>CM019168.2:55394252-55675226 GCA_009739505.2 Apolygus lucorum
TTTATGTTTTATTCCACATCTACACGCTATTGTTTTGAGATATCTCTTTTTTCATACAATCGAGAAAGTTGCGAGAATTGAACATTTAATTCGTGCATAAATACCAAGTAAATTAAAAGAAAAAAAAGATTCGGACCTACCAAAATTCAATACTGAGCTTTCACATACCAACGGTGATGGAATCAGTCTAATGGCGTTTGAAAATGACGAAGAATTCCACCCCTAATTCGTCGAACCTGCCCGAGGCACAACGAACCAGAAACCTTGATTTCCATGAGCGCAACCACGTTTTTGAGCATTCAAACGTATTTTTCACCCCTAATTAGCGGAGTAAAATTAAAACAAATTATACCATTAGAAAGCTGAGATCTTTGCGCAGTTTTTGATGTAGAGGTACGTGAAAAATCATTGGGAGTAAAACCTTAATAATCAAAAGAAAAAGTAGGAAATTTTGACAATTTTACAAAAATGACTTTACGAGTTGATTTTTCACCCATCACGATCTTATAAAAAATTTTTATAACCCACTTGAAAGATGGCAAATTTAACGCCCTATCCAACGGTGTAATTAGATTTTTAATTGCTTGTAAATTAGGCGAGTTATGGTCATTTTAATGGCTTAAGGTCGAAAACACGAAAAAAATCTTAAAATTAAAATAACTCGGAAAATAAGCGTCTAACGCAAAATTGCTAAGAGACACTTTCTTACTAAAATTAGTGATAGAATTGACTCCCGAAGTTTTATGGTGCTTAACATGGGACACCCTGTAAAAACCGAAAGGCTAACATCAGCTCAAAGTTAGGTACAAAAATCCCAACTTTGAGAAAATTTGTAATGTTGATTTCAACTACAATATATTTTTTATATTTTCCCCATTTCTCTCCCACCTCTTATCACTGGCTAGCACGTAGTACTCAAAGCTGCCGGGAGCGCTAGTTGAGCCTTTCGGTGTGCTTCCGCGAGACTCTTTGTTCGATGATGGTCTGAAGATGTTGATGATCGTGTTACAGCCCCATGGAAACACCCACTTTGTAATATGACAGCTGATAATTTAATTTTGAACATAATGCCTCACTCACCTGAGATTAACATCGTTCCCACGTTCTCCCAGCCGGTTTGGTTGTAGTAGAAGGTGTCCGGAGACAACGACGTCACCTTGTTGTCCCGCAAGTCGAGCGTGAGATGAGTCACGTGTCCGAGTCCGGACAGAAGTCCGAGGGGTAGCTCTTCTATAGACGTCCCCCGGATCGAGAGGTACGACTCTCGCGCCAGCCCACTCAAAGCCGAAGGTTCCAGTTCTCTCAGAGACTCTCCCCTGTTGACAAAACCAACCAGTTAACTTCAACTTGTTGATTGATCACCCAGGAGTTTCAGGGTTAAATTATCTGACCATAGTTTATAGATCCACCATTTTTCTTCGTGAATCGCCTTTCCAGAACTCATAAGAAACTAATTTTGATGAAATTAAGCAAAGCGCAATCTTTTGCGAACTGGCAATGCAAGATGTGGACATGTTATTTTTGTAGATAATTCTAGTTACGGCGATCGTTTCGGTGGACATTGTCAAAATTCAGTGTCATTCAAATTGACAATCAGCAACTACCTAATAAGTAGAGCTCGGAAAATATGCACGAAAATTTCCCGAAAATATGCACCGGAAACTGGAAAAAATATGCAAAATATGCATTTGCCCTTAAACTGCATACGACTTTGGAATTTCAGTATTTTAAGAAAGGATGTTCTAATTTATTACATTTTTTTAGCCCTTTTTTCTCCTAGAAAAAAGTTATGAAGCATCAGGTAAAGTAAACAAGCAATTCAAAAAATCAGTTATACATTTTTTATTACTTTTATATATTTATACGAACTAGGTATAAAATGTAAAGATGAACTACATAATATATTGGACAACAATTACACGCTCCAAATTATCAGGTGTAAAAACAGTGTCTCCTGTCACTTAAAATTTCGTTCAATGCAGAAAACGATCTCTCTGCATTGCAAGATACAATAGGCAAAAATTTAAAAGTGGAAATATCTTTTAGAGAGTAGGGAGAGTCCCATGAGCTGTCTTCTCCTTTGAGAATTTTCGCGATTTGAACCACTGAAGACCACCCTGGATTTTCGATAGGACCCCCTCCAGTTTATCCTTGACGGCTTTTCCAGTTGTTCCATGCCAGTGGGAGCTTTTTTCGAGCAGGTCGGAAACAGCACCTACGGCAGAGCAGAGATCCATCCCCCTGGTCTCCAGGTGGTTTATCAAATGGGGTATGGTACTAAAGTTGGCATTTATAAAGCCAAACGATGGGCGATCTGCCTGTCCTCCAGAGCGTCCATGGTTTTTCGAATAGCCAGTGCAGAAGATGGGTCGAAACCGCAAACCCAAAATACGCAAAAAAAAACTGGTAAAATATGCTGCAAAATATGCAAAAATCCCCAAAATGACCAAAAAATGCAAAAATCCCCAAAATGACCGAAATATGCAAAAATATGCAATTTTAATTTCAATTTAAACCACCGCATACTCTCCAGAACCTTCAAAACGTTCAAATACAAAGATATACCGCATAATAAAAAATATGCAAAATATGCAAATTCCGAGCTCTACTAATAAGACTCAGATTTAACCACCACAGGCTCCTCATTCATCAATATAAAATATGAATTTCAGATAATCGAATGTGCATAAGCTGCGACGAGCCAGAGGGGGGAGACTCAAATCACAAGTTATACAGATGACCCAGTTTCGAGCAGCAATGAATTATAATTGTGAGGCGGGAAGCGAAAAGGGACCTCTTGTCGGCAAAGCTGATTTCGAGGAGAAGGTAAAAACTATAAGAAGGTCGAAAGTACCTATCGATTTTTCACTTTCTATCGATTACACTAGATTACAAAATTTAGGGGTGGTCTGGCTGCCTTGTTCTTTCACCACTTTTCTTATGGTATTTGGTGCGCTGAATCCGACGAATCGTTTTTTTTTTTTTTCCACGTCGGATTTTCAAGATATAGCTAGTTTTACGATTTTTCTAGTTCTCAATTTTCTTCATTTTTTAGTAAAAACTCATCTTGCTCAAATCTCCTCAAAAAGTACTCAGACTTATAGGAAATTTTATGTAGAATCCGAATATGTACTTAGTTTTTAAGTAAAGTTGTGTTAAACCCCCTATTTTCCACAAAACGTATCAAAAAACACCGGTTCTTAACGTTTTTCTTCGGGTTTTTCCCTTACACTTTGCCACTTGAAAAAAAAAAATTAAGGCTAAAAAAAATGTTCTCGGGCTTTTACTTTGTAGGGGGGACACCCCAGAGGAGAATGAGACCAATCACAGCCTCCCTAAACCCATTAATATCGAAGGAATGAGCTTTTTTTTCATGGCACTGAGATGAAAATTCACAAAAACCGTTAATTAATTTTTCGAGATAAGTATGTGCGTTCCTAAATCTGTTTTCCTCAAATGGATTTTTCTTTTTTCTACATTTTTTATACTTGTCACCTAATAAGAGTAAGATCGAAAATAGGTACTCATAGGGGGAGTAAATCATAATTGGGAAACTCTTGTGATTTTAATTCAGTTTTACAACACAGTTAACTGCAGAAAAGTTAACGGTGTAAATCTGTTGCATGAAGGCTCAGATGAATCAATAGTTGGTAAAATGTTTGGTTATTCCTCCACCTCAGAGGTTTCACCCAAGATATGAAACACCATGGAAGAACGGTACTAAGGGTATTGGGAAGTTCACATGATGGCGGACTATTGTTGGACCTTAAAAAGAGATTTACCTCAGGCGGCGAAGTTTTCTCTACATAGATGCCGGCGATGAAACCTCTGAGGTTGAGGAATAACCAAACATTGTACCAACTATTGATTCATCTGAGCCTTCATGAAACAGATTTACACCGTTAACTTTTCTGCAGTTAATTGTGTTGTAAAACTGAATTAAAATCACAAGAGTTTCCCAATTATGATTTACTCCCCCTATGAGTACCTATTTTCGATCTTACTCTTATAGGTGACAAGTATAAAAAATGTAGAAGAAAGAAAAATCCATTTGAGGAAAACAGATTTAGGAACGCACATACTTATCTCGAAAAATTAATTAACGGTTTTGTGAATTTTCATCTCAGTGCCATGAAAAAAAAGCTCATTCCTTCGATATTAATGGGTTTAGGAGGCTGCGATTGGTCTCATTCTCCTCTGGGGTGTCCCCCCTACAAAGTAAAAGCCCGAGAACATTTTTTTTAGCCTTAATTTTTTTTTCAAGTGGCAAAGTGTAAGGGAAAACCCGAAGAAAAACGTTAAGAACCGGTGTTTTTTGATACGTTTTGTGGAAAATAGGGGGTTTAACACAACTTTACTTAAAAACTAAGTACATATTCGGATTCTACATAAATTCGACTTTTCCTATAAGTCTGAGTACTTTTTGAGGAGATTTGAGCAAGATGAGTTTTCACTAAAAAATGAAGAAAATTGAGAACTAGAAAAATCGTAAAACTAGCTATATCTTGAAAATCCGACGTGGAAAAAAAAAACTGACGTCAGATTCGGATTCAGCGCACCAAATACCATAAGAAAAGTGGTGAAAGAACAAGGCAGCCAGACCACCCCTAAATTTTGTAATCTAGTGTTATTGATCCTTGGACCCTCTAGAACCCAAGTGTACAGGCCTGAAAGATCGAATCGAATCAAAAGTAACCTAAATAAGAAAATATAGATTTAAGAATCTAAAAATTTAAGGTGGCATTTTGAAGTTCATGGTCGTTTATCTCAAAATCCATTTTTTCTGTTATAAAACACTGAAATACTGCATCTTCGTCATTTTTTGAGCTACAAGGATGCTTTTGGTCTCAAATTCTTCATAAATCTATACAGATTGAGAAAATAGCAATAACTCCATTTCGAAGAACGCCGACAAGAGGTCCCTTTTCGCTTCCCGCCTCAAAATTGATTGGAACTTATCCAAGAAAAATTGAATAATAAAAATACATGAAAAGCCATTTGTCAAATTCTTTAAAAATTCAAACATTGATGTCTCGTGGCAACCAGTGAACAGTAATAGTGAAGACATTTTTGAAATTATTTAACCCCAATTGGACCATGGTGTCATTAGTGTCACCGAATAAATTTTGGGAATTCCATAGCTGCCCAAAGGTGTCACCAGATTTACTAGATTTAAATTGCAATTTTAAAATTCATGGACAGAGCTGAATTTTTCGAATTATTTTTCGTAAGTTTTCAAAAGCCAAAAAATAATGTATGCCAAAAATCTAGACACTTTTTTTCATCGATTACCTTGGGAATTTTTGTCATAATTCTATTTTGAGACTTCCAACAGCCCACAAAAAATTCTGCTGCAAAATTGCAAATTGATTTTGTTGACCTCCAGGGACACTGGGATATCTGTGGAGTTCCTGAGAGGTTTTGGTGACGTTAGTAATACCATGGTCTAATTAGGGTTAAATAATGGCTAAAAACAAAATATTTGTGAGGCCAAAAAAAGAAAAAAATTCTAAATATAATTTTTAATAGGTGTTTTAATCCTTAATGTCCTGAGGTATCTCTTTGGAAGTACGATTTTCAAGCTTCTGCTGCACTATTTCTCCACTTTTAAGACGATTTGTTTTGCCTATCTATATGTCGATTGTTTGAACTATCTTTGATATCTGCTTTGAACTATCGATTTTTGAGGAATCGCAGGAGAAAATCACGAACCCCTGGGATAATATTGTGACATCAAACAGGCGTACATGATAATTCTTGTTCATTTTATCAATAATTCATTGGTTTCAAGTTATTTCTCCGATCCTGAAGAATTTTTTTTGGTAGATACCGACAGCCAACCCCTCTTGAAGTATCTTTGCAGAACCTCACTACAAAACTCCCCTCCTGAGGTATCCAGAAAGACACCACGCAGTTTTCATCGAATTAAAAAACAAAATCATATGCCACTCGATCGAAATCAGTCACTCCTCGCCTCTTAATTTTTCAAAATTCACCAAAATTTGGGGAAAATTCTGAAAAAAAACAAAAAACGAATGTTTTGAACAAGTGGGAAATTAAGGGTTAATTGTTACTGAATTCATATAAATGATACAATGAAACTCACTAGGTTATAAGTGAACTTGGTTGTAATTTAATTAGAAGCCAGTAAAAACGTTAAAAAAGTCTCGACTCTATCGTCTCAATACAGCTGTAGGTAGATGTACGTATCTCACAGAATATTGGTGGCCATCTGAAGGTCACATATTTCATAAAGGGTAGTGATGGCTCAATATCGTAGTCCCACATTATGGTGTACGTTATTCTCAATTGCTTCCTGCGAGCCGTGAAATAGGCTGCTTCCGATTCACAACAACGGAGCGGGTTTCTAGGCTGGGAATCATACGGTTGGGTTCACCGTTTCACTGACCCGACTCAGCAACGCTATTTTTCCCCGCGCTGGTCCGTTGAATACGCTGAACGATTTTTGTCACCTCAAAGGACACGATAAAATCAACAACAATGTGTACCAGAGTGATCAAATGTCGTTAGTCGATCAAGGATAACAGAAGGAAAGTGAATTATAGGGGGAATAGGTTTGTTTGAATGAAGCACCTGGGTAATCCCTAAACTGGGGGCAATTTTGATCTGAGAAAAATTGGAAAAAAAAGTTTTCCAAATTACCGTAAAACCGTCAAACTTTACCCCACCAGAGGTAACATTACCTCAAAAACGCTGCAAATTATTACACAATGGTTTATTATTTTTCTATATAGATCACTCGTCTACAAAATCACCAACCACCCAATAAGAAGAAGAGGAAAAAAAAAAAAAAAAAATCAAAAAAAAAAAATTAAAAAAAATAAAATAAAATAAAAAAACTCGGCCCTACGGGCCTCGCCAAGGGGCTGTGCCCCCTGGACCCCCCTTTTTGTTTTTATTTAGAGCCTGCTGCTACAAGTATAGAAACGTAGAATACGCTTTAGCCTCGATTGGACGCTGAACTGCGGAACGTTCAACGGTGATTATCAAACGTGTATTAGCGTTTAAGTAACGTACACTAACGATGTTATTGATATGGCGGGCGAATATGGAATCAATGCACGATCCACCACGATAATCCGCATTCTTGTATGTGACAATCAATACAAACGTGCGCAAATCAATAGAAAAACGACGGTTTATTTTATTGAAAATGAAACACTTCACTTCAAACGGGTTGTCGCAACTACTACACACGGATGTAAATATTCTTATAAACCGAAGGACGATTCGCGAACGACTGAAACTCCGATTTACATAAATAAAATTACTCACTTCAAACGGGTTTGTCGCAATAAACATCTGGTTATATGTTTATTGGTTGTCATGTTAATGTCACACATTTCGTTCCCATCCCGCGTTCCATTTTCGGCTAGTTAGTCCATGGCTAAAGCGTATTCTACGCTAAAAACGCTGCAAATTATTACACAAAGGTTTATTATTTTTATATAGATCACTCGTCTACAAAATCACCAACCATTCAATATGAAGAGAAAAAAAAATAAATAAAATTAAAAAAAAATAAAATTAAAAAAAAAATCAAAATCACCAACCATCGATCGCATTTCGGTCAGCTCTAATTTGAACGGAGATTAGGCCTCTTTTGCGATTCACACTCGTGTTTTGATTTATATATATATATATTTCAATATAAACCCTTAAATTATCGTAGGGAGTGAACGGTTTGTTCTACAGAGCTCCGCGTGGTCTCAAAAAATTCTAAAAATTCTATAGAATCTTAAATTGAAGGAAAAACAATACCTTTATATCACAATTTTTTGAGTTAGGACGTTTTCAAAATTTCAAAATTGATTTGGAACCCTTAGAAGTGACCTACATGAACCAAAAGCTTCGGGGCACAACTAGACCCCAAATGGAGCCTACATACCAAATTTCATCAAAATCGGTCAATGCTAAGTGGCAAAAGTGCCGCGTACGGCGTACGGCGGACGGGCGGCCAAATTTTGGTTTATTATTTTCAATAATGAACCTTTGGAATCGACCAAGAAAAAAAAATTTTAACACCCCCTCAAAATTTGATGGTTTACGTTTCAAGGTACGTAGAATCCAAAAATTGAATAAAAATTTGGCCGTCCGTCCGCCGTACGCCGTACGAAATGTCCTAAATGTCGCCGTATGAAATTTGGTATATGGGCTACATTTGGGGTCTAGTTGTGCCCCGAAGCTTTTGATGTAGGTCACTTCTAAGGGTTCCAAAATCAATTTTGAAATTTTGAAAACGCCCTAACTCAAAAAATTTTGATATAAAGATATTGTTTTTCCTTCAATTTAGGATTCTATAGAATTTTTAGAATTTTTTAAGACCTCGCGGAGCTCTGTAGGACAAACCGTTCGCTCCCTACGAAAATTTAAGGGTTTAAATTGAAATATATATATATATCAAAACACGAGTGTGAATCGCAAAAGAGGCCTAATATCCGTTCAAATTAGAGCTGACCGAAATGCGATCGATGGTTGGTGATTTGGATTTTTTTTTTGATTTTGGTTTATTATTTTCAATAATAAGCCTTTGGAATCGAGCAAGAAAAAAAAATTTTAACCCCCCCTCAAAATTTGATGTTTTACGTTTCAAGGTACGTAGAATACGAAAATCGAATAAAAAAATTTCCGTCCGTCCGCCGTACGCCGTACGCCGTCCGCCGTCCGCCGTCCGCCGTACGCCGTACGCGGCACTTTTCTTAGCAACACTGGACCGATTTGGTTCAAATTTGGTATATGGGCTCCATTTGGGGTCTAGTTGTGCCGCGAAGCTTTTGGTTGATGTAGCTCACTTCTAAGGGGTGAAAATTAAGGGTTGAAATTTTCAAGAGTGCCCTAGCTCGAAAACTCTCGAAATAAAGGTATCGTTTTTTCACCAATTTTAAATAGTATTGAATTTTTAAAAATTTTTGAGACCACCCGGAGCTCTGTAGGACAAACCGTTCGGTCCTTACGAGTACTTGAAGGTTTTCCTTCGATAAAACAGAATCATGAGTGTGAATCGCAAAAGAGGTCTAATCTCCATTCAAATTTTATCGGACTAAAATGCGATCGCTGTTCATTTCTTCGAGTTTTGCCTTCTGCGTAACCAGTAATCAAATTTCCATATGAAGCTTTCTATTTTTCCAATCGAGTGTGAAGCGATTAGTTCTTTCTAATAAACTTGATTGTGAAGGTGTGAAGCCAGTATGGTGTGGTAGGTAGTACCTATTCCTTCACTCTTCACATCACTGATCAGCTGAGAGAGCTCCGAAGCCATTTTCAATCCTATTGAATGGAAGTGCTCTTCCAGGCGTCTCCAGCATTCGAGGAGATCTTCTTCACTCCTCAGATCACTGATCAGCTGAGTGAGCTCCAAAGCCATTTTCAATCCTATTGAATGGAAGTGCTCTTCCAGGCGTCTCCAGCATTCGAGGAGATCTTCTTCACTCTTCAGATCACTGATCAGCTGAGTGAGCTCCAAAGCCATTTTCAATCCTATTGAATGGAAGTGCTCTTCCAGGCGTCTCCAGCATTCGAGGAGATCTTCTTCACTCTTCTGATCACTGATCAGCTGAGTGAGCTCCAAAGCCATATTCAATCCTATTGAATGGAAGTGCTCTTCCAGGCGTCTCCAGCATTCGAGGAGATCTTCTTCACTCTTCTGATCACTGATCAGCTGAGTGAGCTCCGAAGCCATTTTCAATCCTATTGAACGCAGGAAGCTGAAATTTGAGAGGGAAGGTCAAGGGAGAATACAGATGGTGGTAGGTGCTATTGATGGAGAACCAGTGATCTATACAGAAGGGTGATCTATACAGAAAATAATAAACCTTTGAGCAATGATTTGCAGCGTTTTTTATATTTTTTTCGATTTTTTTTTTTGATTTTTTTTTTTTGATTTTTTTTTTGATTTTTATATTGGATGGATGGTGATTTTGTAGACGAGTGATCTATATAGAAAATAATAAACCATTGTGTAATAATTTGCAGCGTTTTATCCGATTTTTGGATTCTACGTACCTTGAAACGTAAACCATCAAATTTTGAGGGGGTGTTAAAATTTTTTTTTCTTGGTCGATTCCAAAGGTTCATTATTGAAAATAATAAACCAAAAGTAAGAATCTTCAATTGTGACGTAAGCGTGGTAGAACTTAGATAAAAGTTAGCTATTGTGTTTCTCCACATCCCAGAGATTCTCACTTTTTGGGGTAAAGTTACCTCTGGTGGGGTAAAGTTTGACGGTTTTACCGTACTTGATTTAAAAAAAATGGATTTTGGTCATACCCTGTGAGGCAAGATGCGCTATGACAGCTCATTGATTTATTACCCCAGTCCAAAATTAAAATTTAAATTCGAGAATGAAGCACACCTTTTCTCCACATCCCAAAATAGCAAGAGATTTCTCTTTTTTCTCAAATTTTCATTCATTTTCTCTTTCAGAATATTTCAAGCATAATATATTCATTTCAAAACATTTATTTTATCGCATATAATATATTATCCAGAGTAAAAATCGAGTTTTGGATTTGATATGAGAACATTTATGTGATATAATTCTGGTATTCATAGCTTCTCGTTAGAAAACATTATTTTATATACTCAACATACATATATAAATACTAAGAAGAATGAATTAATGTTCGTTATTGATTGAATGAATGAAAAATAGATGACCATTTCGTGTTGAAAATATTTATTTCAGTTTCACACGTCATTTTTACGTAGTCTACTAATAACTATGTGTCAGGGAAGTCTACTACTCTAAGGTTGAACGAAGCGAGAAAATTTAATTTCAACGAAGAGGAATCTACCTCAATTCCAGATGAGCTAGTTTCGGAGGGAGGCCCTCCAGTTGCGTGGAGAGTCGTCGCTCGTTGACGGTAACCGTCAGCTTCGTGAGGAACTTGAGAGGAGCGACGAGGCTGGAGAGTTTCGGCGAGGTCTGCGCGACGAGGCTGCGGAGCCAGCGGCAGCCCCACAGAGGCTCGTTCTCTACCCGATCCAGCGAGCCGAGCTCGTCCATCACGAGCGTCTCCAGTCTGCTCAATCCGACCATGCTCTCCCTGGTCAGCACCTGCGAACATCAGCACACCATCAGTATCATCCTTATTCGTAATCATGAATCAGTTAGGAACAAAATGCACTTTAAGTGAGTAGATATAAAATTCAAAAACCTCTATTTACTACAAAATTTACAGCTTTACATATCGCTCATATCCTAGAAGAGGGGTACAAGTCCAAAAATGTCATTTTTGAGTTAGGAGCAGTTTTGGGTAGTGGAAGTGCTGTTTTTCATCCCTAGAAGACAAACTTAAGCCTAGCTCATTCCCCCTCCGCCTGAATGCTGAAAGTTCTTTGTTCGATGGACGAGGCGAGCCACCGACGTTTGCAGAAGACAGGCACAAAGCCCAGTGCTACCCTCTAAAGGTGCGTTTACACCAAACGCGCACCTTGCGCCGCGCTGTGCAATGCACGCGAGCAATGCACGCGAGCAATGCGCGCGAGCAATGCACGCCGCGAATTGGAAGAGCCGTTTACACCGGCCGCGCACGGCCAAACAGTTGTTTCCTAGCATTTCATCAATCCAGTTAACTATGGCTCCTGCTTTGTCGAAATTAGCCGTTTGTGCTGTATCTGTGTTTATTATTTCTGAAATAGAGAAGAAGCGACAAAGGAAGAGACGCAGAATGCGGGAATCATCATTTCTGATGGGAAGAAATTGCACTAAACTTCTTGCCGATTTGAGGGCAGGTGAAAATCGGCTCTTCCACAATTTCAGCCGAATGTCGAAGTCGGACTTCGACTTTTTGCTCAGCAAAATTGAGGTGAATGTGTCCAGGAAAGACACAAACTACCGTGAGAGCATTCCTGCAGCGATTCGGTTAGCAATAACCCTTCGCTTTCTAGCCACAGGGGACTCCTTCGCCAGCCTCATGTATCTCTTCCGAGTTTCGAAATCTACGATTTCGAAAATAATTCCAGAAGTATGTCAATCCATCGTAGAAGAACTGAAGGAGTTTATAAAGGTAAGCAGATATTGAATTTGATTTAATGAATGCTTGTACAATCCTTACCATAAGTTTAAGGACACCAGGTCCCAGCATTCGATTACTAACTGATCTCCTAAACTTTTGGCCCAAAAGTTTTGAGTGAAAGATAGTTTTTCAAGTCTCCGCTTCATAGAGCTTGCAAGACACGTTCTTTATTTTAAAAAATCATATTTTTAACCCAATTGGTTTTAGGTTCTATTGCATTTTTAGTGTTTTTGGAGTGCACAGCTTTTCCATTGTTTGAAAACAAACTATGAAATGAACTAGGTACCTATGAAACTTGAAAAATTGGTCAGGAAGGTCTAAAACGTAAAACGCGAGTGGAAATCTTGATTTTGGAGGAATGCACGCCGGAAATGCACGCGGCGAATCCACAGCCGGCGGATCCACTTTGCGCCGCGCCGCGCACTCCTCGCGTGCATTGTTCGGCACGGCGCAGCGCGTTGTAAGTGTTTACACCGGACGCGCATCTGCACGCGAACCATGCGCGCGTGCAATGCGCGTTTGGTGTAAACGCGCCTTAACAAGTGTATGTATCGACTCTATTAAGTGATTTCCTCAATTAAAGAAACCTAATGTTAATTTTTTGGAAACTACTATCACAATCAAGACGATCAACAATGATAATGATGATGATGCACGACTTGTCCTGAAGTGGCCAAATGTTCCAGCGTGAAATATCTAGGTATTATTTTAGACTCTAATATGAAATGGGAAAGTCAAATTGATGTAGTGTGTAAGCGCCTGAGAAAACTTATTTATGTGTACTCCCACTTAAGAACCTACCTAACTCCTAATCTCATGAAAATGATATACTTTTCACTAGCGCAATCAATCTTAATTTATGGACTACCGGTATGGAGAGGAGCATATGCTACTGCTTTGAACTCAGTGTATATTTGCCAAAAGATTTTAGTCCGAGTTATAACGAAAAGCAAAGTCTTAGAACATACAGACCCACTGTTCCGAAAGCTTAACATTCTTAAATTATGCTACCTTACTCGTATAGACCTTAACAATGTTAAACAAATTCTAAAAGAGAGAAGGCTTTCTTACCCAGTTCATGGAATACCTACTAGGTTTCTATTGGAGGGGAAGTCTTATCTCCCACTTGTAAACACAACTGCTTCTCAGAATACTTATTTATTTGCTGGACTCCGAATTTTTAATAATCTACCACTAATAGTAAAAAATAAGTTGTTGGATCAACCGACTAAAGTAAATTTAACTTTAAAAAACTGGTTTCTCAAAGTACAACGCGAAAATTGAAACTAATGTACATAATACCTATTGTACGTAATACTATACTATATAAGTACATACTCGTAATATTATATAAGTAGCTCCACGTAATTGATAAGTAGTCGTTGAAATAATTTTCTTTTCATCTAGTAGAGCCTAGTAGACAATCCTACTTGCTCATAGGTCACTACTCGTCTTCCCTGTCACGGGTATCACCCACTAGGGAGACTAAATTTCAAAACATGATGTAGATCAAATTATTTTTGACATTTTATGTCTTTGCTCTGGCACATAACTCGAAAACCGTTACCAAAATTCGTTACCAAATAATTGTGATGATTTTCACGTACAACCAATCGTTCCTAGGGAAAACTAACTTCCTCATTTTCCACCCCACAAAAATCGTTCACCACTCATTGGAAAGCTCTCAATTTATTAAACATGGTACATGGTCACTAATATGAATGTACCTGTACGGAAAGCTGAATTATGCGCATGTTTAGTAACATATGATCGTGAGTAACAAATGAGATGTCAACATGATCGTGAGAGGAAAATAGGTATCGTCATCCAACAGATCCCTTTGAAGCGTTACGGAGGCAGGGTCAATGGAGAATGCCGAAGGCGCCTGAGTGGTCACTGATCAGCTGAGTGAGCTCCAAGGCCATTTCCTCTCCTGTTGAACGCAGGAACCTGAAATTTGAGAGGGCGCACAGTACTGTGAGTATGTATAAAAAATCGAAAAAACGACCGTCCATTAGTATTGGAAAGGAGTGCAAGAACCTATCCCCAGATAGTCTTTGAGCACGTTTAAATAGGTTTCCTGACCTCACAAGCCTCCTACGGATCACCAGAGGGCAAGTTCCGCGATCATTTATGTTATTAACTCATTTCACCGAAAACGCTAACGATGAACTACCTGCTCATTATGAGTGCGGATACCGTCATATCAACAAGTTGGGTCTTATTGCTCTTCATGACGAGTCAAGGCATAAGTATGTGCTTTATTCACGTTTTTTTTAATAATTTTTGAAGTATGAATTTCCCCTAAGCACTCGGTAAAACCGTCACAATAATAATTCCCAATTTTTCTTCTTAAACCTTAACATTAAATAGTGAATTTCTCAAAAAGAGGAGAAATGAGGAATTAGAGCACTTGATGAATGTTTTCTGGCACTATCCCATGACTCAATCCCGTTGGAATTTGCTGCGACTAGCCGCGACTTTTTTTTCTATGAAATTTTCAATACGAATAGAAAGCTTTTAGAAAAATTAAAGTCGCGGGAAAGTGTGGAGAGGAAAAAATCCACATCCTCGCATTTTTCATATCAACAGAAAAGATTATGAAGTCATCAACCAGTATCTGATTAGGGATAACTTCATTTACACGACCACCATCCACAAAACTGATACCTAATGCTGTACCAAGCACATCTAACGTTATGGAAGTGAGTTGTGGAAGCGCTCTCTCCAGCATCAGCAGCAGACAGTGACGATTTAGATTCATCATTCAGTGTAATACACTTCTAAAGACATCTAATTATTACCTATGTTTCGGTACCTAAACTTTTGTAAAATTGGTGAAATGTTACTTTTGTTTTGAATTGAAAATTTCAATATTTTTGGGCGATTCTCAAACTACGGGACAATTTGAAGTTGGAAATCTCAAAATTTTACCTTCTCAATTTCCCCTAAATTTTTTAAAACTACCTTCGGGAGTCTAATATAAAGGTGTTCTGATGTGTGAGCATGCATGATAACCCTTAAGTTGCTCAAAATTTGATTTTATAAATTTCATAGGTCATGACAATGAGGAGAAAACTATGGGGCAAACTTTAGTAACATATTGCTTGTATAGTAACTGTATGATCGACAGATTTCAAGCATATTGGTTCAATATCTATTTTTAAACAATTGTGAATGAATACAATTACCGTGAAACGTTATCACTGACAGAGAACAATTCGGGAATGTTGAAAAGCTGACTCCGGGACAGGCCACGACAATGCGATTTGAGGTACATATCGATTGATTATGCACATGAATTGATCGATTTATAGATCAACTAGGGTGGTGTCATGTAGGCGTGATACCACAAAAACAACTACAAAAAGGTTTTTTGAGAAAAGTTGAACAGAAAATTTTTTATTAACAAAGGACATAAATTGTCCCGTAGTTTGAGAATCACCCTTTTAATAAACTCCTTCTAATATTGTTTATTGTGCAATTTTCTTTCCTTAAAATATGAATTAGTATGAAATCCATGATCAGAGCAACTTTCTCTAACAGAACTCTCCACAAATTGATTTTTGATCACTTGACCCATAAACTCACAGTACTGTGGGGCGGGTCAATTGAGAATGCTGAAGGCGCCTGAGTGGTCACTGATCAGCTGAGTGAGCTCCAAGGCTATTTCCTCTCCTGTTGAACGCAGGAACCTGAAATTTGAGAGACAGGGTCAAAGGAGAATGCTGAAGGCGCCTGAGTGGTCACTGATCAGCTGAGTGAGCTCCAAGGCTATTTCCTCTCCTGTTGAACGTAGGAAGCTGACATTTGAGAGGCAGGGTCAATGGAGAATGCTGAAGGCGCCTGAGTGGTCACTGATCAGCTGAGTGAGCTCCAAGGCCATTTTCTCTCCTGTTGAACGCAGGAACCTGAAATTTGAGAGGGCGGGTTTAAATGAATATTTACGTACATTACATCGCAACCATCAACGAGCACAATCAAATTTCCACAAACAAAAGTACAATACGGGGTTTTATATGAAGGGGAAAGGGGGCGCAAAGACATAAAATGTCTCTCGTGGTTGCGTACTTGTACGAAAGCTGTATCTTTTACTTGACAATGCCCACAAATTACCCATTTTGCCAGAGTCCCACACCATTTCCCTCAGAGCATTGAAATGCCTACGTTTGAGGCCGTTCCCATACATTGAGAACACTGTGAATTTTTTGTACTTTTTGTACATTGTATATTGCAGAAATAAATTTCTTTTCATTTCATTTCATGTCATTATAAATGCATGTTTTTGTGCAATTTATCAGAACACTTCGTTCCCTCGAGCCTAGCCCAAAGGACCCCCCTTCTGCCCTTGTCGCAAGAAGGTATTTGACCGGTGATCTTTACAGAAAAATAATAATTGCAATAATAATCACAATTATAATAATTTACACGGTTTCCTAATTATTTCATCAATCATGCTGTGGCTATTTAACAGCAGGTAGGTAGATGGTTACCTACTTGTGTTTCTAGGACGTTGTAAGACTTGGGCATCCTTGAATATGCGATTAATCTGGGTTAAAGGTGGACAACACTCAACGGAAAACAAAATAACCAGAAACTAATCCGTTTTTGTCCCTTCAAAACCCAAATCCACGGAAGAAAATCCATCAGTCTGTGTCTCTTGTGTTTGTCCAGGCATTATTCCCCAACCGATTCGCGTGGTTCCTCCGTTGTTCAACGCTAAAATTTATCTAGCCCTGTGGACTACATCATCCACATTAAATTTTGCCTTGAAGGAGGGGTGAGTAGAAACTATATTCACAAAATTGCGATTTTTCGATATTTTGGTTCATTTAGGGCTTATTAATGGTACCCAAGCTTTGAATCTTTATGAATAAACCTTCGTATTTTCATTAATTATAAATTTTGACACCATAGAACAAATTAGTGGTGCCACTGGTGTGTTTCACCTTGAATGTACACTCCTACGGACTACCTACCGAAACTACCGATGAAAGTTCTGCCGTGAGAAGGAAAAACAGCTTATCTATGAAATTCTGGGCGCCCGAAAAATGCATCAAGGATTTTGAGCTCACCACTCCATTATTCGTCTCCAGTTTATAGTTATAAGTCCACATTTTCGATCGTCTGTTAGGTTACATCCTATCGATCGTGCTGATATCGATTAAATACAAGAAACATCGATTTTACTTCGATTATTCATAGTTAAGCTCTTTCTCCCAGTTAATAACCAAAACTGTGGCAGCGATTTGGAGGAAAAACCACTTGAGCTGTTTTTCCTCCACATCCTTTACAAATCAAACGAACATTATATTTGAGAAAACCACTTATAATGTTGGGGAAAACCAGCTCAGCTGTTCAAACAACTTCTCAAATTCAGGGAAAACATCTGATGTTACCAATGGGGTGAGGGGATTAGGAGGAAAAACCACTTGGCTGAAGCGGAAAATGGCTCAGCATGAAAGATCTAGTCGAACGATTTGGAGGAAAAACAGCTTATGTATAGTTGAGTGGTTTTTCCTCCACATTAAATTACGAAAGACCAGGCCAAGGCGTGCTAACCGTCAAAGATAAGCCTTTTTTCCTCCGAACGATCAAAGGCAAGCTGTTTTTCCTCCACATTAAACTACAGAATTTCTAGTTGAGCTTTTTCTGACCAAATTTTTCAATTTCGCGATTTTATTATTTAAGCTGTTTTTCCTTCTCACGGCAGAGTTGTACTGGTTGTACTCAAACCGTTGAAAAAGGAATGGTATGAGGGGGGGGGGGATTGAACTCGAAATCACACGTTGGTTATCTTTGATTGTAGATTTTAAGAAGCTGTTTCAATTACTTAAGAATATTTTTGGAGACAGAATTATGAATATCTTCCGTTTTCAATCTGTTTTATTTTTCCGACAACTCCCAATCTAATAAATTCTCGTTTTATACACCTCAAGTCATGATTATTCTCATTTAAAACCAAATTAATCATTTGGGAAAGAATAAAAACCGTCCATGAAAAAAAGCGACATCTCTGAAATAGAGAAACATTGTCCACGAAAAAAGGGAACAACACCAAAAATCGAAGAAATTTGACAAAAATATTCTCCCCACTCCTTCCTCACTAGCGAAAAGAATAATTTCGGTCCATGAGCTGTAGAAGCATTAGTACGGGAACATTTTCCCCAAATATCATTAACATTAAACGTGTTGTCATGGAGATATAGCTATTTGTTTGAGTGTAAAACTTTGAAAGCGATTTCCCGAAAATCACATTTTTGGACTTGTACTCCTCTTCTAGGATATGAGCGACATAGCCCAGTAAATAGGGGGGTCCGAGCTTTGCAAAAAATGGAACAAGAGATATTTTTTTCTAGAATCGTTTGGTATTGTGTGAGTATGGATTAACCAAGTTTTCGACCTCGTTGGAAAAACTTTTGGTGGGCTAAAAACCACGAAATTTCGGACTTTTAAAAGTTTTTTCTCTTTTCACGTCTGAACAACGCATCCTAGCGAAATATTGACCATATACGTAATGAAAGATCATTAAATTCTGCGTAGAATGAACTGGTCAAACTTTAAATTGAGAATTGTACGGCAGTCATAATTGACAGTCAAAAAACTTCGATTTTTTCCAAAATGTCTAAAAACCGTGAAACCCCCACTTTGAATGCGTTTTATCATTGCAGCATCAATATTAATCATCGAAACATCAATATAACATATTAAAAATAACATCAACATACTAAACATCATTATAAAAACATCGATTTTTTCCAAAATTTCTAAAAACCGTGAAACCCCTAGGTACTTTGAATGTGTTTTATCATTGCAGCATCAATTATAATCGGACCCATTGCAGTAGAACCGCCCCAAGTGACAGAAATGTGAACCAAACATGCCTGAAAGGCTTTTTTTAAATTTATTTATTTCCATTTGGGTTCAGAACATTTTAACCCTTCAGTGGTAGACCCCGGAGCGCGGCGCTCCTTCAGCCCATTTTTCGAATACTGTGGTTCACAGTGGCTATCCTGAGGGCTATGATTCACAGTTCCCTCCTAGAAACCACCTCTAAGCAGGACCGTACCCTCCTCTCTGTCCCCAAACCCCCTCAGGGTTATTATGGATTGGTTTCTTGCACTAAAACGTGAATGTGTCAGATCGCTCTTAAGTCTGAGCGCTCTTCTGACCCCAAGAAGTGGCTGCAGGAAGATTCTGTCGAAAAGGCAGAACGTGCATCTGACTGAAACGGCTTTGATTAGTCACATTTTAATTGCTCAGTTATTTGTATTTCAAAGTTGAGCAAAAGGAACCTATTTTTACCAATACGTATTCCTGAGTTCAATTTTTAAAAAAACTTTTTTTTACCAATATGTTTTTCATTGAACACTTTTAGATACACCAGTAGATGAGTTGAGTATCACACTCTGACCAAAAACATTAGAAAAAAATGGAAAAATAATAAAATAAAAACCTTTTTAACAAAAAAATGGACCGACCTCAAAAATGATGTCCGTGAACACCAAAAAGGAAAAAATAATAAACCTAGCGAAAACACACTGATGTATTAGGTTGTTGGATATAAATATCTTGTCAACAGATGGTATGTTGGAATACCAAATATTATTTGTAATGTGATTCACACTCATTGTCACACTCATATCCTCCATCATACGATAGCAGTGACGTACTACCCAATAGTTTTGGAACACTTATCTCTACTCGTATTCATGTTTTGTAATACTCACCAGATCATGTGAGTATTACTTAATAACCACAGTGTATCCAGATAGGTAGGTAGGTACGCATTGAAGTCGCCGCCGTGCCCACCTGTAGACACAAACTAATCACCTTCCTTACTCGATGATCTGGTTAGCATTACAAGAGTAAGTACCTACCATTGAGTTACAATGTGCTCCCCAAACTATCAGGTCCCTAGTACGTCTCTGCTGCCATATGAGTATGATAGTAAGTGTGAACCTCCCTAGGAATGGTTGTGACGAGTAATTTATTACATGAGACGAGACTCTATTATTACATGAGACTGTTTATTTTATTGGTGGATATATTATATTGTAGCAACATACCTTCGGAATCGCTGTTACCTAATTAACGTTCAAAACCGTCCACAATTTTAGACAAAAAGATATATACGTTCATACTCGGTGTGGAAGCATGTCTGTGGTATGGGAGGTATGTACCTATATTTCCGAAAACGAATAGAATGTTGGTAAGTAGAACATCTAGGAGACGTTTGTGTCTACAGGTGGGCACGGCGGCGACTTCAATGCGTACCTACCTACCTATCTGGATACACTGTGGTTATTAAGTAATACTCACATGATCTGGTGAGTATTACAAAACATGAATACGAGTAGATTTAAGTGTTCCAAAACTATTGGGTAGTACGTCACTGCTATCGTATGATGGAGGATATGAGTGTGACAATGAGTGTGAATCACATTACAAATAATATTTGGTATTCCAACATACCATCTGTTGACAAGATATTTATATCCAACAACCTAATACATCAGTGTGTTTTCGCTAGGTTTATTATTTTTTCCTTTTTGGTGTTCACGGACATCATTTTTGAGGTCGGTCCATTTTTTTGTTAAAAAGGTTTTTATTTTATTATTTTTCCATTTTATATTATTTTTTATTTTTCACTTTTTAGTGGTCCTCAATTTGATTCAGAAATTAATTTACCCGCAGTTTTTCGATCAGTTTTCGCAATGTAGATCTACTTCAATACTGTGCATCATTTCAGTAAGGTGAACTAGAAGCCATAGGGTGGACGACATTTTGTAATCCGGATCAATTTCCATACGTGTAGATGAGTTTCCGTTTATGGATCAGTTTCAGGAGGTATTGGGGTCACTTTCCTTCTTAGCCATCTACTCTCATATCCCTTAACTGTTCGACTTCCCTCATATATCGTAGGTACTTGGTAGTTCTGACAACACAATTCAACAACTCAACCATGACATGATTGACGAGGGAGCTAAGTGCTACATCCACTTGATAGAAAACCCTTTATCACCTAACTGCACTATATACCTCATATTTGGTACGGCACTATTCAGTTCTGACGATCTCCTATACCATTACCTACCCTACTATTTATGAATGACGAAGAAGCGATGTGCTACACCCACTTGGTAGAATACCCTCTCATCACCGAGTTCTACTATATACCTCATATTTGGTACGGCATTATGCAGTTATGACAATCTCCTATACTATTGCCTACCCAACTATATTATGGATGACGAGGAAGCTATGTGCTACACCCACCTGGTAGAATACCCTCTCATCACTTAACTGTACTATATACCTCATATTTGGTACAGCACAATTTATTTCTGAAGATCTCCTATACCATTACCCAACTATATTATGGATGACGAGGAAGCTATGAGCTACACCCACTTGGTAGAATACCCTCTCATCACCGAGTTGTACTATATAACTCATATTTGGAATGGCACTACGCAGTTATGGCAATCTCCTATACTATTGCCTACCCAACTGTATTATGGATGATGAGGAAGCTATGTGCTACACCCACTTGGTAGAATACCCTCTCATCACCTAACTGTACTATGTAACTCATATTTGGTACAGCACAATGTGCTTCTGAAGATCTCCTATACCATTACCTACCCAACTATATTATAGATGACGAGGAAGTTATGTGCTACACCCACTTGGTAGAATACCCTCTCATCACCTAACTGTACTATGTAACTCATATTTGGTACAGCACAATGTGCTTCTGAAGATCTCCTATACCATTACCTACCCAACTATATTATAGATGACGAGGAAGTTATGTGCTACACCCACTTGGTAGAATACCCTCTCATCACCTAACTGTACTATGTAACTCATATTTGGTACAGCACAATGTGCTTCTGAAGATCTCCTATACCATTACCTACCCAACTATATTATAGATGACGAGGAAGTTATGTGCTACACCCACTTGGTAGAATACCCTCTCATCACCTAACTGTACTATATACCTCATATTTGGTACAGCACAATGTATTTCTGAAGATCTCCTATACCATTACCTACCCAACTATATTATGGATGACGACCTCATATTTGGTACGGCACTATTCAGTTCTGACGATCTCCTATACCATTACCTACCCTACTATTTATGAATGACGAAGAAGCGATGTGCTACACCCACTTGGTAGAATACCCTCTCATCACCGAGTTCTACTATATACCTCATATTTGGTACGGCATTATGCAGTTATGACAATCTCCTATACTATTGCCTACCCAACTATATTATGGATGACGAGGAAGCTATGTGCTACACCCACCTGGTAGAATACCCTCTCATCACCTAACTGTACTATATACCTCATATTTGGTACAGCACAATGTATTTCTGAAGATCTCCTATACCATTACCCAACTATATTATGGATGACGAGGAAGCTATGAGCTACACCCACTTGGTAGAATACCCTCTCATCACCGAGTTGTACTATATAACTCATATTTGGAATGGCACTACGCAGTTATGGCAATCTCCTATACTATTGCCTACCCAACTGTATTATGGATGATGAGGAAGCTGTGTGCTACACCCACTTGGTAGAATACCCTCTCATCACCTAACTGTACTATGTAACTCATATTTGGTACAGCACAATGTGCTTCTGAAGATCTCCTATACCATTACCTACCCAACTATATTATAGATGACGAGGAAGTTATGTGCTACACCCACTTGGTAGAATACCCTCTCATCACCTAACTGTACTATGTAACTCATATTTGGTACAGCACAATGTGCTTCTGAAGATCTCCTATACCATTACCTACCCAACTATATTATAGATGACGAGGAAGTTATGTGCTACACCCACTTTGTAGAATACCCTCTCATCACCTAACTGTACTATATACCTCATATTTGGTACAGCACAATGTATTTCTGAAGATCTCCTATACCATTACCTACCCAACTATATTATGGATGACGAGGAAGCTATGTGCTACACCCACTTGGTAGAATACCCTCTCATCACCGAGTTGTACTATATACCTCATATTTGGAATGGCACTACGCAGTTATGGCAGTCTCCTATACTATTGCCTACCCAACTGTATTATTGATGACGAGGAAGCTATGTGCTACACCCACTTGGTAGAATACCCTCTCATCACCTTACTGTACTATATACCTCATATTTGGTACAGCACAATGTATTTCTGAAGATCTCCTATACCATTACCTACCCAACTATATTATGGATGACGAGGAAGCTATGTGCTACACCCACTTGGTAGAATACCCTTTTATCACCTAACTGTACTATACCCCTCATATTTGGTATGGTACTATGCAGTTATGGCAATCTCCTATACTATTGCCTACCCAACTATATTATGGATGACGAGGAAGCTATGTGCTACACCCACTTGGTAGAATACCCTCTCATCACCGAGTTGTACTATATACCTCATATTTGGAATGGCACTACGCAGTTATGGCAATCTCCTATACTATTGCCTACCCAACTGTATTATGGATGATGAGGAAGCTGTGTGCTACACCCACTTGGTAGAATACCCTCTCATCACCTAACTGTACTATGTAACTCATATTTGGTACAGCACAATGTGCTTCTGAAGATCTCCTATACCATTACCTACCCAACTATATTATAGATGACGAGGAAGCTATGTGCTACACCCACTTGGTAGAATACCCTCTCATCACCTAACTGTACAATATACCTCATATTTGGTACAGCACAATGTATTTCTGAAGATCTCCTATACCATTACCTACCCAACTATATTATGGATGACGAGGAAGCTATGTGCTACACCCACTTGGTAGAATACCCTCTTATCACCTAACTGTACTATACCCCTCATATTTGGTATGGTACTATGCAGTTATGGCAATCTCCTATACTATTGCCTACCCAACTATATTATGGATGACGAGGAAGCTATGTGCTACACCCACTTGGTAGAATACCCTCTCATCACCGAGTTGTACTATATACCTCATATTTGGAATGGCACTACGCAGTTATGGCAATCTCCTATACTATTGCCTACCCAACTGAATTATGGATGATGAGGAAGCTGTGTGCTACACCCACTTGGTAGAATACCCTCTCATCACCTAACTGTACTATGTAACTCATATTTGGTACAGCACAATGTGCTTCTGAAGATCTCCTATACCATTACCTACCCAACTATATTATAGATGACGAGGAAGCTATGTGCTACACCCACTTGGTAGAATACCCTCTCATCACCTAACTGTACTATATACCTCATATTTGGTACAGCACAATGTATTTCTGAAGATCTCCTATACCATTACCTACCCAACTATATTATGGATGACGAGGAAGCTATGTGCTACACCCACTTGGTAGAATACCCTCTTATCACCTAACTGTACTATACCCCTCATATTTGGTATGGTACTATGCAGTTATGGCAATCTCCTATACTATTGCCTACCCAACTATATTATGGATGACGAGGAAGCTATGTGCTACACCCACTTGGTGGAATACCCTCTCATTACCGAGTTGTACTATATACCTCATATTTGGTATGACACTATGCAATTATGGCAATCTCCTATACTATTGCCTACCCAACTATATCATGGATGAGGAGGAAGCTATGTGCTACACCCACTTGGTAGAATAACCTCTCATCACCTAACTGTACTATTTTATTTCTATTATTTGGTACGGCACTATGCAGTTCCGACGATCTCCTATACCATTACCTACCCAACTATATTATGGATGAGGAAGAAGCTATGTGCTACACCCACTTGGTAGAATACCCTCTCATTACCGAGTTGTACTATATACCTTATATTTGGTATGACACTATGCAATTATGGCAATTTCCTATACTATTGCCTACCCAACTATATCATGGATGAAGAGGAAGCTATGTGCTACACCCACTTGGTAGAATACCCTCTCATTACCGAGTTGTACTATATACCTCATATTTGGTATGACACTATGCAATTATGGCAATTTCCTATACTATTGCCTACCCAACTATATCATGGATGAAGAGGAAGCTATGTGCTACACCCACTTGGTAGAATACCCTCTCATCACCTAACTGTACAATTATATCCCTAATATTTGGTACGGCACTATGCAGATCTGACGATCCCCTACACTGTTATCTACCCAATCGTGTTATTTGTGTTGAGAGAGCTATGTGCTACACCCACATGGTAGAATACCTAACTAAGAGTACTATGATTATCCTTCATATTTGGTAGGAAAACTCACATACTCGAGCATTGATAAACACGTTTGATATGGCTCATGCAGGTTCTGAGCGAATAACCCAGTATAATTTCCCCCTTTCTCATCACCGCAGCACCTTTTAGTTATCGGAACCCCCCTCATATAGCATATCATTTTAAAGCTTACAATCAGACCTTTAATTTGACTATACACAAATGGTCCTCCATCGACTCAGTCGGAAGTCACAGGGCAAGAAGAGTGAATGCGGACCGATATTCCCGAAAACGGGACCCACGTTTTTCAACTTCATTCACAAATTTTCGATACTTCTAACAAAGCAAAATGAAATCTGTTTGAAACGGGACCACCACGGATACTTATAGAACAAATTTCAAAAAGAACCAGACAGATTGGTACCAGAATAAAGAAATGCAAGCGACTCGGACATACAAAAAAAAAAAAAAAAAAAAAAAAAAAAAAAAAAAAAAAAAAATCGTCGTCCCACGACAACCCGAATTGAGTACCTCCTCTTTCGCGCGCCTTCGGCGCGTTGAAGTCGGTCAAATATGATAAATATTGATTTTTTCGGGAGGAAATACCGAAAGAGCGCCGCGCTCCTGGGTCTACCTTTTGCGAGATGAAATTAGGTCTACCACTGGAGGGTTAAATAGGTACATAACATAAATAGAAAAAGTTAATGTTCCCATATGAGCTGCATTAGCTCGTGTTGGGAAATGAGTTGCTGTAGCTCCTGATTCACTTACTGCTGTAAATACTATTTATGTCCTGATCCATTTACATAATAGAAAGTAAAATAACATACACGTCTCTATAGTTTATTAAGATAGAAATTTTTTAAAGTAATAATCTTTGTTTTCTTGGTCAACAATAGTTTTTTCCTTTCTTCATGATTTAACTTATTAAAACATATTATACCGTTATATATATACTTAATTCAGTTGTGCTAATGTAGTTCGGTAGAGAGGATAATTTATTTATGATTCCTTTGATCTCGTATAAAGTTGATGATCAGGAGGTGCTAAAGCATTTTCTCGCAGCATTTGCGATATGCAACTAACGTCCATCATACAAGAGAATAAATTAAATGACAAATTTTGTCCCGGGTGAAGTGTTAAAATTCTTGATTCAAACGACAAAATATAAATTTATAATTTTTCAGCTAATTTTTGTACTTATAAGAAATTTTGGTTTATTATTTCTAATAATAAGCCTATGTGATCGTATTGCAAAAAATTTTTATAACCCCCCCTCAAACTTTGTCACTTTACGTTTCAAGGTGCGTAGAATCCAAATTTGCAATGTCCGTCCGCCGTCCGCCGTCCCCCGTCCACCGTCCGCCGTCCCCCGTCCGCCGTACGCGGCACTTTTCTTAGCAACACTGGACCGATTTGGTTCAAATTTGGTATATGGGCTCCATTTGGGGTCTAGTTGTGCCGCGAAACTTTTGGTTGATGTAGGTCACTTCTAAGGGGTGAAAATTAAGGGTTGAAATTTTCAAGAGTGCCCTAGCTCGAAAACTCTCGAAATAAAGGTATCGTTTTTTCACCAATTTTAAATAGTATCGAATTTTTAAAAATTTTTGAGACCACCCGGAGCTCCGTAGGACAAACCGTTCGGTCCCTACGAGTACTTGAAGGTTTTCCTTCGATAAAACAGAATCATGAGTGTGAATCGCAAAAGAGGTCTAATCTCCATTCAAATTTTATCGGACTAAAATGCGATCGCTGTTCATTTCTTCGATTTGTATACAGTTTTGCCTTCTGCGTAACCAGTAATCAAATTTCCATATGAAGCTTTCTATTTTTCCAATCGAGTGTGAAGCGTTTAGTTCTTTCTAATAAACTTGATTGTGAAGGTGTGAAGCCAGTATGGTGTGGTAGGTAGTACCTAGCTGGTAGGTAAAAAAATGTTGGTGGGTAAAAAACGCTGCAAATCATTGCTCAAAAGCTTCTTCACTCTTCAGATCACTGATCAGCTGAGTGAGCTCCGAAGCCATTTTCAATCCTATTGAATGAAAGTGCTCTTCCAGGCGTCTCCAGCATTCGAGAAGATCTTCTTCACTCCTCAGATCACTGATCAGCTGAGTGAGCTCCAAAGCCATTTTCAATCCTATTGAATGGAAGTGCTCTTCCAGGCGTCTCCAGCTTCCGAGGAGATCTTCTTCACTGATCAGATCACTGATCAGCTGAGTGAGCTCCGAAGCCATTTTTAATCCTATTGAACGCAGGAAGCTGAAATTTGAGAGGGAAGGTCAAGGGAGAATACAGATGGTGGTAGGTGCTATTGATGGAGAACCAGTGATCTATACAGAAGGGTGATCTATACAGAAAATAATAAACCTTTGAGCAATGATTTGCAGCGTTTTTTTGACAAAAATTATCATACAGGATAGTTTGGTACCCAAAAAACTCGATTTGTGGTTTTTCCTAACATTTGAGGGTCGAAAAGTTTACTTTGTCCACACGAGAAATCCGTGAAATTCTATTAACCAGTTTCCAAATACGATGCCAATCTGCAATGTAAAAGAGGTCCTGGATTGGTACAAAAATATTAAGGGCGTGGAACAGTAATTGAAGTATAGTAATTGATAGCCGGGACGTTATGGGGCCGCATCATCCCAAATCACTCAGTATTTACGTAAAAAATCATACAAAAAATGAAATTTATTACACTGCAAAAAATCAACGTCTTTCTTATACTGGATCATCCTTTCCACCAGAACACCACAATTAAGGAGAACTCATTCGATTTCTCCGTATTCGGATGAAATTAGGAGCCCTCCCGGGTTAAAACTCCGACTACTCTCAACGCGCTAGTTTACACAATATTACTTCCCTTTGATCTATAGCGACGTTATAGCGTGTGATGGGTAAGCGATGGTTATGAGCGTAAAGGCACGCATATTACCCTTACTCAATAGAGGCAGCGTCTAGTAGAGTAATACCTAAGCATTATTCCCTTCCACGTTACACTTAATTTTTCCCCGCACACACGAACGGAACTCACAAAAAATGATGAAACCGTAAGTATCCTGGGAGGATGGGAAAAAATTACTCTCGTACGGTCTCGTTTGGAAGGATCAAAGACATGCAGAGTGAAGAAAATAACTCGAAAAGGGTTTTTTGCTTCATCACAAATTTTTCTCCGTTATGCAATATGAAACTTGAATATAATTTTTTGCTGGGCAATGTTGGGTTTGTGCGAAAGAAAAGGATGAAAAGGAATTAAGGGAAGAAAGAACGGGGTAGTTTATAATCCAGAAGGGCAGGTCGGCGGTGTAAGTAGATGTTTTCTTGGGTGGGATGTGTAACAAACGTGACTGTCGGGAAGAGAGCAGATATTACTCCGGGAAGAAAGAAGATAGTGGGGTAGATCCGCAGGGTAAAAAGGCCTATCCTTCTCTAAAGAGTAATCTGTATTTTTACTAGTGCCCTTTTATGTTCTCGGGAAGGGCGAAAGGGCGCAGGTCTGCGGGGGGAATGAGAGCAATATAAAAGACAAGGCCGGAGGTTAGGAAAGCGTGATGTCGCGTCGAGTTTTTACAACTTTAGTAATTTGAACCAGGTGCAGAGGAAGGCCAAACATTCAACTTTACCGCGGTGAAAACGGGCGAGCTAAGAACGACAAAAGCCAAGCCTTTTCCAAGTGTCCTTTTTTGTAATGACGTTAAAAAAATCCCTATTTAAAATTCATATAGCGTCATTAACTTTTCATTAAGTTTAAACTGTGTGTTGAAATTGCTGCGATGGAACTGGTTTATTTTTCGAGGGAGAAGCACTTTTCTAGTATTTCTTTGTGGAGGTGACTTTATTCCAAGAGTTTACAGCTTAAGGATTAAAAGTGGAAGAAATGGAAATTCCATTCGGAGTGAATGAAAGGAAGGATATGGTGGATTTTAACTGAATATCACAGGTTGGACAAGGAAGACATATTGTATAGATGAAAGATGGACTCCAGTGCAAGTGAATCTGTAAGCCCCAGACACAATGCGACTAGATTGCCAAGTTCCGTCTTGAGTGGACCCCAAGGTGAGTGGAGGAGAGGTGTGCTCACGCTGTCGGGTGGGGGAAACGTGACGTCACCAGAGTCCCGACTGCCTAGCCGCCAGCAATCTCTGATAATTCGATCGGGCGTACATTGTTTATAAATAGGTACACAGTATATAGGATTTCCAAGCCTAATTCGGAATTTTCCAGACCAAATTCGGAAATTTCAAAACCGTATTCGGAATTTTTCAATCCAGTTTCAGAACATTCCAAGTCAAATCAAAAACTTTCCAAGTCAAATTAAAAATTTTCCAAGTCAAATTCAAATTTTTCCAGAACAATTTCAAAATTTTTCATTTCAATTTCAGAATATGTGATCAATCTTAGTGGTAGGTACTTGTTTGGTCATGGAAGATAGGCCACGCCCAAAAGGAGCGTAGTTAGTTCTATGACCGGCCGCTAGGAGGCCACGCCTACTCGGGATTGGGATCTAGTGCAACTTGACTGCTGTACTTACCTTTTTCGTGATGAACATAGAATAAATAGCTCATAATTTAGAACCAGCATAGGAACTAAATTGGTGTTTTGATAGTTCATTATACTAAAACGATTGTTAGTGCATTCCTGCGAGGTGGATCTAGGTGGCCAAGTGCCTTCATGTTCTGGGCCCTTCTTATCCATCTTATCGTCTCCGCCATCTTTAGCTCACTTCGTTCTACGTTTTTCAACTAAAACAACCTGTGCTGTCTTTTATCTTAAATCATCCGTTTTAGTTCTGTTAATAAAGTATTGAAAGTTGATTAGTTCGTTTCCGCGTAGTTCATTCTTCCCATGGAATAACAGTACTTGAAGATTGGAGTTTTTAGATTACCTACTGTGCATCTAATAAGAAGTAACTATGTGCCACACCCACTTGGCTTGGTTTTTTCAAATTCAAATTTTTTACTCAAATTTAGTTTTTAAGAGCTATTTCATCCATTTTACGTTGCATTTCTCGTCCTGTTCAATACTACAGAATCGTTCATCAACTTTCTCAAATTATCCGATTTGAAATTTTTGTTAAAGATGTGCAGTTTTGGTGAAATTTCAACATTAGTGCGGTTCGAAAAGAATTCAAATTCAAATCTTCACTCGAATATACCTTATGTTTCAGAGTCTTTTCAATAATTCTTGGCTGTTTGTAGCCAATTTTTTGGTAGGCAATACTTAAAAATCATCAAATTTTCACACATTTTTAGAATGATAGCCGTTGACATTGTAGTTTATCAACATTTTTACTCAAATAGTTTGTTTTAGAGGATTTTAAATTTATTGTTCTCCTGGGAAATGAAATTACGAACTGGTTTAGGTGGAAATTCATAATTTCATAGATTTTTCAATCATCCCTTGACTGTTTGTGGTCAATCTCTCAACCTGTAAAATACTTCAAAGTCATGTAATTTTTACAAATTTTTCTGCATTGAAGAAAGTTGAGTTCAACCTCAGAAACCGAAATGTAAACAGAACAAACAATATAATATATCGCGTATTTATAAACAATGTCTGCCCGATCGTAGTACCTGAGACAAAGAATTGCAGTGAAGTCACGTTTCCTCCTCCTTCTCTCCTTTACTCATCTTGGGTAGACCCTGATCCACTTCCCTTTAGACTAGAGGCCTCCTTCCCTTTTTGGGCTAAACCCCGTCTTTCTGGTATGGGCTAGACCTCAACTTCCCTTCATGTATCAAATCAGACCTCAGAATCCCTTCACTCCCATATGGGGTCAACAATAGTCAATTCCTGAAAATTTCATCGAATTCGAATGGAAAATGTAGAAATGATGGCTGTTACAAGGAAATTACAAGGAAATCTGTTACCTCAGATTTGATCAAAAATGTAGGTAACATTTTTTTCTTCAGCATATTAACTGTGATGACTGATAATAAAATTGACCGTGTTTCTATTTACATGCTAATCCTTCAAATGGACTCAAGATTTTGACCACCACTCGCAATGAAGTACACGAATTACGCTAAGAATCTAATTATGAATCAAATCATCCTAAATAACGCTACTAACCACAAAGAGTACTTGAATAATTAGGGTCATTGAAAGAAACAAACAATTGGTTCAGTGCGGAAACTACCGAATACTCCACTCATGAAATCTACTTGAGTTTTGTTATTCGATCCCAACAAAGCAAAAACTGTGCTCAACGACCGTAAATCCGGTACGGCGGAGTTATACTCACTATACACTTAAAACCAAGTTTTTCTTTCTTTCTCGAGTCAAAAGTTCTGTTCCCCAAGAAAACCTCCTCCACAGTTTCTTAGGGCGTCCGTCCCTCGAGAGAAAAGTTGGGGATGATTCTCACGAACTTGGTCGCGAGACATCAACCTACGGGAGCCTTATTTATTAAAGGCCGGAGACAACCGAGATTTTTTCGTGATGTTCAAAATCTCATGACAAATTAAACAAGGTTGCTCCCGTTGAAATATTTATACAGTGACGTATAATATATTTATCGCAGTCGGAGAAAAACATCCGTTGCAGAGTTAAGCCGAGGAAATACAGAAAGTTTTCATGAAATAATTATAACTTCCTATCATGAAGGAGCAACCCAATGGAAAATTTCAAAGTGGGAATGAAAAAAAAAATAAATAAATAAATAAAACTCAAGGTAAACCCCCTGGACACCCGAATGGTTACTGCTTAGAGCCTTCGGCTAAAATTCAGATAACATGGAACATAAAATATGTTCATATGAAAACATAAAATAATTCTCCCAATTTAGAAATCAAAGCCTTAATATGGAGATTGAATTTCAAGTTGTGGTCAAATATAGCATTTTCAATTCAAATTCAACCTTTTCTAAGTCAAATTCAACCTTTTCCAAGTCAAATTCAACCTTTTCCAAGTCAAATTCAACCTTTTCCAAGTCAAATTCAACCTTTTCCAAGTCAAATTCAACCTTTTCCAAGTCAAATTCAACCTTTTCCAAGTCAAATTCAACCTTTTCCAAGTCGAATTCAACCTTTTCCAAGTCAAATTCAACCTTTTCCAAGTCAAATTCAACCTTTTCCAAGTCAAATTCAACCTTTTCCAACTCAAATTCAACCTTTTCCCAAACAAATTCATCCTTTTCACCATCATTAGGGAGATAAAAAAATAGGCATAAGCCCTAAATGCTTGTCTAGTTGAATTTGACTTGGAAAAGGTTGAATTTGACTTGGAAACGGTTGAATTTGACTTGGAAAAGGTTGAATTTGACTCGGAAATGCTATACCTCCTAAGTATTTGCATTGATCGACCAAAGGTAAGAAATTATGATTGCATGATTCTATACTATGAAAACATGAAAAGTGATGAAAAGACACACGCAAGCAGAAAAATGAAATCTAATTAATGAGGTATTTTCTATATTCAGACCCAAAAATTAATATCCATCCAGGTCTTGACAAGGAATAAACTACAATTAATTGTATTAAGTAACACTGGATTGCCTTTTCCATAGAATAAAAGTGCTGAGTCGTCCGCTAAACCCAACAAAGTACTATCTATTTCAAGATTCAATAATTCATTAATATAAATTAAAAATAAAATGGGGCCTTAAAAATAAAATACTGTCCCCTGTGGCACTCCTCAGGACAATATTACTTCACTACTAAAATCTTTATTGATTCTAGTTATTTGCGGACGATGTGACGGTCGGTATATGTAACAGGCATCATTTATACATTTTCCATTCGAATTCGATGGAATTTTCAGAAATTCTGTGGGTTGGCGAGTACCTAGATTGTCCCCTTTGATGATAGTGGTACTTAGAGATTAGCTTTAATGCATCGGGTCATCTACACAATCAGTCATGGTTTAGAAGAAGCTATGTGCCACACTCCCCAGGTAGACTTTTTTCTTCTCATTTTTGAGTAGTGTCTTTTTTTACACAGATAAATTGCATAAAACCACCTTGCATTAATGTAAGACGTTCTGAAAAAACTCGCCAGGGGGCAAGCCCCCTGGACCCTCGGATGGTTACTGTTTAGAGCCTTCGGCTAAAATTCAGGAAACATGGAACATGCTTCAGCCGTGTTTTGTTTGTTTGCTGTTTCCTTTTACTAGGAATTTGTTGTCACTACTAGGTGAAACCTACTTGAACGTTACTCCAACTCGGATCGCTCCTCCACTTTCGAGACCCTAACTGGAGTAGCCATTCGAGTACCGTCTATAAATCCCACCCTGAGTTGAATCGATTGAAAAAGGAAAAGAAATCCCTAGCTGGGTAATATAATAATAAGCTATCTACGAACATAAGATGGATTTTGAAAATACTGTATAAAGTACCTTTATGGGGTTGTTTGATATGTCCAGGTGCTTCAAGGCAACCAGTTTAACCCAGGCGTTGGAAGGGACGGAGGTGAAACTGCAGTGACTGATATCCAGCTCTCGAAGACTTGGCAGCAGCGTGACAATCGGTACTGGAAGCTCGCTGATGGCGTTGTGAGAGAGATTCAGAGACACCAAATTCGGCAATGGAAGAATCGGAGGGCTCAGGATCCCAGTGGCGGCTAAATTCAAGTGCCTCAAGTCCTGCAAGTAGTGGAAGACTTCCTTGAAATTCGCGCGAAGCTTGTTTTCGCACAATTCCAACTTCAACAGGCCTCCCAGGCTTGTGAAGAGGTTGTCAGGAATTGAAGTGAGACGATTGTGACAAAGATTGAGGTTCGTCAGGTGAGGCGTTTCAGGGAAAACTGTGCTGTCCAACCTCTCTATATTGTTATGAGATATATCCAACATCCTCAGCGTGAAACCTACCTCTCCCAAAGACGCACTTGGGATCACCAAAAACAAATTGTTCGACAAGTCGATCCTCTCGATTTTGGTATTTTGAAACGCATCTCTCGGTATGAACCTCAAAACGTTGAAAGAAAGATCGATAATTCTGAGGTTGATCAAATGCTTGAACTGCTCCATATGCAGCTGCTCGATGTGATTATGAGACATATCCAAAATTTGCAGTTTCGTCAACCCCGCGAAAGCCCTTTTCCGCAAATTCTGAATGCGGTTGTGGGTGAGAATGAGGATTTCGAGGTTGTCCAAAGCTCCAAAAGCTGATTCGTACAACTTCGTTATGACGTTATACCCGAGATTGACTCTTTTCAGCACACTACCGACCGATTCGAAAAACCTCTTCGGCGCTTCGGTCAACATATTGAAACTGAGATCGATGATATGTACAAATAATGAGTTCACAACATCATTGTTCGTGGGCACAATCAGCAAGTTGAGAGCATTTTTTGATAAATTTAGTGCCATCGGAAACTCAGCATTGGTCACGTTATGGAAAGATGCCAAGGAGAGTTCTTGTAGTTCGTTCCCATACAAGTCCAATTTCACGAGAAATGGTATGTCACTGAAGGCTCGATTATCTATTCGTGAAATCTTATTCTCAGATAGCAGGATGGACACTTTATTTGTGAGATTTTTAAATGCGTTCGGTTCGATGTGCCTGATTTGGTTCCCGACCAGAGACAAAGCTCTAAGTTCTTCCAATCCGTTGAACATGTACGAACTTACGTCTTGAAGGTGGTTATAAGAGATTCTGATGTCACTCAGATATTTGTGGATTTCGGGATTGAAAATACCCACGGGCAGTTTCGGGATTCTATTACCATCTAAATTCAAGTACCTCAAGTATCGAAAAGGGCGCAGTGAATATTCAGAAATCGTTCGAAAATTATTATTATCCAACGCCAGCCACATCAAAGCTCCGAGAGGTCTCAAAGATTCGTCCGGGAAATCCTCCTGGTAAAGGCCGAAGCTGATTTCGAGATTTTCCAGGCTCGTCGCCACGTCTGCAAAGGCACTGGGGTGCAGCTCGGCGATCTTGTTGAAGGACAAAGACAGCTCTCTGAGATTCGGCGTATGTCTGAATGTATGTGCGTGGACCTGTCCAAGCCTGTTGTTCATCAGAAGTAACGTGTCCAACTTGCCACCCCACGCCATGAAATCAGCGTCGTTCACTTCTCGTATGAAATTGTAGCCTAAGTTCAAATGTGCAATATTGGTGCACTTTTTCAACGCCAATGATGGAAGTTCTTCTAACTTGTTCCTAGCAAAAGACACTGCACTCAGGTTTTCGGCGAACGAAGAAAATGCATCACCTTGGACTTCGCTGAGATTATTGGAAGGTATGTACAAATATTTTAATTTCGTCAAGCTTCCCAGAGCTCTTGGCATTTTCTGCAACTTGTTTCCACCTAAATCCAAATATTCCAGCGAGTTTTCTATGCCTTCAAAAGCTCTTTCATTGACGGTTTCCAACCGGTTCATAGAGATCGAAATCCTGCCTAGATTCAATCCGTTAAACGCTAATGCAGGCAGTGTTTTGAAGTAATTGTAATCGAGATTCAGATCTCTGATAGTTACTGTGTTATTGAACACATCTAAAGGTACTGCAGTCAGCAGGTTGTCACCCAGATCAACTTTGTCCAGATTCTTGTGATGACGAAAACTGTACGGGCTGATAGTTTCAATGAAATTATCTCTGAGATATAGCCACGACAGAGACTTCAGAGTGTCCAATAGCTCAACGGGAAACCGTTTGATAATATTATGGGAAGCACTTAAAGTGTGGACGTTTGGTGGAAGAGTTCCAGCGTCCAAAATCATGAACTTGTTGCTATCCAACGAGACGGACTGAAGACGTTTGCAGTGAACTAAGGGTGAGTCGGGGCCTAAATCTCTCAAATCGTTCTCTCCCAGGAAGATGCTTGATAGAGTGTGTCTGAGACCACCCCAGTCCTGCTCGAAACCCAACGTATATATGTTATTCCTGGAACAGAACCAAACATAACTATTGAAGCACATCGTGGCATTGAATGAATCATGGAAAATACTGGGTGTCTACAAAACAGCTGTAAGGAATTCAAGGGGTCGATTCTACAACTAATTTCCAACAAAAAGTGTCTCTTAGAATTTTTTTCGCCTCTTTAACCGACTTTTTTCAGTTTTAAGTTTTTTTTCGTGTTTTCGACCTTACACCACTAAAACGGTCATAACTCTCTTAAATTACACTCAAAAATTAAAAATAAGGATACCGTTGGAAAGAGCATCAAATTTCCTATCTCCCTGATGCCAAATAACAAATTTTCAGTTGAATTACATGAGGAATAAAGCAACCTAAAAAGTGAACTTAGTAAATTTTCGAAAAATTCCCGTTTTTCAACGCCTATAAATCTCTAAACATTACCAGGTAAGGTTCTGTTGCCGGAAAGCCTAAAAACTGCGCCAGAATCTCAGCTTTCCAATGGTATAATCAAAACATATTCTACAACCGTATTTTGGGGAGAAATTCGTGTTTGAACGCGGAAAAACGTGCATTTTTTCAACGAAATCGGCGCTCCGCCTAGTCGATTTGAGTGGTCGGACGATAGCAGTGGGTGGGTCGGCGCCGCAGTAGACCGCGAGGCCTCCAAAACAGGAGGCCAGAGCGCCGGTTTCGTCGAAAAAATGCACGTTTTTCCGCGTTCAAACACGAATTTCTTCCCAAAATACGGTTGTAGAATATGTTTTGATTATACCATTGGAAAGCTGAGATTCTGGCGCAGTTTTTAGGCTTTCCGGCAACAGAACTTTACCTTGTAATATTTGGAGATGTATAGGCGTTGAAAAACGGGAATTTTTCGAAAATTTACTAAGTTCACTGTTTAGGTTGCTTTATTCCTCGTGTAGTTCAACTGAAAATTTGTTATTTGGTATCAGGGAGATAGGAAATTTGACGCTCTTTCCAACGGTATCCTTATTTTTAATTTTCGAGTGTAATTTAAGAGAGTCATGACCGTTTTAGTGGTGTAAGGTCGAAAACACGAAAAAAAAGTTTAAAGTGAAAAAAGTCGGTTAAAGAGGCGTGCGTTTAAAAAAAAATTATACGAGACTCTTTTTGTTGGAAATTAGTTGTAGAATCGACCCCTTGAATTCCTTACAGATGTTTTGTGGACACCCTGTATATTAAATATACAGTATTTATTAATTCAGTAAATTTTACTGAAATGTATTAAGTTCAGCAGTCGTGTAACGAAATCTTACCCATGAATGTTGAGCCAATCCAACGCTTTGAGGTGGCGAAGTGCTTCCAAGGGAACGTTCTCCAACTTGTTGTAGCTGAGATCCAGGAACCTCAGGACTTTGGACGAAGTCCTGAAACACAGAAAAAAAAACCATGAAGTTTTTATTCATAATGTGGTGGAATTAGTTATGCATGTATTTTTCCAATTGCAAGAGCTAGGAATGAATTTTGGAGCTTGTTCAACAATCTTCGTTCGAGTCAGGTGGGTGAATTTTTTGATACTATGGAAACTCTTGATCTCGCGTTAAAATACCCAAAAAATATGAAAAGTAGAGCGGTACAAGAGGGCAAGTAGTGAAAAGCCTCGCACCAGGTGTTTCGTACTTGCACGGCTTACATTTTGAAATGTGACCGCCGTACAACGTAATAATTTTGGTTTATTATTTTCAATAATAAGCCTTTGGAATCGAGCAAGAAAAAAAACATTTTAACCCCCCCTCAAAATTTGATGTTTTACGTTTCAAGGTACGTAGAATACGAAAATCGAATAAAAAAATTTCCGTCCGTCCGCCGTACGCCGTACGCGGCACTTTTCTTAGCAACACTGGACCGAATTGGTTCAAATTTGGTATATGGGCTCCATTTGGGGTCTAGTTGTGCCGCGAAGCTTTTGGTTGATGTAGGTCACTTCTAAGGGGTGAAAATTAAGGGTTGAAATTTTCAAGAGTGCCATAGCTCGAAAAGTCTCGAAATAAAGGTATTGTTTTTTCACCAATTTTAAATAGTATTGAATTTTAAAAAATTTTTGAGACCACCCGGAGCTCTGTAGGACAAACCGTTCGGTTCCTACGAGTACTTGAAGGTTTTCCTTCGATAAAACAGAATCATGAGTGTGAATCGCATAAGAGGTCTAATCTCCATTCAAATTTTATCTGACTAAAATGCGATCGCTGTTCATTTCTTCGATTTGTATACAGTTTTGCCTTCTGCGTAACCAGTAATCAAATTTCCATACCAAGCTTTCTATTTTTCCAATCGAGTGTGAAGCGTTTAGTTCTTTCTAATAAACTTGATTGTGAAGGTGTGAAGCCATTATGGTGTGGTAGGTAGTACCTAGCTGGTAGGTAAAAAAAATGTTGGTGAGTAAAAAACGCTGCAAATCATTGCTCAAAGGCTTCTTCACTCTTCACATCACTGATCAGCTGAGTGAGCTCCGAAGCCATTTTCAATCCTATTGAATGGAAGTGCTCTTCCAGGCGTCTCCAGCATTCGAGGAGATCTTCTTCACTCTTCAGATCACTGATCAGCTGAGTGAGCTCCAAAGCCATTTTTACTCCTATTGAATGGAAGTGCTCTTCCAGGCGTCTCCAGCATTCGAGAAGATCTTCTTCACTCTTCAGATCACTGATCAGCTGAGTGAGCTCCAAAGCCATTTTTACTCCTATTGAATGGAAGTGCTCTTCCAGGCGTCTCCAGCATTCGAGGAGATCTTCTTCACTCTTCAGATCAATGATCAGCTGAGTGAGCTTCGAAGCCATTTTCAATCCTATTGAACGCAGGAAGCTGAAATTTGAGAGGGAAGGTCAAGGGAGAATACAGATGGTGGTAGGTGCTATTGATGGAGAACCAGTGATCTATACAGAAGGGTGATCTATACAGAAAATAATAAACCTTTGAGCAATGATTTGCAGCGTTTTTTCATTGAGAAAAAAAATAATAATAACAATAAAATTACGATATTAACTAATTGCCATTTCAGTCTCTAAATGTATTTTCTTCAATATGGCAATTGAGAAATGTGGTATTTCAGTCAATTTTTCCAAAATTTTTTTTTCAAAAGATGTTTTGAAATGGGTGATCGGGGAATGACGGTAATTGGGTCTGTTCGTCGAAAAAATGTTTAGAAGAAATTAGGGAATCTAATGAAAGTTGAAGATTTGAATGATGTAACGTAGTAAGTTGTTGCGACGTATTAACTTGCTGACCTTGGATCGAGACATTCCACTAATCCCGTGTGGTCTCGAACGCCTCGTGGCCTTGGATACTACAAAATACTACGCACACACGCCTGCGGCGTAGTGTGTGTGCGTTCATGGAGGTCCGGTTATAGTATCAATGGGCAAAAAGTTGGAGTATAGAGGTTTTCAATGGTGCTGGTTCCAAATTTGAGATCAAAAACTTGAATTTCCGACCCACCGAAATACCCCATTGTGGAACCGAGGTCGAGAATATCATTTCTTTTATACCTAATTATTCACTGATGTAGCCTCCGTTGTTCCACACTGTATACTTCACGCATGAAATTCTCTTATTCTAAACGGTAAACCGATGAAACAATCCAGCCGTTTTACAATACTAAGAACATACTTTTAGCCCCACGTTCAGGGGTTTCATGCCTAATGAAATCTCCAGACCGACCCCCATTAGAAAAGGGATCCATACAAAGCCCACCCTTCCTGGAACAAGGATAAAAGCCCTGGAATTACCCGGGATTTAATTATTTTCCCGGTGATAATAGAGCGGAAGGAAGTGGCGGTATCACAAAGACAGTATTTCGAGAAAAAAATTGTGCGGGTCGGAGGGTCCGACCTGTTGGCCTAGGCTGACCTCTTCAATGATGCAGAAGGTTAACTTGTTCAATACAAAATGAGACCTCTATCAAAGGTCCTTTCTAGCGGAGACCTTAATAATTCCCAACAATCGAGGTTTGCCGAATTTTCATTTTCGCTCTCTCGCCAAGTAATCGTGTACATCCCGAATAAACGACGAACGACCGAGCGTAGGAGGTCTGTTTCAACCAGCTTTTAGACGATCTGCCCCCGAGTCACCAAAGGCTAGCCCGGAGGTCACGTCGTTTGACATTTCTTGGAAGGGCAATTTTACCCAACATTTCAGTATTGGTTTCTACGAAGTTTTGCCATGTTAGCTAGCTTGAAAGAAGGAACACTAGTGATGGAGTGGTTTGAATCACGTAATTGCTATCCGTACTTTGTCGTGTTGTCATGTTGATCCTATGAACACAAAGACCACTGGGAATAAAACAAGAACGCTCATTATCAGATGAAAACCATAGGAATGTCATCAGTGGTATCTCAGTACACCGTAAAATGGTTACTTGATGACAAATTGAAAAAAAAAAATTGGACAAAGACTCCAATTATTGGACTATTATAGTTGTCGATTCGTGATTTGCCAACAGTTCAAATTGAGTTGCCAAAAGTGATTTTAAAGCATTTTAGCTGTATTATTTCCTGTACAGATCACTCATCTGCATAGATCACAGCTTCGCCAAAGTCACTATTTATTCTTTTTCTTGCCTACCAACCATAGGTACCTACTACCTATTTACTACATAATTACGTACTATCATACCTTCACAATCAAGTTCATTTGGAAGAAATAAATGCTTCGAACTCGATTCACAAAAGAGGGCTCCTCCATATGGAAATTTGATTACTGGTTGCTAAAGAAGGAAAACCAACTGAACACTTGCATTGACAAAACGAACACAATTGTGTCGTATGTCATACGACAGAAGTGGAGTTTACAAACTGGTTTGCAGCTGTAAACACACATACATTGGACAAACAGGACGCAACTTAAAAACAAGATACACCGAACACATCAGATCTTTCCGACTCAACACTGGACGCTCCATCTACGCTAACCACGTATACGACCATGGACATGAATTATCCGACATAAAAAACTGCGTGACACTCCTCCACCCACAACAGAAAGGACGACGACTGAGCATACTTGAAAACATGGAAATATACGAACTACGTAAATTTGACGGACGTATAATAAACAAAAACCTACTTGACACTACCTCAGACACTATATTCAAACCACTGGACAAACTCATTCAAAAACGAAATACACCCACAGACGGATTTACTGACAACCTGAACAACAAAAGACAACGAACAGAACACACTACCATATCTCCTTATAAACGCAAACTCTCCACTAACTTCCAGACAACCAAACGACCTAGGATATCATAATTTCAAACAATAAATAATCAACTGACTAAAAATAGAAAAAAAAGAATATTCAAATTAGAAATAGATATAGATATAAGTTAATAGTTTCAGCAATAATTTAGTTATACAGGGTGTCACCCTAACTCGAGGACCAAACTTCAAGGATCGATTCTACACCTAATTTGCAAACTTTTTTGTCTCCTGACATTTTTTTTTAAACGCTTTAAAATTATACTTTTTTCACTTTTAAGATTTTGTTCGTGTTTTCGACCTTGAGCCATTAAAACGGCCATAACTCCCTCAATTTACTGGATAAACTCAAATATGAGTATACCGTTGAAAAGAACGTTAAATTTCCTATCAGTTCATCAGGACACAAAAGCTTTTTGAGCCTTTCGTATAAGTGAATAAATTGGTCAAAGTCAGAAATTTAAAACTTTCTCGAAAATCACCATTTTTCAGGCTGACTCATCTTATGTAATAAACAGCCGTATCGGCGAATTTCTAGTTGATTGAAGTTTTTGTTGAGTTCAAAGGTGTTACTTCATGCTCACTACCACATTTAAGAATAATGCGTATTTTATGTACGAAAAACGAAGGTTTTCTTCGAAAAATCCATTTTCTAGCAATCGGAACCATTCGGAAGTATCACTATTTGATTCAGCGTAGAAAATTACATAGGAAATGATACCAAAATCGTCAAGCCATTTTGAGGTCGAGGGGGACCAGAAACCGATTAAAACACTGGATTTGCTTGTAAAACACACGTTTTCGGGCATTCAAACTTCATTTACTCTTCTAATTTGAATGTTAAAAAGAAAAATTGATAAACCGTTGGAAAGCTGAGATTCTGGGCAAGTTTTTTTCGTTGAGTGCCCGCCGATACGGCTGTTTATTACATAAGATGAGTCAGCCTGAAAAATGGTGATTTTCGAGAAAGTTTTAAATTTCTGACTTTGACCAATTTATTCACTTATACGAAAGGCTTAAAAAGCTTTTGTGTCCTGATGAACTGATAGGAAATTTAACGTTCTTTTCAACGGTATACTCATATTTGAGTTTATCCAGTAAATTGAGGGAGTTATGGCCGTTTTAATGGCTCAAGGTCGAAAACACGAACAAAATCTTAAAAGTGAAAAAAGTATAATTTTAAAGCGTTAAAAAAAAAATGTCAGGAGACAAAAAAGTTTGCAAATTAGGTGTAGAATCGATCCTTGAAGTTTGGTCCTCGAGTTAGGGTGACACCCTGTATAAGCTATAACTATAACAATACAGGGTGTCTACACTTTCGATGGGCATAACTTCAGGGTTCGATTCTACAAGGTATTTCCTACAAAAAATGTCTCTTAGCAATTTTCTTTTAACCCACTCAAAATTCTATTTTTTTCACTTTAAAGTTTTTCTTCGCGTTTTCGACCTTATGGCACTGATATGGTCATAACTCCCTTAAATCTCCTGAAAATTCAAATCTGACTACACCGTTAGAAAGAGCGTTAAATTAACAAGCTACCTAAAGCAAAATCAAAATTTTTTAGCAATAAAATAGTATAGAAAAATCAAGTCAAAAAGCAAACTTAAAATTTTTTTTTTTGAAACTTGACTTTCTTCGACCAACGTTTTCACTGTAAATCCCTGCCCATTTCGATGGGCGCTCTTCGGAGAAAACATGCTCAAATTGTCAGCTTTTCAACGGTCTATCAATTTTTATTTTAACATTCAAATTGGAAGAGCAAATTAAGTTTGAATGCCAGAAAACGTGTGTTTTACAAGCAAATCCAGTGTTTTAAGAGGTTTATGGTCCCCCTCGACCTCAAGATGGCTTGACGATTTTGGTATCATTTTCTATGTAATTATTTACGCTGAATCCAATAGTGATACTTCCGAATGATTCCGACTGCTAGAAAGTGGAGTTTTCGAAGAAAACCTTCGGTTTTCGTACATAAAATACGCATTATTCGTAGATATGGAAGATATCATAAAGTAATACCTTTCTACTCAACAAAAACTTCAATCAGCTAGAAATTCGGTGTTTTTATTTAGTAGAAAGGTGTTACTTTATGTACGATGCGAATTTTATGTACGAAAAACGAAGGTTTTCTTCGAGAAATTCACTTTCTAGCAGTCGGACTCATTCGAAAGTATCACTATTGGAATCAGCGTAAATAATTACATAGAAAATGATACCAAAATCGTCAAGCCATTTTGAGATCGAGGGGGACCATAAACCGGCTTGAAACACTGGATTTGCTTGTAAAACACACGTTTTTTGACATTCAAACTTCTTTTACTCTTTCTTTTTGAATGTTGAACAGAAAAATTGATAGACCGTTGGAAAGGTGACAATTTGAGCATGTTTTCTCCGAAGAGCGCCCATCGAAATGGGCAGGGATTTACAGTGAAAACGTTGGTCGAAGAAAGTCAAGTTTCAAAAAAAAATTTTAATGTTCGCTTTTTGACTTGATTTTTTGGTACTATTTTATTGCTAAAAAATTTTGATTTTGCTCTAGGTAGCTTGGTAATTTAACGCTCTTTCTAACGGTGTAGTCAGATTTGAATTTTCGGGAGATTTAAGGGAGTTATGACCATATCAGTGCCATAAGGTCGAAAACGCGAAGAAAAACTTTAAAGTGAAAAAAATAGAATTTTGAGTGGGTTAAAAGAAAATTGCTAGGAGACATTTTTTGTAGGAAATACCTTGTAGAATCGAACCCTGAAGTTATGCCCATCGAAAGTGTAGACACCCTGTATATACTAATATACTATAACTACTACTAACTTTACTAATATAACAACATATTCATAGTTTAGAATAGAAGGCCACGTGGTGAATGTACAATTAGCTAATAGGATTAGTTCTATCTCTCCCTTTCACTTGACATGACAGACAAACAACCTTTCACCACGTGGTCTCGCTTCTAGGTGGCCCCCTTTCCTTTCTGATCCTTTCACCTCCCTTTCACCCAGACTATATAAATAGAACGACTGACTGACAAACTTTAGTACTCTCTCGACGGCCTGAAGATGATGTCTTTACATCGTATGCGCTCGCCTCCTGTACTCGACTTGCTGGTTACGACGGATTCTCGGATTATTAACGTAAGTGTAGTACCACGAAAAGTAGTTGATAAATTTAAATCAGGGAACCTCGAAAAAATGAAGAGAGGAAAAATTGGGTTACCGCAGCCCATCCCCTAAATTACACGCCAACAAAAAGTTCACGAAGCACAGAGTTTTCTCCTCAACCAACGTTCACGGAATCCAGTAGGAAAGGCATTCCTTACTTTTTCCAACGGCCCTCAAAAGACTCGAGGAAGTAACTTGAATACGACAATTTCCAAGTAAAGAAGACGTACCCGACGTTACCGTGAGAGAGAGTTGCTACAAAAGAACGGTTCATATCGCTCCTGTTGCTCCTGGAGTGAGACAGCCTCAGAAAGTTTACTTGATGGATTCTTATAGAGTCGGGGAAAAATGGAAAAAGTTTGAATGAAGCGGTTTCAAAGCGAAATGCTGTCTAAGAGGACCATTGAGTCAAGCCATTTATTTCACTTATCCTCGAGTAGTGTTCATTTCCGATTCAGTCTGTTAAGTCGAGGGTTCCCTCATTCTGAAGTGTAGCGAAACCATTTAGTAAATGGCACATCGTAATCCGCAATGGGGACTGGCAGGGCCATTTCTTTTCACAATCAAATAATTTATTCATGTTTTCGCGATTCTGTTTATTTTGCTTAAACCACAAAATTCAAAAACAAATCAATAACCAAATCACCTTAACATATTCATTAAATTGACCTAATTCATTATTTAAAAATAATATTGTCATAGTTTTTGATTTTGTTTGTCAATTTTTAGAAAAATGAGTTTTTCTGTTTAAAAAATTTCAAATGAATACATAATTAATTCAAATAAAGAATTTCTAATGTTTTTTTCAGTTATGTAATGAGATAAAATTTTCAAAAAATCCAAATCTGTTTTTCAATCCGTCAAAAGCCGCGTTGGGTGGAAAAAAACGATCAAGTCTGTTTTTTACTGATTTTGTTCGACTTGACAACTTTTTCCAGTATGCATGTATTTGTCGGGGTAGTTACAATTAAACAGAAAAAACGACTGCCAAGTGGGTGTGGCACATAGCTTCCTCGTATCCATAACCCGACTATATAGATGATCCGATGCATAGTAGTTAATCTCAAAACACCAATCTCTAAGTACCTTTCACTACCCTCATAGGGGACCATCTACACGCTAATCTGGATAATCCTAGAAAATTGCATCAAATTCAGATGAAAAATGTAAGTGAGTAGATGTATGTGATTGGATAAAAAAAATGTTTAGCCTTTACTGGGATTCGAACCCGCGACCCCTGGGGGATAATTCTATGCGCTACCTCTGACCTATTGAGGCCTAGTGATGCAATAATTAGGATTTGAGATTCTCACAGGAGGCCATCCCTCTATGAATGAATCCCTCTATGAAAAACCATTCTCGATGATTTTCATAGGGGACCATCTACAACCTAATCCGCATAATCCCTGAAAATTTCATCGAAATCGGATGGAAAATGTGGAAGTTATGGCCGTTACAACAAATTCACAGACAGACAGACACGGAACCAAAACTGTTCAGAAAGGTCTAAAACGCAAAACCCGAGTGAAAATTTTGATTTTGGAGAACTTTTTTTTCGTCCTTGAAAAGTGAAAACAAAGCTTCCTCCACCTTGGTAGACTCGGAAGCAAATAATACGAAATGCTCCCTTGATGAAGCTGATTGGTTCAAAAAATAAATCAAAATTATTGTGTGCAACTAATTTGTTGTAGGATCTTTGGGCTCTATGGATGGGGTTATTGAGCAGTTAAATAATTTGTGGTAGATGAAGGGACGTAAAACATAACATTGTTTTTGGTAACGTATGGTGGTTCATGGAAATTAAGCATATGCAGTAATCTAAAATTTAATCTTGTAGTAATTTAATTGTTAAATGTTAATTGTAGTAATTTAAAAGTAATTTTTAAAATATCATTTGATATATAACATTTTATTAACGCACCAAGTTTGGTTAATCTCAATAATCGAATCATACAAATCTCTCAGTTAGCGTTGGGTATGTACAGTTAGTTTCTCAGGAAATGAACTAAGTACCTCAAGAGTCAAGATTAACATTTGTGTCGTACGAACTCTCACTCGTTCTAATTTCGTTGAAAAGCAATTCCGTAGAGTGCGTGGAAAAGAGAAGTCCCGACGTCGTTTCGTATCTCACGCGTTAAACGCAATTTTCCGAGGTTCTCTCCCTTTGTACTTTTTAGACGTCAACGCACCCCCTCATCCCTCCCCTACCGAAAGCCAGAGAAAATTGGGAGAGACGAGGAAGGAAAAACTGCGGAAGCAAAAGGAAATCCAGTGATAGAAAGGGGAAATTGTTGAATGGTGAAGAGGAGAGAGAGACGGAGGAGAGGATGAACCCGAGCAAAGACCATTTTCCAGAAGGCTGGGAGATGATTAAAACAAGGGGAGGCAATTAGTTGTTGTGGAGCCTTTGGGGTAATCCTAGGGTGGGGTCTTCCGTCTCCAATCTCGAGGCTTTCCCCGGGAAGCTGGGCTGGCTTTCATTTCGGAAGGGAAACGTGCGAGTTGGAAGGAACGAAAGGGCTGAATGGAAGGCGAAGGTCCGTCGCTGTCCCAAGAAGAACGGGAAAAATTCGGTGAACAGGCGTTCGGTTTATTCGGGACGAGTAGTCAAAGTTTCATTGTAAAGCTCACTGTTTCATTGAACCAAATAGGGAATTTTCCTCACAATTTTTCAATTCTTTTTTTCGAAAGAGGGTTCATTGATATGGAAGAAAACCATAGAGTTCCGCTCGAAAAAATTTGAAGAATTCAAGGAAGATGGAAATATACGGCTAACGTCAAAATAAGCACCACTGATAGATACATACGGGTTTTCATTTTGAGTGGATGTATGATTGAAGGTGGTGGCGGTCTCAAGAAGCTGAAATCACAAACGTATCATCTGCCTGTGCACAAAGGGTTCAGGCATTTCGAGCTGCATCAACACTAAAGGGACCAGGCACTCAGAGAGCTATCTAAACATACGAGCGAATAGGTCAACCGCGAGTGCAATCCATGTATCCATGAGGCCACTGTTGGTCCATATTCAGCGTGTCCGGTTGAGCCTAGAGATGTTGACAATGTGATTGAATCGTATTGTCGCCGAGTCCCCTCGCACCTGTGTTGTCACCAAGATTCGAATAACGCTCCTACCGTTGACATTTCAATCAAGTGAACAACAAATATTTTGGTAGTTCAGTAGAATTGTACGAGAAGAGGAACATATAATATACTTCAAACGTACAGGAATCACGATTGTATAACAATGGATCACACAATAATTGTGCTCCAACCATAATTGGCCGATTTTAAATTATTAATAATTTAATACCCAATTCTGTCTCAATTATTTGACTATCTAAATTTATTTGATTCCTTTTGAATTGGATTTATATGAAAATCAATCAAATTTTTGACGAAAGAGACGTCTCCAGCCCATTCGTTTATGTAGGGACTAACTACAAGTTATGATTTGTTTATGTTATGAGTTGCGAGTTGTTAAGAAACTAAAAACGTTAGATACCAAAAATATAATTTTCATTCTTCTCTCGGATGCGCTTGCGTAAACTTATTCATACCAAATCGTCGGGTTACAAGTGAAATTCACTAAGTCAATTTTTTCAATTTCCGGTTTATTTGCTACTCCTATGTATTTTTTGACGCCCGAACCATTGGTGAAGTCATTTTTGAGATCCGAGGTATGGTTTTCAAGGAAACCTCAAAACTGTCTCAAAACTGCCTTCACCAATCGTTCGGGCGTCAAAAAATACATAGGAGTAGCAAATAAACCGGAAATTGAAAAAACGCTGCAAATCATTGCTCAAAGGTTTATTATTTTCTGTATAGATCACCCTTCTGTATAGATCACTGGTTCTCCATCAATAGCACCTACCACCATCTGTATTCTCCCTTGACCTTCCCTCTCAAATTTCAGCTTCCTGCGTTCAATAGGATTGAAAATGGCTTCGGAGCTCACTCAGCTGATCAGTGATCTGAGGAGTGAAGAAGCTTTTGAGCAATGATTTGCAGCGTTTTTTACCCACCAACATTTTTTTTACCTACCAGCTAGATACTACCTACCACACCATACTGGCTTCACACCTTCACAATCAAGTTTATTAGAAAGAACTAAACGCTTCACACTCGATTGGAAAAATAGAAAGCTTTATATTGAAATTTGATTACTGGTTACGCAGAAGGCAAAACTGTATACAAATCGAAGAAATGAACAGCGATCGCATTTTAGTCCGATAAAATTTGAATGGAGATTAGACCTCTTTTGCGATTCACACTCATGATTCTGTTTTATCGAAGGAAAACCTTCAAGTACTCGTAGGGACCGAACGGTTTGTCCTACAGAGCTCCGGGTGGTCTCAAAAATTTTTTAAAATTCAATACTATTTAAAATTGGTGAAAAAACGATACCTTTATTTCGAGAGTTTTCGAGCTAGGGCACTCTTGAAAATTTCAACCCTTAATTTTTACCCCTTAGAAGTGACCTACATCAACCAAAAGCTTCGCGGCACAACTAGACCCCAAATGGAGCCCATATACCAAATTTGAACCAAATCGGTCCAGTGTTGCTAAGAAAAGTGCCGCGGACGGCGGACGGCGGACGGGGGACGGCGGACGGGGGACGGCGGACGGACATTGCAAATTTGGATTCTACGCACCTTGAAACGTAAAGTGACAAAGTTTGAGGGGGGGTTATAAAAATTTTTTGCGATACGATCACATAGGCTTATTATTAGAAATAATAAACCAAAATTGACTTAGTGAATTTCACTTGTAAGCCGACGAAATAATTCTTTCTTTGTCACTGAGGTATCGTACATAATTCAGTTAGGATCCAGAATCAGATCGTCCTAACAACATTTGTGCATAAGGATTTGTCTGATGCAGACCATGTTTTTGTTCGAGTCGATAGATTGAGAGGAGCTCTCGAGAATCCTTTTGAAGGACCTTTTCAAGTTTTACAACGAACACCAAAATTTTTCAAGATAAACATGAAAGGCGCTCACACAAACATTTCAATTGACAGACAGAAGCCAGCATACATACTTATAGACACGATGACAGAAGATGAATTCAGCACAGAAGACAAAATCAAGACTCAAGAAACACTCAATACTCAAGAAACACTCAAGACTGAAGAAACACGCAAGAATCAAGACAAAGCCAAGATACAAGAAAAACTAAAGACAGAAGATTCAAAAACAGAACAAAAAGTACAAGAACACAAGACAAAGACAGGACGCACAGTGAGGTTCCCAAAACGCTTCCTAGAAGCGATTGAAGGGGGAATGGCTGTAGGGACTAACTACAAGTTATGATTTGTTTATGTTATGAGTTGAGAGTTGTTAAGAAACTAAAAACGTTAGATACCAAAACTATAATTTTCATTCTTCTCTCGGATGCGCTTGCGTAAACTTATTCATACCAAATAATTCTTTCTTTGTCACTGAGGTATCGTACATAATTCAGTTAGGATCCAGAATCAGATCGTCCTAACAGTTTACTTATTAATCTTTAAAGCTTTTGCATTCAAGGACCCGTTCAAAATATTGGTTAGCCAAAGCGGCAGTTGGTTTTGATTGAAATATGGCATACACCTACATTTTATATAATATACATGCTATATCAGTAGTGGCTCCTGCCCCGTAACTCAGGGGGTGCACAGAGATCAGGAGAAGCTATGGAGAAGGGACAGAATAGGTGCTTTTCTCTGCCAAATAGAAATTTCAACGATATGCAAATGGGATAAATCTTGGTAACTTTTTCATCTTAAAATTGCAAATGGTACTAAATACGTAGGTGCAATAGACACAAAAAATGTTCACTAGTGGTTAACAGAAATTCTGAAATACTTAATCATCGAAGGTCTAAACCCAAGAAATGCATCCATCGAATTGCAATAGCTTTTTTTAATTGGCTGGGGGTGCACCTGTTCTATATACTTGATATGTCGGGAACAATAATGAAGTAAAATGTAAAATGAACGAGGTTTAATCAAGCGAACAGAGGATCTGTTCGCTCATAAGACGGACATGCTCGAGGTGTCGACCCTACTTGATTCGATGACTGACATCGACACATCGAATCGTTTGAAAAACATCGATGTCAAACATTGATGCAGAAATGTTGAAAGAAAACCTTTATTTTCTCAACAGTATTGCACACAAACTTTCATAGCAATGTAATTTTGTAGAAACCAACACAATACAAAGTAAACTCGATCACTTGGCTACTAAGTCTGGGCAACGAAGACTAAAAAAGGGCCTGAGGTAGAAACAAATAGAACCCAAACCAAATTGGCACAGATGTAGGGAGGGGTATCCTTATTAACATACTAAAAGTCCTGGTGGGTGGGGCACGAGCTCGAGGGGAGGGGGTCCCTAAAGGTCCCATTTTGGGGTTTTTCGTGAATATCTCAAAAACGGTGCATTTCTCGATAAAACATGACGTATAGTAAATTAAAGCTGATCAAATTCTCTACAATTTTGATCATATACGTTTTATCGAAACTCCGAACCGTTACCGAGATATATGCATCCTAAAATGGAGGATTTTGAAAAAAATTCAAAAAATTAAATACCTATCATATAAATTTATATTTTAAATAATTTTAATAAATGATGAAATGAATGAATGAAATAATTTAATATAAAATTAATTTATATTAAATGAATTAAAAAAATTTATGTAGAAATCTCAGAATGAACACATGCATGTAACTCCCTAAAAAGGAACGGCAGCTACACTGCTAGTTTTGCTACCGAGTCTACCAAGGTAGCCGAAGTTTTGTTTTCACTTTTCAAGGTTGAAAGAAAAAACTTCTTCAAAATTGAAGTTTCCACTCGCGTTTTACGTTTCAGACCTTTCTGAACTATTTTGGTTCCCTGTCTGTCTGTCTGTATGTCATGAAATCCTTGTGACCGGCATAACTATACGAAGTTATTGTTCGATTCCGATGACATTTTCAGAGATTGTGCGGGTTGGTGTGTAATCGGTCCCCTATGAAAATCATTACCCCCGGACTGATAGAAGCTACTGTGCATGCGCAAACGTGAATTCCTTGTATCAGCCATGACTTCTACATGTTCTATCCGATTTCGACGAAATTTCTCAGGATTGTTCAGATTAGCGTGTAGATGGTCCCCTATGATGGTAGTGAAAGGTACCGTTTTTATTAAAATGGTTTTCCACAATCTCATCGCGAGTGATTTTATTCGTATTAGAGATTGATGTTTTGAGATTAACTACTATGCATCGGATCTTCTATACAATCGGGTTTATGGTATGGATACGAAGAAGTTATGTGCCACACCCATTTGGCAGACTTTTTTTATAAATATTTTGTATAAGACCAATACAGAGTAGGGACTATTCCTTAATGTTACGCTTTGACAGAGTTTATAATTGAGTACTCTACTGGAATTTTAATTTGAACATTGGAAGTTTTTTACCTTAACCCATCTCCGGCCACTGATGCATTTTTGCAACCGGGGTGAAGTTAGCAATAGATTCTAGCAATAGAAAAAATCGATGGGGAACCTAGCAATAGATTCTGGCAATAACTTTTTTTTTCATTTCGAGTAGATTGCTTTCATGAAAAACATTCTTGTTGACAACAATATGAATCATTCCCGACCTAAAATTGAATTGCAAAGACAGAAAATTCGAGAATGATTTTTTCCCGAAAACTTCTAAGTCCCGCCGCCCTCCGAGTTTAGTATGGGCGAACGGCGTTTTTATTTTATATCTCCTGAACCACTTGCTCTCTCACCTTTAAACTTGGTGTGGGTGTTAGTTGTGTAGAGAGGAATGGATTCCAAGTGTCAAAATTCCCCGGGCGGCCGTCAGGGGCCGGGGGGAGGGGGGAATGTGTTTCGCGATTATTAGGGTTCCGGGAAAAGTGGCTAAAATGGGTCAAGGAGGGGGTCTCTTACTTTAGAACTATTTTTCCTAGATTCCTGGATAGTTTCTCTAGGGGATAGCACAGCCAGATTTGGTCGGGCGGCCGTCAGGGGGTGGGGGGGATTTTTCAAAAAAAGTTATTGCTAACTTCACTTTTGCCTGAAAAAGAGTCAAGGAGGGGGTCTCTCACCTTGAAACTCGGGCAGTATGTAAGTTTGCCGAGTAGGTAGGAAGGGTTGGTGTCAAATTTGCCCGGGCGGCCGTAGGGGAGGGGGTACCGAATTTTAAAATTTGAAAAATTCAAATTCGCGTTTTTTCCACGTTTTACGTCATTCTGAACACATTTAGTCGATATGTTGAAAGAGGGGGTTTTGAACGAAATTTTTTCTAAGTCCCAGTCCCGAGGCTGGCTGCATCGCAGAAAAACGTCAAAGTCCCGCCGCCCTCCGAGTTTAGTATGGGCGAACGGCGTTTTTATTTTATATCTCCTGAACCACTTGCTCTCTCACCTTTAAACTTGGTGTGGGTGTTAGTTGTGTAGAGAGGAATGGATTCCAAGTGTCAAAATTCCCCGGGCGGCCGTCAGGGGCCGGGGGGAGGGGGGAATGTGTTTCGCGATTATTAGGGTTCCGGGAAAAGTGGCTAAAATGGGTCAAGGCGGGGGTCTCTTACTTTAGAACTATTTTTCCTAGATTCCTGGATAGTTTCTCTAGGGGATAGCACAGCCAGATTTGGTCGGGCGGCCGTCAGGGGGTGGGGGGGATTTTTCAAAAAAAGTTATTGCTAACTTCACTTTTGCCTGAAAAAGAGTCAAGGAGGGGGTCTCTCACCTTGAAACTCGGGCAGTATGTGAGTTTGCCGAGTAGGTAGGAAGGGTTGGTGTCAAATTTGCCCGGGCGGCCGTAGGGGAGGGGGTACCGAATTTTAAAATTTGAAAATTTGAAAAATTCAAATTCGCGTTTTTTCCACGTTTTACGTCATTCTGAACACATTTAGTCGATATGTTGAAAGAGGGGGTTTTGAACGAAATTTTTTCTAAGTCCCAGTCCCGAGGCTGGCTGCATCGCAGAAAAACGTCAAAGTCCCGATGCCCTCCGAATTTAGTATAGGCGAACGGCGTTTTTATTTTATATCTCCTGAACCACTTGCTCTCTCACCTTTAAACTTGGTGAGGATGTTGGGTGTGTAGAGAGGAATGGATTCCAAGCGTCAAAATTCCCCGGGCGGCCGTCAGGGGCCGGGGGGAGGGGGGAATGTGTTTCGCGATTATTAGGGTTCCGGGAAAAGTGGCTAAAATGGGTCAAGGAGGGGGTCTCTTACTTTGAAACTATTTTTCCTAGATTCCTAGATAGTTTCTCTAGGGGATAGCATAGCCAGATTTGGCCGGGCGGCCGTCAGGGGGTGGGGGGGATTTTCCAAAAAAAGTTATTGCTAACTTCACTTTTGCCTGAAAAAGGGTCAAGGAGGGGGTCTCTCACCTTGAAACTCGGGCAGTATGTAAGTATGCCGAGTAGGTAGGAAGGGGTGGTGTCAAATTTGCCCGGGCGGCCGTAGGGGAGGGGGTACCAAATTTTAAAATTTGAAAATTTGAAAAATTCAAATCCGCGTTTTTTCCACGTTTTACGTCATTCTGAACACATTTAGTCGATATGTTGAAAGAGGGGGTTTTGAACGAAATTTTTTCTAAGTCCCAGTCCCCAGGCTGGCTCCATTGCCGAAAAACGTCAAAGTCCCGATGCCCTCCGAATTTAGTATGGGCGAACGGCGTTTTTATTTTATATCTCCTGAACCACTTGCTCTCTCACCTTTAAACTTGGTGAGGATGTTGGGTGTGTAGAGAGGAATGGATTCCGAATGTCAAAATTCCCCGGGCGGCCGTCAGGGGCCGAGGGGAGGGGGTAATGTGTTTCGCGATTTTCAGGGTTCCGGGAAAAATGGCAAAAATGGGTCAAGGAGGGGGTCTCTTACTTTAGAACTATTTTTCCTAGATTCCTGGATAGTTTCTCTAGGGGATAGCACAGCCAGATTTGGTCGGGTGGCCGTCAGGGGGTGGGGGGGATTTTCCAAAAAAAGTTATTGCTAACATCACTTTTGCCTGAAAAAGGGTCAAGGAGGGGGTCTCTCACCTTGAAACTCGGGCAGTATGTAAGTTTGCCGAGTAGTTAGGAAGGGGTGGTGTCAAATTTGCCCGGGCGGCCGTAGGGGAGGGGGTACCGAATTTTCAAAATTTGAAAATTTGAAAAATTTAAAATTCTGGCTGTAGTTCTGAGGCATTCTTGCCAAGTAGATGGGTACCTTTTTCGGAACTAGCTCCATCATTCGTCTAAGGTCTTCTTATTTTAAAGTCGGTGCAGCTGATTATGAATAAATTTTATTTTAATGTCATTCCGTGATTCTATCATCCGTCGATCGATTACGTCCTCTCTCTCTCGTTAATTTGTCTCCAGTACTCTGTGCTCTTACCTAAATATTCTCATTTAATATTCATACTTATGTAAGATGAAATTGAATTGCTCTTGCATGTGATAGGTAACAAGTACATGGTTTTATAATGATTGGAGGTTTCAATAGTTATTTAATATTTCTGTCATGTTGCTCCTTCTTGTCATTCTTAACGCGCAGTACGGAATGATTTGGTTTCATTCATTTGTTCATTATTGTGGTGGTCCTTAAAAGGACCGATGATAAGAATGGAAGGAAGACGAGCCTACATAATGTAAGTCTGCGTCTCTAACTAATCTAATCTAACTCGTTCAATGCGTCAACACCATGCAAACAACGTAAGTTATCAAATTCATTTTATAACGGCAGTCAAGTCCCTCAAGAAACGAAAGTTGAAGTTGATAGCAGCTATAATATGAAAGCAACTGAATGTAGAGACACTCCAAATGAGTCGAGTAATTGTAGAAAAAGAAAATTACAGTTTTGCGATTATGTGGAAAAGTGGTCTAAAAAAGAGAAGAAAACTCACTCCTACATGAAGAAGGAATTTTTGAGAAAGCTAGATAGCCAAACAATTGTACCGTACTCAAATTTTGGAAACTGTCATGTTAACGACCATCAGTATTACGTTGACATAACAGCAAGTGACATCACTAAAATTGTTCCAGGTCACAGAGTACAATTGGCATCTTTCATAAATAGACGCGTACCTACCAGAGAGCTTTACCTTGACGAGATTGTTTGTTTAACCACAAAAAAAGGGGGAACTCAAATGTGGATTAGCAATTACATCATTGACTTAATATTGAATATATATGCAGACGAAGTACCAACAGTAAATGTCATGATTGCAGAATTAGGATATCATTTGCTGATACGTAAGGTCAAAGAATTTGAATCAAAATATATGCCTGAAATTAAGGACTTGGTTATCATGCCGTTGAATATAAATAATAGTCATTGGTGTCTAGCAGTTGCTGACATGAATAAAAAAGAGTTCTTTTTCCTTGATTCAGCTGGTAGCAATTTACAATCGACAATGCTGAATATGGAACGGTTCATCTCATTTCTAAAACTCTACAACTTGCTAGTTTTAGGTCCGACAAAACGTCCTCTCATATCCGTGCGAAATTGGCGCCCTGTAGTGAAAAAACACATTACTCAAAGTGACCAAACAAGCTGTGGGTTATTCGTAATTATGTTTGCTAAATCAATAATTGAAGGACGCAGCTTGCCTGATTACATTGATGTTGAAAATACAAGGAAAGAAATACTGTTGAAACTTCTTGAGAAGGCGGATTCAGTCGACGAAGTTTGCAATTTGTGCTATCAAGGAAGACTGGACGATACGGCCGATTGGGTGTTGTGTGACAAGTGCAATAGAGCTTCTCATTTTGTTTGTATTGAAAAGATAACAGGAAAAAAATTCCAACCTCCCCTAGCATTTTACAAATGTAGATTATGTTCGCGGTTATAAAAGTTTAAAATGTATAATTAATGTACAAAAACGTTTAATATATTGAATAACAAATGAATTGGATGTATTAAAACAATTGCGTAATTGAAAATTAAATAATTATATGAAAAGTTTCAACATTATCAAGCTATACAATTTTTCTCCAATAAACCTACCTTTCTCAGACTCACTCCTCGAATAAAAGATTCATTTGGTTTGGGAAAAGATTAATTTAGTTTGGAAAATGATTCATTTGGTTTAGAAATTAATCGACTTGGAAATGCTATATAAACAAAAACAAAAAACCAATACCTACCCCCCGATGCCTGCTACATTGACGAGTGTGAGATTAGCTCACCGGTGGGGGGGCTTCGTTCTGACTCTTGACGGTAGCGAGGTATCTACTACAACAATGAGCAGAACCGACTAAAAGCAGGCAATTTTCGCCAAAATTATTCAAAAGACAAGTCATACAACATTTCTAAACCATACAACCATTTCTTAAAATATAACATTTCTAAAATTGAAACTTCAACCAATCAGTCAGATCAATTTCATATCTTATGACCAAACCTACCTACACCAATACATGGTTCTGATTTATTAGTTTTAATGATGAACCCATGGAAGAAGTATTAGAAAGTGTCACTCAAGGTTAACAAGTGTGCAGGAAAAAATCCCCCTCTACTGCTGCGATCTGGCGAAGCGTAAGAGAAGTTCTCAGCTAGTAGTAGAGGACGCCGATAGAAAGAGGTGTAGACGCCCTCATGACCGAAAATTCAAATACATGCGGACAACGGTTCGACTTTCCAAAAATTCCAGGAGGGCATGGATATGATCGAAAAATTGAACAAATGAATGAAACCAAATCATTCCGTGCTGCATGTTAAGAATGACAAGAGATTTCAACATGACCAGAATTATTGGTAACAATCGAAACCTCCAATCACTATAAAACCATGTAATTGTTACCTATCGCCCTATACCCTGATAATCGCGAAACACATTACCCTCTCCCCTCGGCCCCTGACGGCCGCCCGGGGAATTTTGACGCTTGGAATACATTCCTCTCTACACAGCCAACATCCTCACCAAGTTTAAAGGTGAGAGAGCAAGTGGTTCAGGAGATATAAAATAAAAACGCCGTTCGCCTATACTAAATTCGGAGGGCATCGGGACTTTGACGTTTTTCTGCGATGCAGCCAGCCTCGGGACTGGGACTTAGAAAAAATATCGTTCAAAACCCCCTCTTTCAACATATCGACTAAATGTGTTCAGAATGACGTAAAACGTGGAAAAAACGCGAATTTGAATTTTTCAAATTTTCAAATTTTAAAATTCGGTACCCCCTCCCCTACGGCCGCCCAGGCAAATTTGACACCAACCCTTCCTACCTACTCGGCATACTTACATACTGCCCGAGTTTCAAGGTGAGAGACCCCCTCCTTGACCCTTTTTCAGGCAAAAGTGAAGTTAGCAATAACTTTTTTTGAAAAATCCCCCCCACCCCCTGACGGCCGCCCGACCAAATCTGGCTGTGCTATCCCCTAGAGAAACTATCCAGGAATCTAGGAAAAATAGTTCTAAAGTAAGAGACCCCCTCCTTGACCCATTTTTGCCATTTTTCCCGGAACCCTGATAATCGCGAAACACATTACCCCCTCCCCTCGGCCCCTGACGGCCGCCCGGGGAATTTTGACGCTTGGAATCCATTCCTCTCAACACACCCAACATCCTCACCAAGTTTAAAGGTGAGAGAGCAAGTGGTTCAGGAGATATAAAATAAAAACGCCGTTCGCCCATACTAAATTCCGAGGGCATCGGGACTTTGACGTTTTTCTGCGATGCAGCCAGCCTCGGGACTGGGACTTAGAAAAAATTTCGTTCAAAACCCCCTCTTTCAACATATCGACTAAATGTGTTCAGAATGACGTAAAACGTGGAAAAAACGCGAATTTGAATTTTTCAAATTTTAAAATTCGGTACCCCCTCCCCTACGGCCGCCCGGGCAAATTTGACACCACCCCTTCCTACCTACTCGGCATACTTACATACTGCCCGAGTTTCAAGGTGAGAGACCCCCTCCTTGACCCTTTTTCAGGCAAAAGTGATGTTAGCAATAACTTTTTTTGAAAAATCCCCCCCACCCCCTGACGGCCGCCCGACCAAATCTGGCTGTGCTATCCCCTAGAGAAACTATCCAGGAATCTAGGAAAAATAGTTCTAAAGTAAGAGACCCCCTCCTTGACCCATTTTTGCCATTTTTCCCGGAACCCTGATAATCGCGAAACACATTACCCCCTCCCCTCGGCCCCTGACGGCCGCCCGGGGAATTTCGACGCTTGGAATCCATTCCTCTCTACACACCCAACATCCTCACCAAGTTTAAAGGTGAGAGAGCAAGTGGTTCAGGAGATATAAAATAAAAACGCCGTTCGCCCATACTAAATTCGGAGGGCATCGGGACTTCGACGTTTTTCTGCGATGCAGCCAGCCTCGGGACTGGGACTTAGAAAAAATATCGTTCAAAACCCCCTCTTTCAACATATCGACTAAATGTGTTCAGAATGACGTAAAACGTGGAAAAAACGCGAATTTGAATTTTTCAAATTTTCAAATTTTAAAATTCGGTACCCCCTCCCCTACGGCCGCCCGGGCAAATTTGACACCAACCCTTCCTACCTACTCGGCATACTTACATACTGCCCGAGTTTCAAGGTGAGAGACCCCCTCCTTGACCCTTTTTCAGGCAAAAGTGAAGTTAGCAATAACTTTTTTTGAAAAATCCCCCCCACCCCCTGACGGCCGCCCGGCCAAATCTGGCTGTGCTATCCCCTAGAGAAACTATCCAGGAATCTAGGAAAAATAGTTCTAAAGTAAGAGACCCCCTCCTTGACCCATTTTTGCCATTTTTCCCGGAACCCTGATAATCGCGAAACACATTACCCCCTCCCCTCGGCCCCTGACGGCCGCCCGGGGAATTTTGACGCTTGGAATCCATTCCTCTCTACACACCCAACATCCTCACCAAGTTTAAAGGTGAGAGAGCAAGTGGTTCAGGAGATATAAAATAAAAACGCCGTTCGCCCATACTAAATTCCGAGGGCATCGGGACTTTGACGTTTTTCTGCGATGCAGCCAGCCTCGGGACTGGGACTTAGAAAAAATTTCGTTCAAAACCCCCTCTTTCAACATATCGACTAAATGTGTTCAGAATGACGTAAAACGTGGAAAAAACGCGAATTTGAATTTTTCAAATTTTAAAATTCGGTACCCCCTCCCCTACGGCCGCCCGGGCAAATTTGACACCACCCCTTCCTACCTACTCGGCATACTTACATACTGCCCGAGTTTCAAGGTGAGAGACCCCCTCCTTGACCCTTTTTCAGGCAAAAGTGATGTTAGCAATAACTTTTTTTGAAAAATCCCCCCCACCCCCTGACGGCCGCCCGACCAAATCTGGCTGTGCTATCCCCTAGAGAAACTATCCAGGAATCTAGGAAAAATAGTTCTAAAGTAAGAGACCCCCTCCTTGACCCATTTTTGCCATTTTTCCCGGAACCCTGATAATCGCGAAACACATTACCCCCCTCCCCTCGGCCCCTGACGGCCGCCCGGGGAATTTCGACGCTTGGAATCCATTCCTCTCTACACACCCAACATCCTCACCAAGTTTAAAGGTGAGAGAGCAAGTGGTTCAGGAGATATAAAATAAAAACGCCGTTCGCCTATACTAAATTCGGAGGGCATCGGGACTTCGACGTTTTTCTGCGATGCAGCCAGCCTCGGGACTGGGACTTAGAAAAAATATCGTTCAAAACCCCCTCTTTCAACATATCGACTAAATGTGTTCAGAATGACGTAAAACGTGGAAAAAACGCGAATTTGAATTTTTCAAATTTTCAAATTTTAAAATTCGGTACCCTCTCCCCTACGGCCGCCCGGGCAAATTTGACACCAACCCTTCCTACCTACTCGGCATACTTACATACTGCCCGAGTTTCAAGGTGAGAGACCCCCTCCTTGACCCTTTTTCAGGCAAAAGTGAAGTTAGCAATAACTTTTTTTGAAAAATCCCCCCCACCCCCTGACGGCCGCCCGGCCAAATCTGGCTGTGCTATCCCCTAGAGAAACTATCCAGGAATCTAGGAAAAATAGTTCTAAAGTAAGAGACCCCCTCCTTGACCCATTTTTGCCATTTTTCCCGGAACCCTGATAATCGCGAAACACATTACCCCCTCCCCTCGGCCCCTGACGGCCGCCCGGGGAATTTTGACGCTTGGAATCCATTCCTCTCTACACACCCAACATCCTCACCAAGTTTAAAGGTGAGAGAGCAAGTGGTTCAGGAGATATAAAATAAAAACGCCGGTCGCCTATACTAAATTCGGAGGTCATCGGGACTTTGACGTTTTTCTGCGATGCAGCCAGCCTGGGGACTGGGACTTAGAAAAAATTTCGTTCAAAACCCCCTTTTTCAACATATCGACTAAATGTGTTCAGAATGACGTAAAACGTGGAAAAAACGCGAATTTGAATTTTTCAAATTTTCAAATTTTAAAATTCGGTACCCCCTCCCTTACGGCCGCCCGGGCAAATTTGACACCACCCCTTCCTACCTACTCGGCATACTTACATACTGCCCGAGTTTCAAGGTGAGAGACCCCCTCCTTGACCCTTTTTCAGGCAAAAGTGAAGTTAGCAATAACTTTTTTTGAAAAATCCCCCCCACCCCCTGACGGCCGCCCGGCCAAATCTGGCTGTGCTATCCCCTAGAGAAACTATCTAGGAATCTAGGAAAAATAGTTTCAAAGTAAGAGACCCCCTCCTTGACCCATTTTAGCCACTTTTCCCGGAACCCTGATAATCGCGAAACACATTACCCCCTCCCCTCGGCCCCTGACGGCCGCCCGGGGAATTTTGACGCTTGGAATACATTCCTCTCTACACACCCAACATCCTCACCAAGTTTAAAGGTGAGAGAGCAAGTGGTTCAGGAGATATAAAATAAAAACGCCGTTCGCCTATACTAAATTCGGAGGGCATCGGGACTTGGTCGTTTTCGGGAAAAAATCATTCTCGAATTTTCTGTCTTTGGAATTCAATTTTAGGTCGGGAATGATTCATGTTGTTGTCAACAAGAATGTTTTCCTTGAAAGCAATCCAATCGAAATGAAAAAAAAAGTTATTGCCAGAATCTATTGCTAGGTTCCCCATCGATTTTTTCTATTGCTAGAATCTATTGCTAACTTCACCCCGGTATTTTTGCATCGTCATAATAATGATTATTTGAATATTGAATTCGTGGAATATCTTTGTAGAAGAATTTTTCCTCGTTCATGCTGTTCCCAAGATTTTCGAAAAAAAAAAATTCTTGCTCAATAAGATTTGGGAAATTTTGTTGAAAAATAGGCCTTTTGGCCGAAAGCGTGATTATGGTGGCTCAAATTCGATCCTGGGCGAGTGAGCATCCTGGGCCATGAGTCGAAACAGATTCTGGTCCGTAAATAGATTTTTACATTTTATCTAGATTTTGTTTTTAGATTTTTAACAATGAAATGGATAAATGGATTTAGAAAACTGAGACCTTTCAAATCCTATAAAATTATAAATTCATGAAATTTGGAGCATTTTTGCTCTCGATTGGTGAGCAAGTGATGCCTTATTTTGGCCGGAATTCTGTAATATAATTCATCTTCCTTCTCCCATTACTCTGTTATATCTACCCTCGGCTTGAAATGGGTTAAACATTCCATTCCATCAACTTCAATATTATTTTATATTGTGAGCAGTTTTTGTTCAAATCGCCGTTTCGTAATTTTCAGTCTAAAATTCGAATTTCTGTGACCTAATTTTGTTTTATAGGTATATTTTATAGGTATTTTGTGTATTTTGTATAATACAGACAGGAGCTGTGGAACTTGATGATTGCAATGGTACAAATCCCCATCTTTTCAGTTCTGCGGCAACTGATTTACTTGTATGTGTTTACTATATTAGGTGATGTGTATGTGTTTATACGACAAGTAGTCTGAAGTATAAACAAGTGTAATATAAAGTATAAACTTCAACACTGATTTCAAATCCCGATTTTGTTCTAGTAGGTATACAAGGAGTTATGATACTTCAAGTTAGAGTCACTAAGCGATATTTTTGACAAGCAGAAAGGCGTATCAAAGCACAGATCGAACTTCGATTCCCCTACAAGCGTATTCGAGAGGGGGAACTGGAAAAGCGGAGTTGCAAGGATTTCAATAGAAAGGCATCACCTGGTTGAAATTCAACCTGCTCGCTCGGATGGTTGAGCACCGCCCGCGGTGAGTGATTTAATCGGCAGTGCACGAATGACTTTTTTCCCCTCTTTTTTCATCTCCCAACCGAGCAGAATTATTGAAGATAAAGAGAGAATTCATTGTCAGAGAAACGGTGTGGCTGAAGCTCCGAAGTAGCTGTAGATTATGGCGAGTGGGCAGCCGGAAAGCCATGTTGAACATTGACGCGCAGTTTCTGTATGAGGATGATAACTTTTTATGTATGAGAAAAAAAGACTTCTCGCTCTCGTTGCCTTTAGAGGGATACATGAATACAGAATTTAGCAAATCATACTACAAAATTTCATTGTTTTCTATAACCATATTGTTCAGGCCCAAATAGGCAACTATTTATTATTGTTTGCATCCTAGACCTATTCCATTATTAAGTCGAAACAGATAGTGGAAAGCGAGCTGTGCCCTGGGAGCTGCGCTCCAACAGTTGTCCTCATTAGACCAGCCAGTGCTATCTCGGATCTTCTTATGGGGTCGACGTGGCACCGCCGGAAGAGTGTGAATTCCTCTATTAGGTTTACACTGATGGAAGTCACATCAATGAAGCTACAAGCTGTGCAATAGTGGCATACGGAGGAGTTTCTGGAGAACCAATTCACTGCGCCAAAGTACGACTAGGAACAGGATGTTCAAATAATCAGCCCGAGCTCCTCACCATTGCAAAGGCTCTGAGGTAGTTGAGCGTTCAGGTGGTCTGCGAAGAGAACAGGACGGCATGTCTTTGGACAGACAGCGGAGTTTCTATGACGATGCTGGAGGACCACAGAAACCATTTGCACATTGTTGAGCAAATGAGAAGGTCCCTATGCGAACTTCGTGGTGTATGGAGCATCAAATGGCTAAAGGCAGCGGATGAACTAGCCAAAGAAGCAGCAGAGGATACCCCTCCGCCAGAAGAATTCACGCAAGGAGACAACTAATGCCTGGAGCTTGCTCCTTGCAGCAGTTTGGTTTGATCAACGATGGCAAACGCACTTGGGGTGAGGGAGCATTACAGACATGGGACCAATCCTTCAGTGCCCGTTGTTGGAGCCAATAAGATCACGACTCATCAGGAAGGTGATGCTGAGCAGTTCTGATTGGTGTTGATGGTCCCCCATGAAGATCATCGCTCCCGGATTGATAGTAGCCTTAATACCCTTATAACAGCCATAACTTCTACATTTTCTGCCTAATTTTGATAAAATTGTCGGGAATTGTGCGCCGCGCTGTCGACCTAGTGGACGGAGGGCGAAGCGAAAAAAATTGTCGACCTCGGTCATTTTTGTCAGTGTTCTGCTTTTGTATACGAGGCTTAATCAATGTGTGAAGCTCGAAAAACTTCCCCCTCGACATTCTAAAATACTTTATAAACTTTTGCTCGTCTCTTAGCAAGTCTTGGTGATTGTGCTCCCTCAGGTCCATCCTCTTTATTGGATGGACACAAAATCTTCTCCTTTTCCCACCGATTTGGTCCTCTTCTCCTGCTTCCAAAGCTCCAACTAAAATGAACATTTCTTCGTGGTCCGATGAAAACATAATACCTATGCCCGACATTTTCCTGAGAAGGCACCATCACTCGACGTGGCGAATTCTTTATTGAAATACGCACAAAATGGTGTGTTATTTTTGAATTTTGTTCAATTAGAACAGGTAGAAAAATGCCCTTGAAGTGGGTAAAGCAACGAAACACGAGAGAAAAAAACGGGTGAAAAATCGAACTGACAATACCAAAACCGCGAAAAAAGAAAAACTGATTTCCTGATTGAAATTAACTCTCTTCCTTATTCTTCTTCACTTTCTATCATTTTTTGCATGTTTGAAGTCGTTGTTGTCATCGGTAGTTACTTTCCATTTTGTTTGAGATGTTTTGTGAAGTTCTCAGAAAAGTGCTCTCCTGTAAAATCACGTTTTTGGATCTTCTTGCCCCTGTTTCTCTGTAATAGTTGAAGTTGCAGTGTTTCCCCGATTTTTCCTTGAAACTGCTACAGTTGAACTCCACTCCAGTTGGATGGTTTCTCGAAATTTCAACTATAAGGTTAAAAAATAATTTTTTGATGTTGAAAAAATGCAGACAAAAAAAAATGGAATTTTAATAAAATCATACCTAAGCTATAAATTGATAATTTCAAAATCCATCAGACTAAAGTGAGACGACTATAAGTACTACCTATAGGAAAAAATTTCATGTCAATAAGCTGAACCGTGTTATAAATCCAGGGGCACAAAAATCGGCCCGCCGACCCACTTTTGTACTAACGGCTGGGTTCCCTTTAGTGAAAAGGTGGCTAAATTGCCGCCCAAGCACCCGCCTGAAGGTTAATAAACACGTTCAGAAAACCTCCATCAAAATCGGTGAACCGGTGATTTAACTGACACACGATCGACGATTATTTTAGTGTAATTAGGATTATAATATAAAAAGGATTATAGTGTAATATAGTGTATATAGTGTAATAAGGATTATTTTAGTAATTTTAGGTGTCCAATAACTATTACTTCAACAAGAGCTAACCAATTGTTTCTGGGAGAACGGGTAGTTGTTCCCGCCATGAGCGTTCCAAGCACGGATTAACCGTCACGTTTGACTCGGTCACTCCAAAGCCACTTGGCTGTTCCAGAGTACGACGCGACGCTGTATGCATCACTTATCAGACCGGGGAGCTTCGACAGCTTATAGAATCCACTCATGCATTTCAGAAGGACGTGGTGATCCAGATTCAACTTGCCGTCAACAGATCAGCCTCCTAGCGCTAAATGGGGTTTGTGCATGACTTTGTCTCGATGTTAGGGTTTGTTTATCGAATATTGATTAATTTATTTAACCTGATTATAAAATTGTATTACTGAGCACTACTGAAACAATACATCACCAAATCAACCTACTGTTGCGAGACACTACCAGAAACCTCGTACAAACGCTCCATTCAGGTTCCAACATCCATCTAAAACCACTGAAGGGTTGGTTATCTAGGTAGGATATACATAATACTGAATGACACACATACAATGGATCAGAAATTTTAACTGGTACATTAATACAACTGATTTTTGACTCTATTTCAAAAATGTTGAATCGATTGGTGGGATTGGCTTTAAGAATGCACCAGAGTTGCATTATTGCATTCTTGCATGCACCAGTTGGGCGTCCTTACGCGATTAATTTGAGGTCATGGTGGACAACATCCTACGGTGAAAAACACGCTGTAAATTATAACACAAAGGTTTATTATCTTTCTATATAGATCACTCGTCTGCAAAGAACACGGCTCTGCCATTGTTACCACCAACCAACTTGGAGGAAAACTTCGATCGTACTCGTATTTCGGTCAGCTAACATTTGAACGGGGATTAGGCCTCTATTGCGATTCACACTCGTGTTTCTGATTTATCGTAACTCCAACCCTTAAATTCGCGTAGTGAGCGAACGGTTTGTCCTTCAGGGCTCCGCGTGGTCTCAAAAAATTCTAAAAATTTTATACTATCTCAAATTGATGGAAAAACAACACCTTTATATCAAAATTTTTTGAGTTAAGTAGGGCGTTTTCAAAATTTAATTTTCAACCATTAGAAGTGACTTACATCAACCAAAATCTTCGGGGGACAACTAGACCCCAAATGGAGCCTACATACCAAATTTTATCAAATCGGTCAATGCTAAGACGGGAAAGTGCTGCTTACGGCGTAAGGCGGACGGCGGATGGACGGCCAAATTTGTATTCGATTTTTGGATTCTACATACCTTGAAACGTAAACCAACAAATTTTGAGGGGTTGTTAAAAAAAAAATTGTTTCTTGGTCGATTCCAAAGGTTCTTTATTGAAAATAATAAACCAAAAAACCGATATAATATGTCGGTTATACATTATATGTGATGGATTGATGAAAACGAAGACTCAAACTCTGATCGAACCCGGTTAAACGTTTACCATTTTACTTGCATTATCTTCAGATTTACTGACATTGTAATTTTAAACAATCGCTATTATTTTAAACTCGAGAAACACAGTAGTGTCGTCACTAGCTGCTCACAAATCCCCTCGTGACTGGTTTTGAAACTATTGAGGGAAGAGATGTTAAGCTCTCCTCTAGTTCAGTTCGAACAGTCATTGTTGTAGCTCGCCTGAGTGTGAGCCTTTGAGGTGTCATGTGATCATGTTGATATCAAATTTGCAGTGAACGCTGTCCGATGGGGGAGTATCGCTAACTCGAGTTCCGTTGCTGAAATAGTACAGTTTCTTTATGCAATAAAATTAGTTTACAATTCGGAAGTGTTGTTCCTTTGCAAATACCATGACTTCCGACGAAGAGGAAGGTCAGCTTCGTGAGGAGGAACCCACCATAACATATAAATCCGTTCCAGACCATTCTGAACCCAAATCCGAGAAAAAAACATACCTAGGTGCATGTCTACAATATTATATTTTTGGATTTTTAAGATCTATTTTTAGTGCCATGGGACAAATCAGTGGTGCCACCATGAGTGTAGAAGCTAACTTCCCTCCCGCTCAGATTGAGGAGTTGATTCTTAGCGCTGGTATCCTTGCTCTAGTGGCAACAGTTTCTGTATGAAAACAATAGAAAGAAAAACGCTGCAAATTATTACACAATGGTTTATTATTTTTCTATATAGATCACTCGTCTACAAAATCACCAACCATCCAATATGAAGGAAAAAAAAAATCAAAAAAAATCAACAAAAAATCAAAGAAAAAAAAATCAAAATCACCAACCATCGATCGCATTTTGGTCAGCTCTAATTTGAACGGAGATTAGGCCTCTTTTGCGATTCACACTCGTGTTTTGATTTATATATATATATTTCAATATAAACCCTTAAATTTTCGTAGGGAGCGAACGGTTTGTCCTACAGAGCTCCGCGTGGTCTCAAAAAATTCTATAGAATCTCAAATTGAAGGAAAAACAATACCTTTATATCAAAATTTTTTGAGTTAGGGCATTTTCAAAATTTCAAAATTGATTTCGGAACCCTTAGAAATAACCTACATCAACCAAAATCTTCGGGGCACAACTAGACTCCAAATGGAGCCTACATACCAAATTTCATCAAAATTGGTCAATGCTAAGTGGCAAAAGTGCCGCGTACGGCGTACCGCGTAATTTTTATTCGATTTTGGTTTATTATTTTCAATAATAAGCCTTTGGAATCGAGCAAGAAAAAAAAAAATTTTAACCCCCCCTCAAAATTTGATGTTTTACGTTTCAAGGTACGTAGAATACGAAAATCGAATAAAAAAATTTCCGTCCGTCCGCCGTACGCCGCACAGTGGGGCCGGAGTGGAAAAAACTCCATTTTTGCAAAGTGACTAAAAAAGAAATGTAATGTGGTTTTCTCAAAGTCTATTACCTGTAGAATCAGGGTGTGAAGGACCTTCAATGTTTAAAAATTGTTTTCACTGCTAAATGGGGGCTCAAACCTGATATTTCGAGATTTTAAGCACTTCGAGAGTGGAATTTGAAAATTTCCTAACACGTTCTATGTGTTTCAAAAAATTTAAATAAAATTATATAATGTTGGATATATATATGTAGAAACTCTAAAAAATAATTATTATTTTTTCATAACATTTTAGCTTGAACATTAGCTCCAGATTTGGGTTTTTATAGGGAAATACAAGTTTGGAGGAGTGGAAAAACCGAGCTTCGCCTTCCTTCGGTTTGGCTCATTTTTTTTCTTGAAAATCTGACCATTATCAAGAAGCTGTGAAAATTTCATAGCCGTATTTCACCGAATTTAGATGTAGTGGGTTAAAATGTGATTAAAGGTACACCAAGAACGCCGTCTCTGCCGTCACCGCAGCTTCAGAGTAAAACCCTTCTAAAGGTTGTAACTTCTACATTTTCCTCTCGAAATCGATGAAATTTCCATGGATTGTGAATCTTGACATGTAGAATGTCCCCTATGTGGGCTGTTAGCTACAATCACAGAGTAACGGAGTCAAGTTAAGGCTACAATGGTCGGATCATCTATACAATCGGGTTATGGATACTGGGAAGCTATGTGCCACACCCATTTGGCAGACATTTTTTGTTTTATTTTTTTATTGGAAAACAGAATGATGTAAATAGCGACGTTTTCGTAAAATATTTCTGCTAAGAGTCAACAAGGTTCTGTTTGAACAAACCAGGTTCTTCGGATTGTCATTCGCAGTAATGTGGTCAGCTCGTACTGTCGTGACTTACCGAGAACATGTCATCGTTGAAAATCTCTTATTCGGATTTAGCAAACGTTTAATTTGGATTCGTTCCAAAATTCAATCGCTTACTATCCAATTTTCAGAGGTTTTTATCACTCAAAATTTTGTCAAAATTAAATATATAAATATATATTTACACATATATATTTACATATATATATTTACATAAATATATAAAGAAACCTCAATTCAATCATCTCTATCGTATCCTATAACCTCTGAAACGAAGAAAAAAAAACAAAATAACACACACCCATCGCCTGTAAAACCGCTTTTCTGTTTTTTTCACACGCTTTTCCACTTTGAGTAACATTTTTTTTTCCAAATTCAAGATTTAGTACTAAAATAATAAATTTAAACGTCAGAAAACAAATTTTTCTAATGTATTTTCGTATGCGGAATCGAATGAAACCATTCCCAAGACGATACAGTAATTCGTTCAAAAGATAATGACTTTTTTCCGCTTTTTGGCCATTTGGCCCCACTGTGCGCCGTACGCCGTACGCGGCACTTTTCTTAGTAACACTGGACCGATTTGGTTCAAATTTGGTATATGGGCTCCATTTGGGGTCTAGTTGTGCCGCGAAGCTTTTGGTTGATGTAGGTCACTTCTAAGGGGTGAAAATTAAGGGTTGAAATTTTCAAGAGTGCCCTAGCTCGAAAACTCTCGAAATAAAGGTATCGTTTTTTCACCAATTTTAAATAGTATTGAATTTTTAAAAATTTTTGAGACCACCCGGAGCTCTGTAGGACAAACCGTTCGGTCCCTACGAGTACTTGAAGGTTTTCCTTCGATAAAACAGAATCATGATTGTGAATCGCAGAAGAGGTCTAATCTCCATTCAAATTTTATCTGACTAAAATGCGATCGCTGTTCATTTCTTCGATTTGTATACAGTTTTGCCTTCTGCGTAACCAGTAATCAAATTTCCATACGAAGCTTTCTATTTTTCCAATCGAGTGTGAAGCGTTTAGTTCTTTCTAATAAACTTGATTGTGAAGGTGTGAAGCCAGTATGGTGTGGTAGGTAGTACCTAGCTGGTAGGTAAAAAAAAAGTTGGTAGGTAAAAAAAATGTTGGTGGGTAAAAACCGCTGCAAATTATTGCTCAAAGGCTCTTCAGATCACTGATCAGCTGAGTGAGCTCCGAAGCCATTTTCAATCCTTTTGAATGGAAGTGCTCTTCCAGGCGTCTCCAGCATTCGAGGAGATCTTCTCCACTCTTCAGATCACTGATCAGCTGAGTGAGCTCCGAAGCCATTTTTACTCCTATTGAATGGAAGTGCTCTTCCAGGCGTCTTCAGCATTCGAGGAGATCTTCTTCACTCTTCAGATCACTGATCAGCTGAGTGAGCTCCAAAGCCAATTTTTACTCCTATTGAATGGAAGTGCTCTTCCAGGCTTCTCCAGCATTCGAGAAGATCTTCTTCACTCTTCAGATCACTGATCAGTTGAGTGAGCTCCAAAACCATTTTTACTCCTATTGAATGGAAGTGCTCTTCCAGGCGTCTCCAGCATTCGAGGAGATCTTCTTCACTCTTCAGATCACTGATCAGCTGAGTGAGCTCCGAAGCCATTTTCAATCCTTTTGAATGGAAGTGCTCTTCCAGGCGTCTCCAGCATTCGAGGAGATCTTCTTCACTCTTCAGATCACTGATCAGCTGAGTGAGCTCCAAAGCCAATTTTTACTCCTATTGAATGGAAGTGCTCTTCCAGGCTTCTCCAGCATTCGAGAAGATCTTCTTCACTCTTCAGATCGCTGATCAGCTGAGTGAGCTCCAAAGCCAATTTTTACTCCTATTGAATGGAAGTGCTCTCCAGGCTTCTCCAGCATTCGAGGAGATCTTCTTCACTCTTCAGATCACTGATCAGCTGAGTGAGCTCCGAAGCCATTTTCAATCCTATTGAATGGAAGTGCTCTTCCAGGCGTCTCCAGCATTCGAGGAGATCTTCTTCACTCTTCAGATCACTGATCAGCTGAGTGAGCTCCGAAGCCATTTTCAATCCTATTGAACGCAGGAAGCTGAAATTTGAGAGGGAAGGTCAAGGGAGAATACAGATGGTGGTAGGTGCTATTGATGGAGAACCAGTGATCTATACAGAAGGGTGATCTATACAGACAATAATAAACCTTTGAGCAATGATTTGCAGCGTTTTTGGATTCTACGTTGGTACCTTGAAACGTAAACCATCAAATTTTGAGGGGTTGTTAAAATTTTGCTTCCTCACTACCGAAGGTAGGGAAGCTTTGTTTTCGTGAAAGAAGTGAAAAAAAAAAAATGTCCTCCAAAATCAAAATTTCCACTTGCTTTTTGCGTTTTAGAGCTTCCCGAACAATTTTGGTTCCGTGTCTGTCTGTCTGTCTGTCTGTCGGTCTGTCGGTCTGTCTGTCTGTCTGTGGTCAATCCTTGTCCCGGGCAAAACTATACTAACCTGTGGTACGATTTTGATGAAATTTTCAGGGATTGTGCGGGTTAGGTCCTAGACGGTCCCCTATAAATTTCAGCACCTTCGGATCAGCTGAGTGAGCTCCAAGGCCATTTTCTCTCCTGTTGAACGCAGGAAGCTGAAATTTGAGAGGCAGGGTCAATGGAGAATGCTGAAGGTGCCTGAGTGGTCACTGATCAGCTGAGTGAGCTCCAAGGCCATTTCCTCTCCTGTTTTTCGCCAACTGATTCTATACGTCCATGTTACAATGAGTGAGAAAGCTATACTGCCCACCCAACTTGGCAGACTTTTTTTTTCTTGGTCGATTCCAAAGGTTCATTATTGAAAATAATAAACCAAAACCACTGTTTATAGTAGAGAATAACAAATATCAAAACTCTACACCATTGCTATCCGTGCGATGGAGAATGGCTTAAAGAGTTGTCGATACAACAATCTCCAACGTTTGAGACGTTTTCCAATAAATTGGTAGCTCCGTTGAACCTTTTTTTTTTCTTTTTTGAAAAGAGAGATTTTCCGATCTTCAGTAAAGAATCTATCCTCTCTTTCGTTAAAGTCAAAGAATTACTATCAGACAGCAGCGGGAGAATTGTTCTCTCGAAAGGAAGGAACGTTTAAAACCCCCCACGAAAAGGAGATACCACGCCAGCTTTGTCTTTTCCGAGACAGTTCAGGCCCTTTTCGACGGTAGCACGTGGAAGGTTGGGTAAAGGGTGAAGAAAAAAAAGGCACTCGTCGCACAAAAGAGTTATCGTTCTAAACCCCTAGTTATACCTTGAGTTAAGGGACCCTCGGTTACCACGACCTTCGAGGTTTTTAGCTTGACTTCACTCCGGGAAAACTCATGAGCCTTCCGAGATGAGAGTCGCCAGAGCGAGGGGAAGAGACAGAGAGGCATTTTTGGGGGAAAATTCTCTCCGACAAACGGCCAGAGCTCAAGCACTTACATTCGTAGCCCTAGAGCGGAACAATAAAGAGAGTGTTAGTCTCGGATGAACAAATTGAAGTTGAAACGGTAAATTTTCGTTTTAAACCGACCGATCCAACCGTGGAATTATGCTTTAGGTTTAAATCGGTTTGCCGCTGGTCTTGGTTTAGCGTAGTCGAAACTCCTGAAACCAAATGTTTCGCTCGCTCCAGTGATTAGTTATGAAAAACGACTTCGCTGTCTTGGTAGCCTTCGATAAATTTCTTCGTAAGTACTAAAACCAGAAAATTCCTGATTTAGGCTTCAGTATTACAAATACATCAATGCATCAATTATTTAAAAACTATTTTGTTTTTATTTGTGGAATTATAGCATCAACTCATCTTTAATCACCATCTGATACGATTGATAACCTAACAAATTTCTTGAATCACTAGAAAGCGAGAATTATTACTAGGATGTTGTGTGTATCGACCCACGGTTTGAATAAACTGTCAAATATCGGGACTGGGGTCATCCAGAAAAATGCTGTTATCGTCTAGCTTTCGGAAAATGTATTCCATCCATGATGTATCCTGATGAAGGAAATACATTTTCTGAAAGCTAGGCGATAACAGCATTTTTCCGGATGACCCCAGTCCCGATATTTGACAATTTAGAATTATTATTATTCACTAGTATTATCAAAAATGTCTCGGACCAACGTTGATTGATGATTCCTTTTAGTTTAGGATATAAATTTCATCACCACCATGGATGTTTCTTTTGGTTTATTATTTTCAATAATGAACCTTTGGAATCGACCAAGAAAAAAACATTTTTAACACCCCCTCAAAATTTGATGGTTTACGTTTCAAGGTACGTAGAATCCAAAAATCGAATAAAAATTTGGCCGTCCGTCCGCCGTACGCCGTCCGCCGTACGCGGCACTTTTGCCACTTAGCATTGACAAATTTTGAAGAAATTTGGTATGTAGGCTCCATTTGGGGTCTAGTTGTGCCCCGAAGCTTTTGGTTGATGTAGGTCACTCCTAAGGGTTCCAAGATCAATTTTGAAATTTTGAAAACGCCCTAACTCAAAAAATTTTGGTATAAAGGTATTGTTTTTCCTTCAATTTAAGATTCTATAAAATTTTTAGAATTTTTTGAGACCACGCGGAGCTCTGTAGGACAAACCGTTCGCTCCCTACAAAAATTTAAGGGTTTATATTGAAATATATATATATATAAATCAAAACACGAGTGTGAATTGCAAAAGAGGCCTAATCTCCTTTCAAATTAGAGCTGACCGAAATGCGATCGATGGTTGGTAATTTCGGTTTTTTTTTTGATTTTTTTTTTTTGATTTTTTTTTTCTTTTTTGTTCATATTGGATGGTTGGTGATTTTGTAGACGAGTGATCTTTATAAAAATAATAAACCGTTGTGTAATAATTTGCAGCGTTTTTTTTTTTTTTCCATAAAGTAATACCTACTATTTCATTAAGTAATTTTATTAGTTTTAAATTGTGTCAAAGTACAGAACCCCACATCTCTCATAAAAATCTCATTGAAAATCTTAATGTGATTCTCCAAAGTTAACACTAATTCAATTTGTTTAAAATTATATTTTTAAAGTTTTTTATTAAAATTTTGGGCTAATTTACCTCTGTATGTACGATGTAAAACTATTTAATATGTCCCAAAATGCCAATAATGATGCATTCTTAAATTAAAGGTCCGATAAAAATACAACATGAAACCCAAATTTCTAAATTTTTAGTGAAAAAATAATTAGTATATTATTTCATAATAATTATAATATTTATTAAAATTATTCATTTAATATTTATTTTATTTATTTATTTAATATTTATTTATTAGAATTATTATAATAGTTATAATATTTTATAATATTTCATAATATTTTATAATACTGCCAAAAGTGCCCAAAAACAAAAATTATTATTGTTTTTGGGCACTTTTGGCAGTATTGCAAACTTTATCGAAATAAAAACGTTTCAAGTGAATAGGCTGTATAGGAACTTCAAACATGGCAAAAACACACTTCAGTATAATGACCTGGAAAAATAAAACTCCATTGTACATAAAACCTTATTTTGTACCTTATATTGTACATAAAACCTCATATGGTACAATCTACCATAAAACCTTATTATTAATAAGGCGTATTTGCGATCACTGTCAAAATTCCTCCAAGAATCTAAACGAACTTCTCCTTATTTGTATCATACGATGCACTTTTGGAGTACTGGAGATATTCAAACGTAATAGGAGATGGTGAGCATCATTCATACCCTAGACTTTTCGAAACTGACGGGAAAATAGTTTATTCATTGTTTAATATCGTGGAAGTTATCTCCAATTTCATTTTTTTAAAAATAGAACCAGTTTCGAATGAAAAATGCATGAATGAATCATTTTAAAGTAAGAGTAATACGACGAATAATACAATACAACCTGTATTTTGAAATCCTTCTCTTCCTTTCAAGGAGAAAATATCAATTCTAAAGAGAAATTATGTTTCTTCCAACGAAAGCAAGTAGAAAACGTTAGATTGCGTCGAGCTTGTTAAGGTTTTCACGACCGAGGGAGGAGAAGATCTGTGAGGGAAATGAGATACGCCTGCAGACCATAAACAAACCGTTTCGTCTCTGGGTTTCTTCATATCCCGCTACAGGAAAAGGAGTGTCTTTTTTCAGTGTATTTTCTTCATAATTCGCTTACAAATAACTCCTCGAGAAGCGTGGAAGGAGGTTTAAGGGAAAAAAAGCTAATGGAGAACCCGTCGGAGTGACTGAAGCGGAAGGGCGACCGCAGGAAGAAGATAGGAGGGAGGAAATATCGGGTTTCCAAGTGGCTTTCTTGAAGAAATTCAACAAACTCCGCAAATCATTACACAGTGTCTCGTTTTATTTATTTATTTTTTCCACGGAGAGAACTTTTGTTGAACACCTCAAAGTTCTTTAGTGGGCAAAACATTTTTAACTTTCTAACCAATTTCTTGTCGTTCCAAAGAAAGTAATAATGTCGTGATATATGAATATCACGAAATAGCAATGTATCTACTCAATTATGGGCTTTCGTTACTTTATGTCACTATATGGAGATTCAAATAGGACGCCTAGTCTAAACCTGTTCAATTCAAACCAATCAATTCAATGATTAACGATCGTGTTCATATCACTCCAACGAATTTTTGAAAGAAATAAAGTATGGATATACATGTATGCAGGTGGATGCTTTGTCAACCACACAGAATAAAACGTTACATGACAGGTGAACCCAACTAATCCAAGAGGTAATTTCTGGAGCAGAACGAGTCAAAATGTATCATGCAGATACAGTCATGATGGCGAGAAACCTCAGAGGTCTGGAGGGCAACCGCTACCTTCAGTTACTTTGCTACCTTTCGCCTGGTAAGTGATCTCTCCACTATATCAAATACTCCTTTCCTCCATGGCGTCCACTATATCAAATAATCCGGTTTCCTTTGGTACCCAAAATCTATTTTCATTTCTTTTCGTTACTGCATCTTCCATAGATCTTCCATTGCATTTTCATAGATTTGTTATTGCATCATACTCAATTCATGTCTTTAAATTTAGGTTGATTAATAACTTTAAATGATATTTAAATCATTTGGTAGAAATACAAGCTATTTATTCCGTCAGGATATTTCCAACTCTATTTCAAATTAGATCTCCGAGTTTTCGAAAGTACGATCCTGAAGAGGATATTTAACCAGTCTGTGAAGGAGGAAAAAGACGAATCAGATGGTACTGAGAACTCGATGAATTGATCGACATTGAAGATATAGTGAGATTCGAGAAACCCCAAGGGCGCCACTGGTCAAGGAATCTAAAGGCGAGGCAGACTGAGAAGGATGTGGATGGAAGATGTTACTGACGACATCTGATTCATCGGGGAGGAAAGATGGCGGACAGTTCCTGACCAGCCAGCTTGAACTGGAATTACACGGGAGGGCAACGCTAACATTGGGCTGTTGCGCTGAATAAATAGTAATAATGATATGAATATATCTACCTGATGGTAGCAGTCTGCTAACATTATCCTCGTTACCATGCAAGAGATGACTGATGAAGGACTGTTGTGGAGTCAATTCTCTTGCATGGAGGTAGGATATCTCCGACAGCGAATGGTCGCAGTTCAACGTCGAGGAGCACTTCGCATCACCTGGGCCTACAGAACAGTCTCAGAACCAGCCATAATAGTCCTTGCAGTAGTGATTCCCATTCATCTCATGGCCACAGAAAGAAAGAGAATGTTCAAGAGGAGAGAAGAAGGAGAGCGATCCCGTATTGCCGAAGAGGATAGAGAGCTCACCATGGAAAGATGGCAGGATATATGGACAAGAGAAACCAGGTGGATTGGTTCACATCTGGCAGATGGACTGCGAAGCTGATCCCTCAAATCAAGACATGGCTACAGAGGAAGAATGGAGATGTAAATTTCTTCCTAAACCAGTTCCTTTCAGGTCATGGACTTTTCTACGCCAACCTACATAAGATGGGGAAGGTGAGGTCCCCAAAATGTCCCAACTGCCAAGAGAACAAGTATGATGACGCATTCCATACATTCTTTGAATGCATGCGATGGACAGTGGAGAGGAACTGCCTAAGGGAGAAGTTGCATCTCGTAGCACAGGACACAACCCCAGAGGCGGTATAGGAAAGATGCTAGAAAGCGAAAAAAACTGGACCGCTGTGGCAGATTATGTGAAAAAACCAATCAACAAAAAAATCCTTCAAAAACGGGAGAGGCAGCGAAGGGGAACCATGGACCTGCCCAGGACTCAGCCTGGGAGTAGTGTGTTCAACAGTTTCAGGCTGAAATCCAACGTGGCAAAAGGAGGTGAGGTTTTAGTGAGTTTGAATCCCACATAACCCGTGCGAGCGGTTCCCTCGGGTATCTTACGAGATCCAATTTCCACCCCTGGATCTTAAAGATTTCCTCACCCCCAACTTTAACTAACTATTTTAGGGCTAGCTCAACTGTATGCATAAAACCTTATAAAAACATTCAATTGGACCACGAAGAAGCAAACGATTCAAAAATATAATCATGTTTTTTGCCTTAGAGAACTCACTGCATCCATTGAACGTGCGAAACGGATAGCTACACATTAGGGTAGATGAATTTCACTGTACCGATCACTTCTAGGCCGTTGAGTAAGAAGTGACACAGCTCTGAAACTTTCATCAACTTCAAGTTCATTCGACTTAGGCCTCCGTTCCAATAGCCAAGGAAAGTGAATATTAGCAATGTAAATCGGCCACTCGAATCTCAAAAGACGGCAGTGAGAGTGGATCTTCCCAGTCCTCAGAGGCCCCCAGAGTCAAAGGTTTCGCTCACTAAACTTGTTATTGAGAAGTTTACAGTTTCCTTCCCCCACAAACACGAGCAGTGAGCATTCATAGGGTTGATGACCTTCCCTGTTTCTACGAGTATTTCATTATGAAATTATAGAAAATAACGGGTCATTACTAGCCTTTATAAGGAGGTACCAACTCTGTGAAGAGTATATACCAGAACAAAATAATGTCAAGTATTCAGGATTAATACTTGATAAAAAACTGACATTTTCGGAACATATCAAGTACCTAAAAGGGAAATTACGGTCAAGACTGAGAGAGCTGTATCCCCTGCTCAGAAGTAAACAAATTGGTTTAAGCACCAAAAAGCTCATTTACCTCCAGTTAATCAGACCCATCTGGACCTATGGTTGCCAAATTTGGGGCTCAGCAGCTAAAAGCAATTTAAATTGTGTACAGGTTCTACAAACCGGGTACTACGAATCATAACTGACGCACCATGGTACGTCAGTAATGAAACACTACATAATGATCTGGGCATGGAGCTTGTCAGTGAGGTAGTCCAGCGGCAATCGGCATTGTTGGCTACATCGATGCGACTCCACGACAACCCTTTGGTCAGGAGAGAACCATCCGCAATACCCAACAAAACTTTGAAGAGGAAATTTGTCACTGACGTTCACCTTGGTTTGGCACTCTGAGACTGGTCACCTCTGCACTCATTAGATGTTATTGTTATTTTATCTACTTTGTTATTATTATATTCATACATTTGTTAAAAAACTATAATTTAATGTTGTGCAAGTCACATTAACCGTTGGGCTAATGTACTTCAAGTTGCAAGTCAATTGTATATTTTGTTACCTATATCAATACTTTGTAAATGACTTTTAGTCAATGAACAAATTTCATTAAAAAAAAAAACCTAGTCTTTAGATTGAGAATGAAGTGCTAGTGCAGGTTTGTCACACTCAGCTCATAGATTATAATTTTAACACTCCCCTCTACTTATAACTTGGACTTGTTGTGACCAATAATGATATTGGATCAAATAACTCCTAAAGTAAGGATCGATGAGAGCAACGGGAACTTCTGAAGTCAAGATGTTTTTCGAACATGGTCTTCAAAACTGTCACCACCCATGAACCAGTAAGTTTTAAAATAGAATTTTATAGTGCATCAATAATTTTGAGAAGGTTCTCTACTATCTTTCATTATTCTCACGATCGACTTCTTTTGTGATTTAGCTTCAACCAAATCGGTCATTTCAGCTCAGCACAATTCGATGAATCTGTGAGTCTTCAAATTTCTTGTTCTAAAATTTAACGGACACATTTGAGTGTAAACGTGATTTTACTATATTTTTGGTTTATTATTTTCAATAATAAGCCTTTGGAATCGAGCAAGAAAAAAAAATTTTTAACCCCCCCTCAAAATTTGATGTTTTACGTTTCAAGGTACGTAGAATACGAAAATCGAATACAAAAATTTCCGTCCGTCCGCCGTACGCGGCACTTTTCTTAGCAACACTGGACCGATTTGGTTCAAATTTGGTATATGGGCTCCATTTGGAGTCTAGTTGTGCCGCGAAGCTTTTGGTTGATGTAGGTCACTTCTGAGGGGTGAAAATTAAGGGTTGAAATTTTCAAGAGTGCCCTAGCTCGAAAACTCTCGAAATAAAGGTATCGTTTTTTCACCAATTTTAAATAGTATTGTGAGCTCTCGCTCTCTGGGCCAACTTTCCAGTGAAGCGGGAGCTGGGCACCACTAGCCCCCTTCGGTCAGCCTCGTAGGTGACGTCACAGCTCAGGTGGAAGACAACTACAGCCGACGCCGAACGCCACCCCGCGCGTCCCTCCCCCCTCAGCTGGGAGGGACCCAACGGTCTCTCCCCCACTCGACCAGCCGTCCCCACTACCATCTTCAGGCGGGGCGGAGGGGGGAGGACTCCATCTGAGCTCCCCGCCAACGACGGTCACCTCATACCCAGTCCAGCAGCGTTCAAAGTCAGTGACAGCGAGTTTGCCCCATCCTGACGAATCTTCCTCCCGTACCCCCCCCCCCCCTTGTATCGCCACGATCGCAACGACCCAGAGCTACGATCGCCACGGAATCTTCCAGTCGCCACACCCATCTCAAGGATACCTTCGGGCCCGACAGTGAGTGTTGAAACCTTTAAACATAAATATATTGGCCAATTATTTATGCAACTGTGCTAGAGTAAGAGTAAAAAGACATTAGTAAAGAAACTGAAATAATATTTGAGAACATTGAGTAATTTGAGAACATTGGATAATTTTGAGAACATTGATTCATTTTGAGAACATTGAGTAAATTTTGAGAAACATTGAAACTTAGACAAACTATACAAATACTTACCTGAATATTGGATTTATGACCTATGCTTGGAAATTGATAAACGAAATTGGAAAGTGAATGTACATTGTTAAATCTGGAAACATACTATATTTTGTGATACGATTTGAAAGCCTTCAGCTCCTATCGCCACACTTGTGGGGAAGTCATTTGCCGTTCCTAATTTCTAATAAATCCACCTGCTAGTTGTACCTTGTAGTTGTTCATTTGAGTATACCTGGTTCAGTAAAAGGTTAGAGGAGAGTGCAACGACACCCCTCAATTGGTATTAGGTCCCTTCAGGACAAACGTCAGCCCCTCAGGCAAAGGACACACTTGTGTACCTGTTTTTCTTTATTTTCGCCCTTCAGGCTTTCAAATCTTGCAGTACGACGATCGCCACGCAGTCGCCGACGTCGCCACGCTTTGTCGCCACAGGTAAATATCATTTGCTACCATTTTAAATTCTAAGTGTTTTCGATATTTTATTTCAGCTAAATTAACTTCAAATCAAACCCCCCGAACTCGTGTGCAAACGTTTGGTGCTCGTGTTCGTTGATTTTTATCAACCAACACGACCCCCAAACGCCCATCACCGCTTGTTGGCTTCATTTAAATTCAGCTGCCATCAAGCGTGGGGCCGAAAGGCTTACAGTATTGAATTTTTAAAAATTTTTGAGACCACCCGGAGCTCTGTAGGACAAACCGTTCGGTCCCTACGAGTGCTTGAAGGTTTTCCTTCGATAAAACAGAATCATGAGTGTGAATCGCAAAAGAGGTCTAATCTCCATTCAAATTTTATCGGACTAAAATGCGATCGCTGTTCATTTCTTCGATTTGTATACAGTTTTGCCTTCTGCGTAACCAGTAATCAAATTTCCATATGACGCTTTCTATTTTTCCAATCGAGTGTGAAGCGTTTAGTTCTTTCTAATAAACTTGATTGTGAAGGTGTGAAGCCAGTATGGTGTGGTAGGTAGTACCTAGCTGGTAGGTAAAAAAAGTTGGTAGGTAAAAAAAATGTTGGTGGGTAAAAAACGCTGCAAATCATTGCTCAAAGGCTTCTTCACTCTTCAGATCACTGATCAGCTGAGTGAGCTCCGAAGCCATTTTCAATCCTATTGAATGGAAGTGCTCTTCCAGGCGTCTTCAGCATTCGAGGAGATCTTCTTCACTCTTCAGATCACTGATCAGCTGAGTGAGCTCCGAAGCCATTTTCAATCCTATTGAACGCAGGAAGCTGAAATTTGAGAGGGAAGGTCAAGGGAGAATACAGATGGTGGTAGGTGCTATTGATGGAGAACCAGTGATCTATACAGAAGGGTGATCTATACAGAAAATAATAAACCTTTGAGCAATGATTTGCAGCGTTTTTAATATTCCGTTGTTACTAAATATCCATCAGTTCAAACATCCAATTTCCAAAAATTACTTCATCCAGTGGGGGAAACAAATAGATTTAGTTACCACGAGACTTAGAAAATTGATCTATGTTTTTGCCAGACTTAATAAAATGCTACCTTTGACCCTGTTAAAAATGTGATACTTTGCCGTTGTACAATCTGTGCTTTTATACTGTATACCTGCATGGGGTGGCTCGTATCCCACTAATCTTCTACCCATTGTCACCACACAAAAGCAATTAATACGAATCATCGCTAAGAAGGGATTCTTAGAACATACAGAACCCTTATTTAAAGATTTAAACATTTTAAAATTTTCACTGCTAGTCGAGATGAATTGCATTAAACAAATCTTAAAAGATAGTAGTTTTTCCACGCCGGCACATTTGATTTCTACCAGATTCCATTCTAGCAAATTTATGACGGTCGCTTACTTTCGTACTACTTTTGGGTACAACTCATACGGGGGTTTAATGCTGTTCCGGACTCCACGAGATCTGAGCTTCTTGTTGGGCCCTCAAAAATCGGCAACAAACTGAAGAACCATTTCATTAAATTATAGGTACTTAGCGCAACTTGTGTTTTAATTCATCTTAACCTGTTTTATTCTGCTTTAAGCTTTCTTTATCTTTGGTAGGTACATGCGTGTATTTGAATAAAATAAATACTAGCTATTAATTAATAATGTCTGTACTCGAATAACAATAAATGATTAATATTATCTCTTGTTGACTAAGAGGTGAGACTCATCTCCCTGCCACGGGCTATGCCCACATAGGGGATTAGTTTCTGCAATCTAGAAGTGTTTTATTGTTTTAATTTTAGTTTTAGTATTTTTTCATTTTAATTTAATTTTTTATTAATTTTGCCAGTATTATATTTCATTGTAATTGTTATGAAAGAAATAAAGAAATTAAAAAAAAAATTATCTTTCCGTTATAAGCCCTCAAGCTGACATTTCCATTCTAGGGTTAAGTCAGTGAGAACTACCGTTTTCTGAATCTGCATACCTGGAATGGTTGCTTACCTCCAATAGGAAGCAGAAGTAAATCCACCGGATGTTCGTTCAAATTACATATCCCTTATCACCGATCTCTCACTTCAATCGCTTCATTGAATACGGACAGTTTCTCCCGAAATCGTTTCTATGCCACGACACGCAGGCCCCTTTTCTCTCTATCGCCTTATTTGTATCGAGTCATTGAATACGAAAAAACCTAGAGGGTAGCAATCCGCCGGTTAAGCCCCCACCGAGGCTCCTGGCACCCTTCACCGACTGTTGCCCAGCCAGCTCAATACACATACATTCCCTACAGCAATTTTCGAACCCTTTCACCGTCGCGTTTCCTTCGATTTCCAAACAATTTGCCTTTTCCCTTTTTTTCAAGAGCAAAACGGTTGAAATCTCGCGCTTTGTAGTACAATAACCCCTATGCAGTATACGACACATTGTGAGCTGACTGCGAAATGGGGCGATCCGAGGTTCCCCCTTGCGTTTCTATTCTACCTTATTGAATTCAGCTCTGAAAAGACTCTGCGAGGAGGAACAGAATGGAAACTGAGGGTAGTGAATGTACGGTGTTTACAAGACGTTCGAGGGGGTAGTTCCTCATTGTCCTCGGTTCAATTTCATTGATATGCCTTTTGGGCCATGAGCCACAATGGCCCATTAATGATGTATGGTCATTGTCATTCAGATTTACTCATTTCCGTTTAGACCAACAGTGCCTCACTTGATAAGCAAAGACCAGCCTGGTTTTCTCCCCCATCACCCATTATTTCCACAGCCGAAGTTGTGCTTTGCAAACCACACAACTCCGGTCAGAATGTCACTGGTACGAGTGAAGTGAACTGGTCCATCACTGGTGAGAAACAAAAAAGTCTGCCAAGTGGGTGTGGCACATAGCTTCCTCGCATCCTTAACCCGATTGTATAGAAGATCCAATGCATAGTAGTTAATCTTCAAAAATCAATCTCTAAGTACCTTGCACTACCCTCATAGGGGACCATCTACATGGGAACCCACACTATCTCTTAATGTTGTGGGAAAATGTAGAAGTTATGGCTGTTACAATGATTTCACGTTTACGCATGCGCATAAAATACATTCGATTTGGCACCAATCCGCATAATCCCTGAAAATTGCATCGAACTCAGATGGGAATTGTAGAAGTTATGGCCGTTACAAGGAATTCACGTTTGCGCATGCGCAGAAGATACTATCAGTCCGGAGGTGATGATTTTCATAGGGGACCATCTACACGCCAACCCGCACAATCCCTGGAAATTTCTTCGGAGTCAGATGGGAATTGAAGAAGTTATGGCTGTGGCAAGGACACACAGACAGACAGACACGGAATCAAAATGGTTCGAAGACGAGTAGAACGTGAATATGGACTCCTAACATTCAAAGCATACCCATTGCATACGGTATGTTGGTATGGTATACTGAAAATCGAAAAAACAAAGAATAGCTGTGTGGGTACCCTATGAGTTCATGGAGACGAGTAGATCGTGACTCCTTACATCTCGAAGCGGGTGGAAATTTTGATTTTGGTGAACTTTTTTTTTCAACCTTGGAAATATAATAATATTCCATCCACATAATATTCCAAGATGGAAATCAAGGCGACCCATCAATGGCCCAAGTTTAACCCCGGGTGAGTCGCAATTTTTTTAACATGGAATATAACATATTATATTATAATATATCATTATATTATAATGGCCCCAGGGTAACTACCCGAAAAACGTTGCTCGGAGTGGGGACGAGGGACGCGCCTTTTCGACACTCCGGTTTTCCAGGCTCGAAGCGCCGAGTTTTTCTCAATGCATTTTAGGCCCGGTTCAAAAAACGCTGCAAATTATTACACAATGGTTTATTATTTTTCTATATAGATCACTCGTCTACAAAATCACCAACCATCCGATATATAAAAAAAAAAAAAAATCAAAAAAAAAAAATTCAAAAAAAAGTCAAAATCACCAACCATCGATCGAATTTCGATCAGCTCTAATTTGAACGGAGATTAGGCCTCTTTTGCGATTCACACTCGTGTTTTGATTTATATATATATATATTTCAATATAAACCCTTAAATTTTTGTAGGGAGCGAACGGTTTGTGCTATAGAGCTCCTGGTGGTCTCAAAAAATTCTAAAAATTCTATAGAATCCAAAATTGAAGGAAAAACAATACCTTTATATCGAAATTTTTTGAGTTAGGGCGTTTTCAAAATTTCAAAATTGATTTTGGAACCCTTAGGAGTGACCTACATCAACCAAAAGCTTCGGGGCACAACTAGACTCCAAATGGAGCCTACATACCAAATTTCATCAAAATCGGTCAATGCTAAGTGGCAAAAGTGCCGCGTACGGCGGACGGCGGACGGACGGCCAAATTGTTATTCGATTTTTGGATTCTACATACCTTGAAACGTAAACCATCAAATTTTGAGGGGGTGTTAAAATTTTTTTTTTCTTGGTCGATTCCAAAGGTTCATTATTGAAAATAATAAACCAAAAAGGTAACCCCAAAGTTGAAGTTTACTACAAGGTCACGTAACCCTGGTACGGAAAATTGCGTTCAAAAAACTTGTACAATCGATTATTTTTCGAGACAATCGAAAAGTTTACCTGTGTAACCCTAATAAAAACTGGGGTTGGATGAAGTTTTTCGTGGTTACAAAAAAAATGGCGAATCGTGAACATCTGATTCTTTCAATTTCCTCCCCGATTTTATAAGTTATCAGAAACAATTGCCCAATTAGCCCTTATTTATTACTCACAGTCAATAATTGACTTGTTATTGATTGTTATTAATTATTAATAATAAGATATAGCTTGGGCATGGAAATAATCCAGTATTTAAATACTTATCTAACGTTCACAAAATTCAGCTGGAAACGAAGACTACGGCAAAAGCTGTCCAAAACTACATGGTACTTTCTTTCAGCTGACCAAAGCTATCTACGTTTCTCCAGTAGGTAGATGAAATAGTTCAACTAATATTCGAACAGAGAACATAAGAATATAAATCATAAGATAGGTAGGAGGACCTTTGAATACAGCGGTCTTCAGTTTCTGTAGGTTCTGTTTTCCAGTTTGGGAAACTGGGTACCTATGTTGGTGAAACTAGAAAAAAATCACTTATTTCAAACTAGTTTTATTCATTTGAACTAGGAAAGAACACAGAAGGTGCGATAAAATATTGAAATGCAAATAATAAGAATGTGAAATCGTATTAATAATCGAGGAAAACACGGTTTATTTTCAAACACGGAATACCGACTACTCCAAATCTTCCCGAGAAAAACCCATTAACTACACTTCCGGACTTCACACGCTACTTTTCATTCCCGTTAATAAAGCGTAATAAAAATAATCACGTTGTTTTTCGACATTCGAGTTACATTTCAACGAACCAAATCGCGAAAGTGAGAATCACTGTTTAAGGCCAATCATCCCCGATTTTAATAAGATTTTTTTTCACCAGATGGCAGCACCGGCGATTGTAGAAAAAGGGGCAATCGTAGTTCTAGTTTCTCTCTCCACCAGTTCAAGCGATTTTCATTTTGAAAACGGGAATGTACTCATTATTAGTTTCCAAATGGCGCTCTGCCAAAATTTTCAAAATAAAATTGTAATTTCAATTTTATTCAGAATTTTAAAGTTCAAATTTTGAAAATCATTTCACATTTTTAAAAATCTGCGGTTATAGCGCCAAACCTCTAACTCACCTGAGTACGAAAATATTTTTTTATTTGAAATTCATTGAATATATTGATCGTAAAGCGTCGGCGGCGAAAATCAAAGGATTTCTAAGAAGGGGGAGGTGATTAGCAGCTGAGTCCCCTTACGCATCTGGACTATAGACTTGTTGTCACCTTACCCTCCGCAACCCTCACAACACGGACCCCGATTTTGCTTCCGAGTCTACCAAGGTAGCGGAAGTTTTGTTTTCACTTTTCAAGGACGAAAAAAAAAGTTCTCCAAAATCAAAATGTTTACTCGCGTTTTAGACCTTTCTGAACAATTTTGGTTCCGTGTCAGTTCCGCGCCGCGCTGTCAACCTAGTGGACGGCCAGCTTCATCTATACAATCGGGTTATGGATACGAGGAAGCTATGTGCCACACCCACTTGGCAGACGTCTTTGTTAGTTCTTTCTGATTTTGATTTTGTGACTTCAAGTCTGTTCGTTTCTTCATTCTGAATTTCCTCTCACATTGATTGAATTTGGGAACTTACTGAATAATTTTGGTGTAGGTATGTCTGTTCGTCATACGGTAATCAGAAGCCTACCTACCTTTTCATGTCATAACTATTCATCTGCGTACTTATTTCCTTCCTACTTGCGAAACTACGAGAATAAATAAAATTGAGATAATAATAAAAATAATAATAATGAAAAAATAAAATAATAATAATAAATAATAATAAAAATAAACTACGAGAATAATAAAAATTGTTTATATTACCAAAAAAGAATATGTTTTGATTGGAGATTGATGTTAGGTAAGTAAGATACTTTCTTTAGGTAGGTACCTACCTCCTAAAAATCAAGGTGACTAACACTGGCATTTCCCTTGGAAATATTTCATGAAACTTTTACTCGTAATCATAGCCGTACCAACACAGAATATTATTAAATTAGATATTTCCAGACCAAATTTGTGGTCATAATATTGCTTCCGAGTCTACCACGGTAGCGGAAGCTTTGTTTTCACTTTTCAAGGATGAAAAAAAAGGTCTCCAGAATCAGAATTTTCACTCGCGATTTGCGTTTCAGACCTTTCTGAACAATTTTGGTTCCGTGTCTGTCTGTCTGTGTGTCTTTCATGAAATCCTTGTAACGCGCATAACTATACGAAGTTATTGTCCGATTTCTATGAAATTTTCAGGGATTTTGCGGGTTGGCGTGTAGATGGTCCCCTATGAAAATCATCATCCCCGGACTGATAGAAACGACTGCACATGCGCAAACGTAATGCCTTGTAACGGCCATAACTTCTACATTTTCGATCTGATTTCAATGAAATTTTCAGGGATGTTACAGATTAGTATTTAGATGGTCCCCTATGATAATCACCACCTTCGGACTGATAGAAGCCTCTGCGCATGCGCAAACGTGAATTTCCTTGTAACGGCCATAATTTCTACATTTTCCATCCGATTTCAATGAAATTTTCTGGGATGTTACAGATTAACTTGTATTGATGTTTTGAGATTAACTACTATGCATCGGATCATCTATACTATACAATCGGGTTATGGATACGAGGAAGCTATGTGCCACACCCACTTTTTTCATTTGGAACATCAGAATCAAACATTTTCCCTTTCTTTTCGTTTTAGAGCTCATTGAACAACTTCGGTTCTGGATCTATCAATGGCAAACGTCTGTTTGCGTCCTCGTTCCGGGCTGATCTAAGTGGAAACATGATCCGATATAGATGAAATTAGCACGATTGTTGCGCATCAGCCTCGAGACAATCTTCTTCGAAATCCATCTAGGTAGGAAAGGGTGCGCTGTCAACAGTTGGCTCGATTTTACTCAAATTTAGCTGGTAGTTTGTGAATGGGCCACGGAACACCACGCTTTTTACAATCTAATCGGTGGGTTTCGAAATGTTTGCCAAGTGGAAGGGGTACGTATCCTCGTATTCATTACATGTACCTATGGCTAGGTAATAAGAAAATTTTGTTGTAACAGCCATAACACTTACATTTTTCATCCGACTTTGATGAAATTTTGTAGGACTGTTCAGATTGGCGTGTAGATGGCCCCCCTATGAGGGCAGTGAAAGGTACTTAGAGATTGGCGTTTTGAGATTAACTACTATGCATCGGATCATCTATATGATCGGGTTATGGATACGAGGAAGGTATGTGCCACACTCACTTGGCAGACGTTTTTTCTATATTTTATCTATATATTTTCTATATTAGAGATTGGTGTTTTGAGATATGCTACATAAATTATTATCATCGGATCAATACAATCGGGAAGCATACGAGAAAGCTATGCGCCACACCCACTTGGCAGACGTTTGTTATTTGAATTTGTTACGACAACAAAAAGTTCATCATTTGGCAACAGGTGATAATTTTTGACTTGTTGCGAGTTAAAATAAAATTTACTTTCTTGCTCGAAATTGAAAAGAGTGTAAAGAATTTTCTAAAAGATAAAATATATCTAAAGATAAAAGAGAAAATAGAACACCTACGCTGCAATCCCAATTTTCAAAACATAAAATTCTGTAGATTTTGTAGATACTTCGATTGAGCGCTATAACCTCACGTTTCCAAACTAACTCTTGTATCATCACGAAAAAAATACGATCACATAGGCTTATTATTAGAAATAATAAACCAAAATGTAGTTGAAATTTTTTTGATTTGGAAGAAGAAGTCTAGATGCATTTCCCATTATTATGGATCATAAACTTCGACGCTTATAGCTAATAATACAATACAATAGCTTACCTAATACAAGAAAACATAATAAATTACAGGAAACAAAGTAGTCAAAAATAGCACTATCAACAGTTGATAGTGCTATTTTTGACTACTTTGTTTCCTGTAATTTATTATGTTTTCTTCTACTTTTTTCGCTCAAGGTATCTCTGAATAACCCAGTGATAGTTCTTACAGTTACTGTAAGAACTATCACTGGGTTATTCAGAGATACCTTGAGCGAAAAAAGTAGATTATGAAGAAAAGGCAATTCATCAAGAAACATTTCGAGTCTGGTGATTCTTCCAAGTACCGCCCGCCCTCCCCATGTTGTTGTCAACGCACCGGATTAACTTCTGACCCCGAAACTCCTTGTTTGGGTCTCTGAAAGCCAATGCATTCCTCACCCGCCTTCGATTTTTTTGAAGTCCAAGCATTCGCCGCCTCGACGCTTTCCGATCGCGCTGCACACACTATCTTCAAAATTGCAATTTTTATAGACTCTCACTTAATTGCCGTTGTGCGCTATTATCCCAGTTTTTCGAAAAAATTATCCTAAACGCCCAAAATAAATATTTCAAAATTTTAAAATTTCAAAAAATGTACAATTTCAAAAAATTAACAAACTTTATGGGTTGAGCGCCATTCACATGTGTATTCTGAGTACAATAAAATTTTCAGATTGAAAATTAGATGAACAGGCGAGGAGAAAAACGTGAACTACGTTTGTGTTCATTTTGAAGCGCAACGTGGTGGCTGTTTCTGGAACTATTCTCGGGATGATTGGCCTTAATTTTTGCGATATGAAGATAAATTGAGGGACAGTGTTGCTGAAGCTGAGTAGTTACACTTTTTCGGGAAAAATTGGCGACAGTGTAGCGAAAAAGTTGTCATTTTGGTTTATTATTTTCAATAATAAGCCTTTGGAATCGAGCAAGAAAAAAAAAATTTTAACCCCCCCTCAAAATTTGATGTTTTACGTTTCAAGGTACGTAGAATCCGAAAATCGAATAAAAAAATTTCCGTCCGTCCGCCGTACGCCGTACGCGGCACTTTTCTTAGCAACACTGGACCGATTTGGTTCAAATTTGGTATATGGGCTCCATTTGGGGTCTAGTTGTGCCGCGAAGCTTTTGGTTGATGTAGGTCACTTCTAAGGGGTGAAAATTAAGGGTTGAAATTTTCAAGAGTGCCCTAGCTCGAAAACTCTCGAAATAAAGGTATCGTTTTTTCATCAATTTTAAATAGTACAGAATTTTTAAAAATTTTTGAGACCACCCGGAGCTCTGTAGGACAAACCGTTCGGTCCCTACGAGTACTTGAAGGTTTTCCTTCGATAAAACAGAATCATGAGTGTGAATCGCAAAAGAGGTCTAATCGCCGTTCAAATTTTATCTGACTAAAATGCGATCGCTGTTCATTTCTTCGATTTGTATACAGTTTTGCCTTCTGCGTAACCAGTAATCAAATTTCCATATCAAGCTTTCTATTTTTCGAATCGAGTGTGAAGCGTTTAGTTCTTTCTAATAAACTTGATTGTGAAGGTGTGAAGCCATTATGGTGTGGTAGGTAGTACCTACCAATAGTTGGTAGGTAAAAAAAAGTTGGTAGGTAAAAAAATGTTGGTGGGTAAAAAACGCTGCAAATCATTGCTCACTCCTCAGATCACTGATCAGCTGAGTGAGCTCTGAAGCCATTTTCAATCCTATTGAATGGAAGTGCTCTTCCAGGCGTCTCCAGCATTCGAGGAGATCTTCTTTACTCCTCAGATCACTGATCAGCTGAGTGAGCTCCGAAGCCATTTTAAATCCTATTGAATGGAAATGCTCTTCCAGGCGTCTCCAGCATTCGAGGAGATCTTCTTCACTCCTCAGATCACTGATCAGCTGAGTGAGCTCCGAAGTCATTTTCAATCCTATTGAATGGAAGTGCTCTTCCAGGTGTCTCCAGCATTCGAGGAGATCTTCTTCACTCTTCAAATCACTGATCAGCTGAGTGAGCTCCGAAGCCATTTTCAATCCTATTGAACGCAGGAGCTGAAATTTGAGAGGGAAGGTCAAGAGAGAATACAGATGGTGGTAGGTGCTATTGATGGAGAACCAGTGATCTATACAGAAGGGTGATCTATACAGAAAATAATAAACCTATGAGCAATGATTTGCAGCGTTTTAGGTGTAAAATGAAGTGCAACAACATGGAACTGTCAGATTTTCAAGTATCCACGAGCAAAACGAACTTCAGTGCGTCGGTATCCATGGCAACCATGAAGTTTATCAAGGTTAAATGAATAATCGATTCTATCGAGGTAACCCAACCCCGAAATCTTTTTTTGAACGCTCATCTTTGTAACCCCATGGTTGAACCATACTCGATTTTCACAATGGGGTTACGTAACTATCAAGGTTACAGATTTTTTTTGAACCGGCCCTTAGACATAAAAATAGCTAGGGAAAATATAACTTCTGTATTATACGTACCTACGACTAAAGGATCAGCACTAAATTTGACTAAAACATGTTCCATGTTTTTATAATTGAAGCCGTAGACTTTAATTAGCTAGCATCTGGGATTGCCCCTCCGGCGATACGCAAAGCGCCGAGTTTTTCTCAATAGAGTGGGTCAAGTGCGTGAAGTAAATATACTAAATATTTTCGTTTGCCAAAATGTGGCTCACAAGGAAAAATGCCAAGTCGGTGTGGCACATAGCTTCCTCGTATACATAACCCGATTGCATAGTAGTTAATCTCAAAACACCAATCTCTAAGTACCTTTCACTACCTCATAGGGGACCATCTACACCTAGTCTGGACAATCCTAGAAAATTTCATCAAATTCGGATAAAAAATTAAGTGAGTAGATGTACCTATGTGATTGGATCAAAAATATACTTAGCCTCGGCTGGGATTCGAACCCGAGATCCCTGGGGGACAGTTCTATGCGCCGCCCTCTGAGCTATTGAGGCCTAGTAACGTAATGAATAGGATTTAAGTTTCTCACAGAGGACCATACCTCTATGAATGAATCCCCCTATGAAAAACCATTCTATATGATTTTCATAGATGACCATCTAAACACTACTCTGTAACATCCCTGAAAATTTCATTGAAATCGAATTGAAAATGTGGAAGTTATGGCCGTTACAAGGAATTCACGTTTGCGCATGCGCAGTCGCTTCTATCTGTTCGGGAATGATGATTTTCATAGGGGACCATCTACAACCTAATCCACATAATCCCTGAAAATTTCATCGAAATCAGGTGGAAAATGTGGAAGTTATGGCCGTTACAAGGAAATCTATCAGTCCGGGGATGATGATTTTAATAGGGACCGTTTACACACCAACCCGCACAATCCCTGAACATTTCATAGAAATCGGACAATAACTTCGTATAGTTACACGCGTTACAAGGAATTCATGACAGACACACAGACAGACGGACAGACAGACACGGAACCAAAATTGTTCAGAAAGGTCTAAAACGCAAAACGCGAGTGAAAATTTTGATTTTGGAGAACTTTTTTTTTCGTCCTTGAAAAGTGAAAACAAAGCTTCCGCTTGGTAGACTTGGTTGAACAAAGCTTCTACCTTGGTAGACTCAGAAGCAAAATAATAATGTAGGAGTAGGATGCCAGCAAAATATCAGTTTCTCCTTCTGTCAGAAACAGTATCCAGTAGCAAGAGTTGAAAAAATTCTGAAGAGGTCATCCTATTTTATGTTTTCGCAAGTACTTCAGCCTAACTTCTCCAAGCACTAAAACTGCACAAACCGTTCTCCAGAGTGAGAGACGAGACGTTCCCAGAGAACCCATATTTCCACCGAGAAGGGTTACCGAAAGTTTTGAGACAATATCCTTGAAAGAGCCCACTCAACGTTTAACATCTCAAGTTACGCCCTTACTTCGTATTTGAAGGGGAGGAAATTATAGGAGATGAAACGATTGCGCCATGAACATTTTTTTATGAAATCTTTTTACGAGTTTCGCCGGGGGAATATTCTCGGAGAGTTTTTAGGTTCATTCGTGGCAATTCCATCTCCTGGAATTTTATTGTATAATGAAACATTTCATGCGGTTTCTTCTGGTTAGCAGATGACTACTCGTACTTTATCGTAAGAATCAATTTTTTTGCTTTCAATCATTCTAAAACGATATTTTTCACCAGTTCAATTTACATTCTACATAAATTTCAGTAAAGTGAAACATGAGTGATGATGTTTGTGACGAAATCGATACTTCAATTTATTCAAATAATTTTTGGTATAACAAGTTAATATTCATATTTTAAAGATTAATTTCATTATGCAATCATTTTGCCCCTAATCCTTTTTGGGGCAATGAGCCTCCGAAGGCTCAACCTCTTTTTCTCAAGCTATGACAAATTATAGTAAGATATTTTTTGTTCTAATTTCTTCTGATCGTGAGTGGCAACACTTTTCTTGGAAATAGACTCCTCACGATGGCAACAGTTCTCTAGTTAGCAAATTGTGAGGGGAACTCTATTCAGCTACTGTCAATGGAAATACAATCTTCAAAGTAAGTTATCGTTCAATATTTTCTCATTTTAATGGCACAAAACTTTTTACCTGTCTCATGAATGTCTTCAAGAGGATAACTTGATGAAAGAAAACAAAATGGAATGATTTGACATATAGAATAAGGAATGAAAGGGAATGAGACTTGAGAGGAATGAACATTTGGAATCGACTAAGAAATTTTTTGTAAGCCCCCCCCCCCCCTTACTTCAAAATTTGTTGGTTTACGTTTCAAGGTACGTAGAATCCAAAAATCGAATAAAAATTTGGCCGTCCGTCCACGTAGGACACTTCTGAAGGATTGCAATTTTGAAAACGCCCTTACTCAAAAAAGTTTGATATAAAGGTATTGTTTTTCCATAAATTTAAGATAGTATTGAATTTTTAGAGACCCCGCGGAGCCCTGTAGGAAAAACCGTTCGCTCCCAACGTGAACTTAAGGGTTGGACTTGAAGACCTGAGAGACACACGAGTGTGAATCGCAAAAGTGGCCTAATCTCCGTTCAAATGTTAGCTGACCGAAATGCGATCGATGTTTTTCTTCAAGTTGGTTGGTGGTAACAATGGCAGTCGTGTTCTTTGCAGACGAGTGATCTATATAGAAGAATAATAAACCAGAAGAATAATAAACTGATAATTTGCAGAGTTTTCAAGTCTCAGCGTCTCATTCATAGTTATTCACTGAGAAATAGCGACCCAATATTATTGTTATTTCTATTTTAGGACATGCTTCGTTCAAGAGCAGAAAATATGGCATTGTTGGCTCCAGCGATGATAAAGACGAAGATGAAAAATTTCTTCCAGTTCTTTTTGCTTCCGAGTCTACCAAGGTAGCGGAAGCTTTGTTTTCACTTTTCAAGGACAAAAAAAAAGTTTTCCAAAATCAAAATTTCCAAGGTTTTAGACCTTTCTGAACAATTTTGGTTCCGTGTCTGTGTGTCTGTCTGTCTGTCATGAATTCCTTGTAACGCGCTTAACTATACGAAGTTATTGTCCGATTTCTATGAAATTTTCAGGGATTATGCGGGTTGGTGTGTAAACGGTCCCCTATGAAAATCATCATCCTCGGACTGACAGAAGCGACTGCGCATGCGCAAACGTGAATTCCTTGTAACGGCCATAACTTCTACATTTTCCATCCGAATTCAATGAAATTTTCAGGATTGTTACAGATCAGTATTTAAATTGTCCCATATGAAAATCATCACCCTGATAGTAGCTACTGCGCATGCGCAAACGTGAATTCCTTGTAACAGCCACAACTTCTACATTTTCCGTCCGATTTCAATGAAATTTTCAGGATGTTACTGATTAGTATTTAGATGGTCCTCTATGAAAATCATCATCTTCGGAATGACAGTAGCCGCTGCGCATGCGCAAACGTGGATTCCTCGTAACAGCCATAACTTCCACATTTTCTACCCGATTTCGATGATATTTTTAGGGATTACGCAGATTAGGTTGTAGATGGTCCCCAATGAAAATCAAGGCCTTAAAATTCACAGATGCCTATGCTCATGCGCATACGTAAAATCCTTATAACAGCCATAACATTTACATTTTTCATCCTAATTTGATGGAATTTTCTAGGATTGTCCTGATTAGCGTGCAGATGGTCCCCTATGAGTGTAGTGAAAGGTACTTAGAGATTGGTGTTTTGAGATTAACTACTATGCATCGGATCATCTATATAATCGGGTTATAGATACGAGGAAGCTATGTGCCACACCCACTTGGCAGACTTTTTTTATTGTTTTTCGTTTCCGATAAACACTACTTCTACCATTACCACCACGAAGATAAATAGAATATTATTATAAAACCTAGAGACTGAACAAAAGTCGATAAAAATCCCAATACTTTGCAAATAAAAAAAGTATCAAAAAATATCGATACTTTTTAAAAAAAACTATCAATATTATGAAGTACCTATCGATACTTTTTGTACATCCCTATAACTTAGGGATTTCGACCGCGTGACAGCTTTCAAGTGATTATTTTTCTTATTATAAAATAATACTTATAATAACCCTTTCCTGCCCTCCAACGTCATATATCGGGCGCCTGTACTTTCCGATATGCCGCCCTTCGGATATTTCGTCTCCTATTTGAAATCTGCTCGAGAATATTCGCAAAAATGTCCCTCTTATACTTACACTTCCCACTTCAGGTTTTTCCCTCTATGAAAAGTTATCAAATTGTAGGAATTTTCCTAAACAGAATGAAAGTGAAAAATAATAAATTATATTGAATGAATTTAATTGATAACGGAGCGAGTCATGAGGTACCATAATAATTATTACTTATTGTAGAGTAATTATTACTCTACATTAATTGTACCTATTATTCTCATTATGTTTAATTATCTTTTTTACAGTCCACTTAGAAGAACTATGGTTTCTTTTTGGTTTATTATTTTCAATAATGAACCTTTGGAATCGACCAAGAAAAAAAAAATTTTAACACCCCCTCAAAATTTGATGGTTTACGTTTCAAGGTACGTAGAATCCAAAAATCGAATTAAAATTTGGCCGTCCGTCCGCCGTCCGAGGCACTTTTGCCACTTAGCATTGACCGATTTTGATGAAATTTGGTATGTAGGCTCCATTTGGGGTCTAGTTGTGCCCCAAAGCTTTTGGTTTATGTAGGTCACTTCTAAAGGTTCCAAAATCAATTTTGAAATTTTGAAAACGCCCTAACTCAAAAAATTTTGATATAAAGGTATTGTTTTCCCTTCAATTTAAGGTTCTATAGAATTTTTAGAATTTTTTGAGACCACGCGGAGCTCTGTAGGACAAACCGTTCGCTCCCTACGAAAATTTAGGGGTTTATATTGAAATATATATATATATAAATCAAAACACGAGTGTGAATCGCAAAAGAGGCCTAATCTCCGTTCAAATTAGAGCTGACCAGAATGCGATCAATGGTTGGTGATTTTGATTTTTTTTCTTTTTTCTTCATATTGGATGGTTGGTGATTTTGCAGACGAGTGATCTATATAGAAAAATAATAAACCATTGTGTAATAATTTGCAGCGTTCTTTTTTGTCACAAACACCTTATTCTTGTCAGTTATGTTTCATGTGTTATGCTTGATCATTTAACAGAATTTGAAATGTACATCGTCTATAAATTTAGTAAACAAAGACGCAAAACTTGGAAGCTATAGGACCATGACCTGGGAATCCTCCGAGCCATAACAAACTCTCAGGAAGTACCCATGACCTTAGAAGGGGAGCCTGACATGACAATGTATATGGTCTTTTCACTCCTCAAAAAACACAACATAAAGAAAGATGAAATCGACAATAACAATGTAAAACCGCTTGAGTAGAAAAAACTAAATTTTTCAGGAGACGTAAAAAACTTATATTTTAAGGTCATTTTGAAATTTTCAACGAGTCCTGAAAATTTCGGTTTTTTCAACTTACGCGGTTTTTTATTGTTACTGTCGAAATTCAGTTTATTTCCGCCACACTAACTAATTTTAGGTGAAGAAGCTACACTGCCCAAGGTGGAATCAACAAAATCGCAACTTACTCTTTTGAACTATGAATATAAATTTCGCACCTTCAAATCTGTCAGTAATTAAAAATTTCGTAGTAATAAGTTTATAACTGTTCATTCGCCCTTCCAAAGCCGACTTATTAAGTATTTCAGACTCTAAAATTCAAGGGTGAATGCTCCTTAAGTCTCAGTCCGATTGTTCATAAAACTTCAATAAGGCGATTTATTGTTTAAGTCTAGTAGGTACCTGAAAGGCCACAAAGGCAAAGCAAAAGTCTTCCAAGGTGTTTCCCCCTTCAATTCATTTAAAACAACGTGATCCCTCAGAAACTTCGTTAACACCACCAAGATTGTTCGTCTTCGAAACTTCGATACATTGTTTCCCGGAGAAGCGGAGCCGGGAAAACCTGAAGAAACCTTATTGGGTTACGTTTCAGGTATTAGGTCCCACAGGAAGTTGGGAAGTTGTCGGCCGATGGTAGTAATAAGGTAACAAGTTCCAGCTTCGTAATAACGAGACAACATCGCTAATTGAGTATATCCGAGGGAGGAGGTTCTTTAGTTGAAAGGTAAAATGTTAGGAGGTTTCGCACTCATGCAGTTCAATGGGTAGTCTTTATCATGATAAAACAAGAAGCACTGTACCTATCTAATGGAAAAAAAAAAAAAAAAATGCTTCACAAGGTGATCAGCTATGATGAATCAAAGATGCTGAGCTAAAGCTGTGGGCTAAAGTTTCCCACATTTTTGAGGTTTTCGCTTTGTGCTCTGAAAGTTTCCTACGAGGTTTGAAGTTTGATTCCTTACCTCTTAAATCGAACTCAAACATTTAGAATTTGAGGAGCGCCTTCATCAACCGACACCGATCAGTTGGGCCCAAATTGTGTTTTTTACTGCGTTTTTACTGCGTTACAATTTGCCAATAGGAATGGAATAATCGTACTTCATAATACATTACATCCCAAACTATGAGGCCTTAGATAACAGGCCAAAAGGCAATACTATCACACCTAAATTCATGTATACAGTCGCGATTTAATGGAAAAAAACGTCTGCCAAGTGGGTGTGGCACATAGCTTCCTCGTATCCATAACCCGATTATATAGATGATCCGATGCATAGTAGTTAATCTCAAAACACCAATCTCTAAGTACCTTTCACTACCCTCATAGGGGACGACCTACCACGCTAATCTGGACAATCCTAGAAAATTTCATCAAATTCGGATGAAAAATGTAAATGTTATGGCGGTTACAAGGATTTTACGTATGCGCATGCGCAGCGGCTACGATCAGTCCGGGGGTGATGATTTTCATAGGGGACCATCTAAATACTAATCTGTAACATCCCTGAACATTTCATTGAAATCGGATGGAAAATGTAGAAGTTATGGCCGTTACAAGGAATTCACGTTTGCGCATACGCAGTCGCTTATGTCAGTTCGAGGGTGATTATTTTCATAGGGGATCGTCTGCAATCTAATCTGCATAATACCTGAAGATTTCATCGAAATCGGGTAGAAAATGTGGAAGTTATGGCTGTTACAAGGAAATTAACGTTTGCGCATGCGCAGTCGCTTTATCAGTCCGAGGATGATGATTTCCATAGGGGACCGTCTACACACCAACCCGCACGATCCCTGAAAATTTCATAGAAATCGGACAATAACTTCGTATAGTTAAGCGCGTTACAAGGAATTCATGACAGACAGACAGACAGACAGACAGACACACATACACGGAACCAAAATTGTTCAGAAAGGTCTAAAACGCAAAACGCGAGTTAAAATTTTGATTTTGGAGAACTTTTTTTTTCGTCCTTGAAAAGTGAAAACAAAGCTTCCGCTACCTTGGTAGACTCGGAAGCAAAATAATTTAATTGAACCAAAGCCGTGTACCAGTATCAGACACCCCTATCAGATACTGGGTTTCATGATTGGGGTGGCTACATAAGTTACAGGCGTGAGTTTCAAGTCTTCAACATTAAAAATAAACGAGAAAAACCAAAAAATGCCGATTTGTCGAAATGACCAGCATCAGACAACCCCTGTCTGATACTGAAAATTACCCCATTTGGAACCCAGTATCAGAAACCCCCAGAATTCGGTTATAATACTGTCATTCCGAACAAAATTTCGCAATCTATCAGCACTAAAAGACTCTTATATGAAAATAAAGCGAAAAAAATTTATATATATATATACAGGAAAAATCTGGTCACCTCTTAGCCACAATGTTTGCTAGCCTCGCCGTTGGAGAACTGATGAGGAAGAGCCAAGATAACCGTCTCTCTAAAACGCCAATAATCTTCTCTGAGCTCGTAGTTTCATAATATTCCACTAAAATGATCTGCTTGCATCAAAGGACCCAAAGAAAAGGCCTCAAAACCGTTAGGAACTCTCATTTTGGTTTATTATTTTCAATAATGAACCTTTGGAATCGACCAAGAAAAAAAAATTGTTAACACCCCCTCAAAATTTGATGGTTTACATTTCAAGGTACGTAGAATCCAAAAATCGAATAAAAATTTGGCCGTCCGTCCGCCGTACGCGGCACTTTTGCCACTTAGCATTGACCGATTTTGATGAAATTTGGTAGGTAGGCTCCATTTGGGGTCTAGTTGTGCCCCGAAGATTTTGGTTGATGTAGATCACTTCTTGGGTTGAAAAATAAGGTTTTTAAATTTTGATATACTTAACTCAAAAAATTTCGATATAAAGGTACTGTTTTCCCATCAATTTCAGATATTATAGAATTTTTAGAATTTTTGAGACCACGCAGAGTCCTGTAGGACAAACCGTTCGCTCCCAACGAGAATTTGGACGTACGATAAATCAGAATCACGAGTGTGAATCGCAAAAGAGGCCTAATCTCCCTTCAAATGTTAGCTGGCCGAAATGCGATCGATGTTTTTCTTCAAGTTGGATGGTGGTAACAATGGCAAAGCCGTGTTCTTTGCAGACGAGTGACCTATATTTAAAAAAAAACCTTTGTGTAATAACTTGCAGTGTTTTTCGTTTATGTGCCAAAGTAAAGACATAAAATGTCAATTTCATGCTGACTCGTCGAATTCAACAATCCACAAACAAATTGGTCTCAAAGTCTCTCATCAAAAGAAAAAAAAACAAAAAAAAAAAAAAAAACAGAACAGCAGCTATTCTACGCAGCTGTGTTATGGGTCATTTCAAAATTTGGGGTTATTTCTTGTCACGCAGCTTTTGTGAACACTCTATTTGTCTTGGAAATTCAGAATTTTTTCAGGGAGATACTGCAGGTTGGTGTCTACAAAGATCCCATAGAATGAATTTCACTAATCAATTAACTCAGATAATTAAAAATCATTAATGATCCCAATTCTCTCTCCCTACACCTGTCACAGATGGTAGGTTGGGAACTTTGAAAATTTTTGGAGAACTCTATATTCATATTTTAATTTAAGTAAAAAACGTTATTGGTCCAGGATACTCTCCTCTTCAGGAATAAATTAGAAACGAACGAAAATTCCATGAATTGGAAGGGTTTTTGCTATGTTTTGATGCTGTCACAAGGTTTCATTCTCTCTCCCTACAATTTTTTTGAAATGCCTGCCCACTCCTGGAAAACGATTATTTTGTGTCATGAAAAACAAAAGTGAACACTGCTGCAAGATGGCTTCCGAAGCTACTGAAGTTTGTTGAATTTCCAAGCTCCCAGTTGTGTGGGTTATGTTGTGAAGTGTTGAAGCTTTGAGAGTAGGTAAATACTTTCTCTCTCCCTACAACCACCTCACTCATCAGGGTAAGTGTTCAACTAAGTTTAATTAAACTCAAATTACAATTATGAATGCCATAGTGTTATGTATTTTTTCTAACGTTCAGAATCAATAATGGTTAGGCCAGTAGAGAGTGATAACCTCACAAATCTCTCTCCCTACAACCTCTCTCCCTACAACCTCTCTACCTACAACTTCTGGGAAGAGGCTGGTTTGTAGGAAGAGAGATGGAATTGCAGGGAGAGAAGTTTTTTTTTTCAAAGCCGTTTACATTTTTAAGAGTTACCTGAACTATTTACACCGCTGGGTCATATAATTCTGACTTTTCATTAACCCACATTTTACGAAAGATTAGACTGATTGAAAGACTTGAAGAATCTGATAATTCTGATGTACCTAGATTATAGCTTCGGACTGTGATTGCGATGAGTAAAAGAGACTCCTAAACTAAGATTCTCGTATTTTGAAGGAATAAAAAGGTTTCATGTGATTTATTGGAGTCTTCTTTTTTGAGTAATTTTATTGTAGGTACATGTTCCGGCAGTCTCAGCCGCCTTCTTCAGCCTTAAACAAATTTTTTTATACAAATAATTGACTTTGTAATGACACCTATTACATAAATTAGTTTATAAACAATTTTCTTTTAGTATTAATGATATTCCTATTGTTAAAAATTATTGTTTAAGGCTGAAGAAGGCGGCTGAGACTGCCGAAACATGTACCTACAATAAAATTACTCAAAAAAGAAGACTCCAATAAATCACTTCCCAAAAGGAAAATGGTCGCACCACAACAACCAACACAAAAGGTTTCATGAGTTCAACTCACACTTGGTTTTCTCTCTCCCTACAAAGTCGAAATTATGGAAAAAAATTCAAAATTCTATAAATTTGAAACTACTTGGTAAAGTGTGCGCCCACTTCAGGATCTGCCTCAGTAGCCAAAACAAAGGACGTTTACGGGAGAAAAAACATAAAAACTTCAACAATAATTTATGGAAAAGTTCGAGGACAAAATAACCCCAAATTTTGAAATGACCCTTATACAGTCATGAATATTTCCAAATAATATACTACCAAATAATAAACCTGTGTGAAATAATTTGCAGCGTTTTTCAATTTTCCTCCATTTAATTTTAATAATACTAGACTTGAATTAACTGGTTGTTCTGCAGGTATTAGAAGAAAACCCTAATTCTCGCCAAACCGTACTCATATATAAGATGAACAAAATTAGTTCAATATTGCCTTCAAAATCACAATAAAATTTAGGAGTGGAAATTCGAGACAGAAGTCTCAAGTCATCACACAACGAGCCTCTTCATACATAGTAGGAATTTCGAATATACGGCCATTCAAGAATGATTACCAATAAAGTAGAAGCTCTTTGAGTGTACATAAATGAATTAGTTGGGATCAAAAGGTAAAACATTTTCCATTTCTCTTGTTTCCCAGAGATAAAATGACATTCCTTTGATCAGTACAACTTCTCGTTTTTAGTGACATCCTTTTGTGCCCTAGTTACACAGACAGGATACCCATTATAATACAATACCCGTAACGTATAGGCGGATCTTTTGTTGATGGAAAGAAGGCTTTCCCTCACCACTTTTTTCGATTCTGCTTCGTTATACCGAAGTCTCTCATGTGCCCAATAAAAAAACCTCTTGTCTACGTTATAGAGACAAAAAAGGACGAAAACCTTCGTTCCTATGTTTGGAAAACATTACCACAGTAATGGGAAAAGACTGGGTAGAATCCAGGCGGCGCAGGCCGGGTTGAGAAATGTATCCCATAAGACGGCTAAGTGTTTTTATACTCTTCGCTATCCGACCGTTTGGAGCAAATATTGAACCAACAAATGGCTCTTGATGAACATGAGCTAGAAAGGGAAAAAAGGCTTACGTCAGCTCGAATCTCTTTTGAAACACATTCGGGCCCTTTGAGAGTTGTTGCGGAAAAAATTACGTTGGCCCCATTTTTAAGAGTTTCCCCAACAAACCTCATAATGCGTTGGTAGCTTGTTTTTTTGGATACCATCATAGTACGTCATTTCCCGAACCAAATAAGAGTATAAATAATACATGATTTTTGTTGTTCAATTCATTTGAATAACAATTTAAAATTAACCCTCATTGTCCAGGAAGAGAATCTTTGGAGCGTTCTCCAACACTGTAAAAATACATTTTTAGCATCGAGTGTGATAATGTTGGCAACCTTTACATCTAAAGAACGATTGAAAGAGGTTCGATCTCTTAACCCTGGGATTTGACGATCTTTTTTTAGGCGGTCAAGTGGACCATCGGTATGTCATACCGCTATCTCCGAAAACTACATTTTCACCATGTTTTCTTCAATGTTGTGTAGTCCAGGTGGGTTTTCCTTTTTCGTTGACTATAAAGGTGAGTAAAAAAAAAAATGAAAAAAAAAACAAAAAAAAAACAGAAAGGAACGTTTAGTATATAATATATACTAAACGTTCCTTTCTTTTTTTTTGTTTTTTTTTCATAACTTTTTTACATAATTATATTATAATTAGTTATATTACAACAATAAATCACAGAAGTATCACGTTCAGCCTTTTTTATTCTCTCATAGTAAATCTGTGATACACCTATGGTGTACTAACATACGGTGTACTTGGAAGGAAATAGGTACACCTACTTTTTATGTTGGGTATAGAGAACAGTTATTGAACATAAGTATTTATTGTCAAACAAAGTAGATTCGAACTTAAATGACTAAATTTATAGGAAAAAAATAATTTTTAGTAATTTTTTCCATTTCTCATTGTATTATAAATTTAGTAGGTATTATAAATTGTATTATAGATTCGTATTTTTTATTACAGATATTATAGAGTTTTAATTTCTATTTTACTTTTTATTTTATAAATGTTTATATAGGAACTATAGGTTGAAAATATTGAAAATAAATGAATAAGAAGGTATTATAGATTGAAAAATGTGTAACAGAACGAAATATAACAAATTACTAACAACTAAACAACAAAAAGATAAAATAACTAACTGAAAACAGAAGAAAAACGCTGCAAATCATTGCCCAAAGGTTTATTATTTTCTGTATAGATCACCCTTCTGTATAGATCACTGTCTCAGCATCTGTATTCTCCCTTGACCTTCCCTCTCAAATTTCAGCTTCCTGCGTTCAATAGGATTGAAAATGGCTTCGGAGCTCACTCAGCTGATCTGAGATCTGAAGAGTGAAGAAGATCTCCTCGAATACTGGAGATGCCTGGAAGAGAAACGTATGGCGACCAACTGAGACCCCCTTAGTGAGCTCCAAAACCGTGATTCGATAATAAAAAAACCTGAAAGCCTTGGTATATTCAGAATCAGCACACAATTTCCAGTAACAATACTCCATCCAAACAAAAAAAAAAAAAAGGTTTGAAACGAAATTTTCAAAAAATAAAGTTTGAAACGTGAAGTTTGGAGGCTTTTGGTATATTTGAAGTTTATTATAATGTAATATTTAGATTGAGCGTAATATTTTCAGTTATGTTGTACAAATATGTTCATAACTTTATAGTTGAACAATTGGTTAAAATCGGTTAAATTATGACTTTGATAATTCGCTCCCTCATACATGCTGCAAGAATGGGACGTGTTGAGTATATGTGTGTGAAATACGACACGTTGTACTTTATGCGTCGCTATCTATCTTACTTTTCGTCGTCGATCCCGCCACTTAAATTGGTAGAGACTTTGATCATGAAAGATCATATGCACTTATTTTTTCGGCCTCTCGTCGAAAGGACTGAAGCGCGCATGAATAAAAAATTTTTTCTGGAAGCCCTTCCCAACGATGAGCCTTTAGTGATGAAAATTTCCCCAAGTGTACCCTATCCTCGCATCCTACAAGAAATATTCATGCAAACAGGTCCTCTGTGAAGGTAAAGGAAACTAATTACATATAAATGAAACAAAATGTTAATGAAAGGGGTTGCAACCCTATGATTTGGAGGGCGGGCTTTGAGAGCTATGATCCACGCCATCCCGGCAGATAGGGCTTCTCAAACGTTCGTGACGAAGCTTCAATTTCCATTTGGAATGAACGGGGCACTTCCGCCCTTCTCGTATTTACTCTACTAAGGGAAACAAACAGAGCTGAATACAGCTACCGGCCAGACGTTCGATCAACTATGCGCGTATTCCTAGTTTTTTCGCTAGTGTTTTAACGGGATAAAAGGTTTTTTTTTCGTGTCTTCGTGTATGAGTTGTGCAGGTTGTTAGGCGATGTGTGCTCAACGGAGGGAAGGTTAATAAACGGTAAAGTTTATCAACGGAGGAGCGTTGCCGTCGCAGGGATGCGTTTCCTATAGCAGTGGTCATTTGATGAGACTGGACCAATTTCATGACTAGTTTATGAGCTGAAAGGTTAGGGGAATCATTGGTGATCACAAGTACAGCGTTGCATACTGCTATGACTAAATAAAGAAGATACAAGAGGGCCCCTGAGTGAGTCATTACCACTATGAAAGAGTGAGGTAAGGGGGAACACGTCAAATGACGTCACCCTACCTCCACTCTCCTCCCAGAGAAAATACACCGTGTATATAAGCTCACTCTGGGGTGCTCTAGTATGCAGTCTATTCCTCTCGACTTGTTCTTTCTCATCATTTTCACCTTATTCCGACAAGCTAAAGTATCTACAGAGCTCTCCTCGAATAATAACTCACTAGGTAAATGTCCTATTGATCAACAGTCGGTCAAACAACGCTGAAAAAGACAGGAAGTTATCTCCATGAACTCCACTCATCAGTCGGTCAAAAGACGCCGGAGTGACAGTACATAAGGGCTAGGCTAGGGACCATCTCTCTCTGTTGAGTAGGAGCTAAACAAATCACATCAGCCGCATTGAAAAGGTCATCTCCTTCACTCAACGACACACAGTCATAACAAATTTTTTTAAATACATGTATTTAATACATTTACCGGACAAAATTTCATGGTTTGTTTGTTCAAAACCTTGACTCCTTCCTTTTATTTCTATATTAACAATAGTTTCTCAAGATTTCGAAATAGCACGATTGTACTGTTCGGGGCTGTCCTCTGCAGTAGTGGTTAGTAGCCCGGATAAGGGCCGGCGCCGAAGAAGTTTCGCACTTCCGGGTTGTGAATTCACACACTAAGGAATTCACTCAGATATCGGGGTTGTTGACGTACCTACTCAGAAATCGACAATTTTTTTCTCTCAAGCCAGCAATCAACAATTCGGTGTCAACAAAAAACAGGCATGATCCAGTTTTAATCTTCAGTCTGTTGAAAACAACTGACCACTGGCCATGGGTCACCTTGATCGTGACACAGGAATGTGAAATTAACGAAAATTTTAAAATGTAAAAACTATCAAGAACATTCCAATAAAAATTTGATGAAAATTTGAACCGAGATTAGGCTTCTTTTGCGATTCACACTCGTGTTTCTAATTTATCGTACGTCCAACCCTTAAATTCTCGTAGGGAGCGAACGGTTTGTCCTACAGGGCTCCGCGTGGTATCAAAAAATTCTATACTATCTTAAATTGATGGAAAACCAATACCTTTATATCAACATTCTTTGAGTTAGGGCGTTTTCAAAATTTCAAAATTTATTTGTCAACCCTTAGAAGTGACTTACATCAACCAAAATCTTCAAGGCATAACTAGACCCCAAATAGAGCCTATGTAATAAATTTAATCAAAATCGGGCAATGCTAAGTTGTAGAATTTATTGTAAAAGTAATTGTCGATATGATTTTATAATTTAATAATTTTAATTGTCGATTTTCATTCAAAAAACGCTGCCGGCGATGAGCCTTGAACCCACGATCCCCGCAGAGGTCGGTCCAAAGTCCACCGCCAAACAACGACGCCCTACCGACCGTAGCCACACCGCTAAATTAGTAACAAATTACACCGTAGTTGCAAATTAGAATTTATTGTTAAAGTAAGTCATATTCGTCGTACATTTATAAATAATTTTAACTGTCGATTTTCATTCTAAAAACGTTTTGTGCATTCGTTTCAATTCAATTTTATTCTATAATTAATACTATATTCACTATTTCATGCCTGAAACTTTTTGTAATTTAACTACCTTAAATTGTTCAGTTCTTTGTTGCTAACTTTCTCAGTTTGGGAGTTTGGGGGGACCCGGAAATTTTAGATTTAGCGATTAGTCAAGGATTTCTCCTTTTCATGAACCTATTTATTCAAGGGCACGCTCGCCACTTTCTTTTAGACGCGCCTGAAGCTGCCACAACTATACAACAATTCGCTAAGCAGCTTACATATTTATGCTACCCAAGTCCCAAACTATCGTCACTGTCTTGTTCAGTTGCACTTCAACGCTGAGTAGTCGAGGCTTGTGTTTGGTGAAACTTCACTCCACAAAGATGTAGTTTGGCCCATCAAATGCCACAAGGATCACTAAATGGGCACCATTGGGTTAAGCTGGAAGAAAACGGCAAAAAATCCCTTACCTCACAATCACCTTGGATAATATAATTTTTCCCACACGAAGTCAAATCGAAATTGCGAAGATTTTGGGTCGACTTTCATGACGCGTGATAGAAAATAGAATTATACGAGTTATATAGAGTTAGAAGAACGTGTTTGTGACGTGGCTTGTAGGATTATCGTGCGTGGTTAAGAAACAGTTGATTACTCACAAGAAGGCTTTGGAAGAGACGAGTTGAATCTGGTTGCTGATGAGGCGGAGGGAAGTGAGATGAGGGAGCGCCAAGCTGTCGCCTTCAACCACTTCCAGACCCCCTTCAACGACGTCTATGTTCTCGATCCAGTTCCCCGACAGTTCTGTAATGAAAACACACGATGAGAACCTCTCTAGGCTGACATCAATAGTGGGCCGGAGAGTGGAATGAGTGGGTGCTCCAAGTAATCTGTGAAGGGAGACCTTCTTATCCAACAAGACATATTAATTACAAGAAAATATGGATTTACGAATTTGTATTGATTGTGATTGAATGCGTACGTCTACTTTGCTCTCTGACTCCCTTTATACCACGTCAAAAATAAAGGTGGTTGTATGAACTAATGTTTAGTCACGTTTTAAATTTCCCTACATTTGAATTCAAATAGGTACTTCTTACTTTAAAGTAGGTTGAGGTGTGTGAGAGGAGTCTGGCTAGCGGTAATAGGAAGTTCCTGCCCTGTGTCGCCTAAGGTTTGAGGTAAATATAACTCCTCGTTGGTACCTGGCACTATGCTTATGCCAGCCCGTCAAAGAGAAGGTATATTGGAGAATTTGAGCTGAGTAAAATCCGCTTGGTGCCTGTCACTATGCTTATGCCAGCCCGTCAAGTTGAATATTGGATCGGGTAAGGAAAGTTAGAGGGCTTAAAACAGACCAAATCTTGATTATAGGTTTTGGCAAGGTTTTGAAGAAGAAAGGCAAGATTTTCGTCAAAGATAATTACTCTAGATCGTCCAACCACCACTAAGGGTCTGTGGAATCCCCAGGGGGCCTTGGAAAACTCAGGACAATGACCCTTGGTTTGTAGTGGCTATGGTTGGATGACCTAGGGCTTTACTTTATTCACGTAAATTATGATATAAACCTTCCTTGAAAATCAAAATAATTACTCGCATTTACTTTTTAAACTCAAAGCTTTTTGAATAAATCCAGTCCCGAGCCTGTCTGTGGTCAATTCCTCGTTTCGGGCATACGTACACGACATCATGACCGATTTTGCTGAAATTTTCAAGATTTTTTCGAGTTATATCTTACCTGATAGGTCCCGTTTTCATTGAAATTCGATGTCTCGGGATTTAATTACTTGATTTTTGAATTTTGAGGCAGCTGCCAATGGCGTCTTCTCCAGGCAAACATATTACTACAAATATGCAAAATAAATAAATTAATTTTGTTGAGATTATCTTAGATTTTCATTTCTTGCAAATAATATTTAGCCGATTTTGGAAAAATTCGAAATAAAAAATTTAAAAAAAATAATATTAATTTATAATAGTATTAATGTTAATTTAAAAATAATATTTAGGGACTATTTCATTATTATTAAGGAATTTTGATTAAATAGGAGAATGGAATAAGAAAGTACGGATTTTGTCTTGGATACTAGCCCACAACTCACCCGAGAGTTGAAAAGGTCGGTAACTATGACAGATTGCGGATGCAAGGCAAGCAGTTCAAAAAAATGAATTTTTCGGGACTGTTTAGAGTGAGAGGCGATGATCGGCGGGGTGACGGGAGGTCAGCGCGGGGTCTTGTATTCCTATAACCCCACTACCACACCACCAGCCATGGCAAACAGTCAAGGATTTGTTTCGTGACCTTGAAAGCAGAGAAACTTGGAAGATGAGCCATGGATACTAATTAACCCACGCATGGCAAGACATAACATATCCATCCACCCACATTATCTCAAGGAAGGAAAGCAGTTCGTTTTTTCGCCGCCGCAAATAGCAGCTGTTTGACGTTGACTGGTGTCCCGTTCCCGATTTTACTGTATTCCACTGTTCCTAATCGTTTTTCTTGTTGATAGACACTTGGAAATCATTGCATAACACTGTAGAATGAAAGTTTCACATCTTATTAGGTAGGTCTAAATTCAGAGTCTCCCTTTTTTGGTTTATTATTTTCAAGAAAAAAAGTTTGACTACCCTCAAAATTCGATGGTATTACGTTTGAGGTAGGTACGTGTAGATTTTGAAAATCGAATATTAAAAAAACCGTCAGTCCGCGGAACTTTCTTCAATTATCATGGACCAATTTTGATGAAATTTGGTGTATAGCGTTTAATTCTTCCACATAAACTTTATTGACGCATGATCAATGTAGAAAAATAATGATCATTTGTGCAATAATTTGCGGCCTAGCAGTTTGCCTGATGAATATTATCACCTGACGCCCATTATTTTGATGTCAAATCTCACAGCCAAAATCAACGAAAATTGTCCGACATTCTGGTCACTTGTTTTCGGTATCTGCCATGAAGGAAGTATTTGCATGACAGCCGTAATGCAAATAGTCTGGCAGATACGATACCTGCAAGTTGATAGTGAACCTTGCGTGATAATACCGTAGATACTATGTATTGATGAAGAACGTCGTGTTCTTTGGAGACGCGTGATCTATGTCGTCAGATTCGAGGAGTTGTTGATTTGGTTAAACTTCTACGTAACATTATTAGTTGGAACAAATGTTTTAATTCAAGCTGTGAAACGTTTTGGTCTTGAAATAAAGTTAAAATGAAATTATTGTGCAAAACTTGAAAGAAGAGTTTATGTAACAAAATATTCAACGAGAAATACTAGAATGAAAAGAATGAATAACGAAAGAGCTGGAATGGAATGAGAATAAGGTAGTAGAGTTGTAAGAGAGTTGAGTAAGTTGAAGAGTTAAGAAAGTTGGTACAGGCAGAGAAGAAAAGAGAATTTTGTCGACGACAAAACTGGTAGCAGAGTAAGATCGAGACCACGGAGATGGATCTAGAAATAGAACTGATTAAAGGAGAGATTGGAGAAGTGTTAGAAGGAATACGAAGAGACGTGAAAGATGAGAAGATGGACGAAGAGAATGCAAAAGTGACAATAAGAATGCTGAAGGAGCAAATAGAAGGGATCCGTGAAGTAAGGAGTAGGTTAAGTAACTCGAAAAAGAAGGATAAATATGTGATGTTTGTTGAATTGGGAAGGCAGGAGACGTTGGAAAAAAAATCAAATAATTATCATAGAAGAGTCTTACATGAAAGACTTCAAAAGAGGGATAGAACCAAACAAAGTTCCAATTGAGTACAAGAATGAAAACAGATGGTACTCAGATTTATAGTACCTACGTATTTGCAACGTTAAAACCCTCTGTTACTGACGAAGTGCGCTGAAAACCATTAAATTGTTCCACTTTTGTCGGTTTTTTAAAAACTATTTTATTATTTGAACTAAGTATTATGATTTCAATAATTTATGCCAAGTAACTTTTTGATGTAGATTAAATTTGCTACAGTTTGATATCAACCTAAGCTCTGTAGTTAGTTCCATTTCTCAAAAATGAATTAAAACCAAAAAAAGTAGTAGGTAACTTCCTTTCTTATTGTAAATTTTGGTAAGGAGCCAGTTTTTTTTAATCCTCGGAGATTCATTCATAGCAATTAACTCAGAATTGATTTTGGTTTATTATTTTTAAAATACCCTTTGGGATAGAACAAGAAAAAACGTCTGCCAAGTGGGTGTGGCACATAGCTTCCTCGTATCCATTACCCGATTATATAGATGATCCGATGCATAGTAGTTAATCTGAAAACACCAATCTTTAAGTATCTTTCACTACCCTCATAGGGGACCATCTACACGCTAATCTGGACTATCCCAGAAAATTTCATCAAATTCGGACGAAAAATGTGAATTCGGTAGTGATTGGATCAAAAATTTTTTAGCTTGACTAGGATTCGAACCTGGGACTCCTGAGTGGGAATCCAGAGCATTGCTAACTGACCTATCAAGGGGATGGTTGAATGGGGTTTGAGATCCTCACCTCACACGCCACTGTTACGGCTGTTACAAGGATTTTACGTTTGCGCATGCGCAGAGGCTACTGTAAATTTTAAGGCCTTGATTTTCATTGGGGACCATCTACAACCTAATCCGCGTAATCCCTGAAAATGTCATCGAAATCGGGTAGAAATTGAGGAAGTTATGTCTGTTACAAGCAATTCACGTTCGCGCATGCGCATCGGCTACTGTCGATCCGGGGGTGATGATTTTCATAGGGGACCATCTAAACTCTAATTTATAACATCCCTGAAAGTTTCATTGAAATCGGATGGAAAATGTGGAAGTTACGGCCGTTACAAGGAATTCACGTTTGCGCATACGCAGTCGCTTCTATCAGTCCGAGGATGATGATTTTCATAGGGGACCGTCTACACACCAACCCGCACAATCCCTGAAAATTTCATCGAAATCGGATGGAAAATGTAGAAGTTATGGCCGTTACAAGGAATTCACGTTTGCGCATGCTTAGTCGCTTCTATCAGTCCGAGGATGATGATTTTCATAGGGGACCGTCTACAGACCAACCCGCACAATTCCTGAAAATTTCTTCGAAATCGGATAATAACTTCGTATAGTTATGCGCGTTACAAGGAATTCATGACAGACACACAGACACGGAACCAAAATTGTTCAGAAAGGTCTAAAACGCAAAACGCGAGTGAAAATTTTGATTTTGGAGAACTTTTTTTTTCGTCCTTGAAAAGTGAAAACAAAGCTTCCGCTACCTTGGTAGACTCGGAAGCAAAATTACACCCCTCCTCCAAAATTTGATGGTTTAAGTTTAAAGGTACGTACAGTCCGAAAATAAAATTTTCCGTCTGTCCTTAGGTAGGTGCCATTTGTCCTTCTTGTTTGAAAACGACCGATGTAAAGGTTTTGATTTTTCACAAAATTTTATTTTATTTACTTAGTACCTTTTTAATGTAAAGTAGAATTGAATCTAAAATAGAATAGAATTAAATTCAAGTAATGTTTAATAATTGTTCTTCCACAAAATTGTATTTTATATTCAATATTGTATATCTATTAGGTACCTACCTATTTAATATATTATATTTAATATTTTGAACTTTATATTAAATAAAATTGAATTTTTGGAATGGAATGAAACCACCCATAGTTTTGTAGGATCAAAATAGTTTTGTTGTTTCAAACTGAACTTGACAATGGAGCTGTCTTCGTTCAGTGAGTGATCTATTATAGAAAAATAATAAACCACTGTAATAATTTGCAGCGTTTTATCACAGTGAAGGAGAAGGTTGGGCGATGACAGATTGGGTACAGCAGTTCCGATTCGTGGAAGCGTTCGCAGTGTAGAAAATCCGAGAACACAGTTCGAAATTCTGGGCGGCCATTTTTCAGAACTCCTCCAGTTCCGGACAAGTTCTAAAACTGCACTACGAACGAACCCCTAGCTACTGTCTGGTACAAGTCGTGCCGCTCTTCCTATCTCCAAGTCATCTTTGCATCGACGACGGACTTCATCATCGTCCCTTCGTAGTATCGTCGGACGTCGAAGTGAAGGTACCACGAGGAGAGACTTTAGAGAGTTAGGATTTAAATCAGTTTTATCAATTCTTTCTTGATTCAGATCCAATCCTGAATAGGCACTGACAATACAGAAAATAATAAACGTTTATGTAATGATTTTTTCCATAGAGGGGATGATTTCAAAGGTTTAATTTTTTTGCATCGGCATAAACCATCATTACTCCTGGGTCATATTCCGCCCAAATTTCTTCCAGAGCAGACACTGATCGCCCAGCGAACAAAACAGGACGAAATCAGCGTCGCACTCTCGACGTAGGTGAACCGCAAACGGTCGACGTCTGGACGAGAAAGGGGGCGACATCGACATCAAACATCGGACGACATCTAATCCGCGTCGGCCGCAGCGTCCCTCGGGGGTTCGCTGACCCAATTATATTGCGGTCGTCCGACTCGCCATACTGCGGCCTGCGGGGTCTCCGCAACCGGCCTGAAAGAGCGGGCACCGCGTGTGGATGGCAGTCGGAACTGGCGAGAGAAAAACTCCATTCATGCAGCATGAGTAAACGAGCGAATGCTCAAAGAAATATTCAAGCTTAAAAAAAATTATTCCCAATAAACAAAATGATCACAGTAGAATACATCTACAGGGTGTCCCATATGTTATCCACCAAACTTCGGGAGTTGATTTTACAACTAATTTGCAATAAAAAAATGTCTCCTAGCAATTTTTTGCTTCCGAGTCTACCAAGGTAGCGGAAGCTTTGTTTTCACTTTTCAAGGATGAAAAAAAAAGTTCTCCAAAATCAAAATTTCCACTCGCGTTTTGCGTTTTAGACCTTTCTGAACCATTTTGGTTCCGTGTCTGTGTGTCTGTCTGTCTGTCTGTCTGTGTGTCTGTCCGTCTGTCATGAATTCCTTGTAACGCGCATAACTATACGAAGTTATTGTCCGATTTCGATGAAATTTTCAGGGATTGTGCGGGTTGGTGTGTAGACGGTTCCCTATGAAAATCATCATCCCTGGACTGATAGAAGCGACTGCGCATGCGCAAACGTGAATTCCTTGTAACGGCCATAACTTCTACATTTTCCATCCGATTTTGATGAAATTTTCAGGGATGTTACAAATTAGTATTTAGATGGTCCCCTATGAAAATCGCCACCTTCGGACTGATAGTAGCTACTGCGCATGCGCAAACGTGAATTTCCTTGTAACGGCCATAACTTCCACATTTTCCACTCGATTTCGATGAAATTCTCAGGAATTATGTGAATTAGGGTGTAGATGATCCCCTTTGAAAATCATCGTCCCCGGACTGATAGAAGCGACTGCGAATGCGCAGACGTGAATTCCTTGTAACAGCCATAACTTCCACATTTTCAATCCGATTTCAATGAAATTTTCAGGGATGTTACAGAGTAGTGTTTAGATGGTCCCCTATGAAAATCACAGAGAATTGTTTTTCATAGAGGGATTCATTCATAGAGGGATGGTCTCCTGTGAGAAAGCTCAGAGGATAAAGTCTCGATCTGAGCTCCTAAGGTCGCGGGTTCGAATCCCAGCCGAGGCTAAGTATTTTTTTGATCCAATCACATACATCTACTCACTTATTTTTTCATCCGAATTTGATGAAATTTTCTAGGATTGTCCAGATTAGCGTGTAGATGGTCCCCTATGAGGGTAGTGAAAGGTACTTAGAGATTGGTGTTTTGAGTTTAACTACTATGCATCGGATCATCTATACAATCGGGAAATGGATACGAGGAACCTATGTGCCACACCCACTTGGCAGACGTTTTTAACTCCCTTAAAATCCGTCTTTTTTCACTTTTAAGATTTTTTTCGTGTTTTCGACCTTACACCTTTAAAACGGTTTTAACTCCCTTCAATTGCACTCAAAAATTAAAAATAATGATACCGTTGGAAAGAGCGTGAAATTTCTCAATAGATGAGCCGTTGACAAATTGAGAAAAACTGAACGCTAGAGTAGTTATTTTACCTCAAACTTTCAAATTTGTCAATTTCTGGTTTTTTTTTTCAAAAATGTTGATGATTTTTCCCGATGAAAACAAGGTATTTGCCAGAAAGGCTCAAAAGCTTAAAAACTTCTCCATTTCATCAGCTTTTCAACGGTCACCCAATTTTTAGTTTAACTGTGGAATTAGAGGGAGAAAATGGTTTTTAAATACGAAAAAACGTGTATTTTTTTCATCGAAATCGACGGTTTGACGTGAGGACGTAGTGCTTGGGAGGAGGAGCGGCGGAGCACACCCCGGAGTCCTCCCGTCAAACCGTCAATATCGTTGAAAAAAATGCACGTTTTTTCGTATTTAAAAACCATTTTCTCCCTCTAATTCCACAGTAAAACTAAAAATTGGGTGACCGTTGGAAAGCTGATGAAATGGAGCAGTTTTTAAGCTTTTGAGCCCCTCTGGCAAATACTTTGTTTCAATGAGGAAAAGGTGGGAAAGTGCCCCAAACTGCAAAGCCCATGGAGAGGACCCTGCCAAGTGGTGAAGAAGATCTCTGAAGTGGTATTCAGAATTCGCTTGCCTAATGGGAGACGAAGAGTCATTCATTCGGACAAGCTCTCCCCCTACACAGAGCTGAAGAGAGAAGATGGGAATGGTGTGTGGTGGGCCGTATACACATGTGCATATACACCATGACTATAAGTAGTTTAGGAGATATGTTTATGAGTAGTAAAATAGAAGTTCACTTTGATTCTTGAAAGCAAACAACGTGACATATTATTTCGTTGTCTTAACTCTACGGTCATAATAATATATAGGTACAAGCAATATATGTCCAAGCAAGGTTTGGAACCCACAATACCCTGAGCTAGTCGTGCAGGTCAGCTTATCACTAGAGCTCGGAAAATATGCACAAGATTTCCCAAAAATATGCACCGGAAACTGGAAAAATATGCAAAATATGCATTTGCCCTCAAAGCTGCATACGACTTTGGATTTCAGTATTTTAAGAAAGGATGTTCCACATTATTTTATCCCTTTTTTCTCCTAGAAAAAAGTTATGAAGCATCAGGTAATGTAAACAAGCTATTCAAAAAATCAGTTGTACATTTTTTTTAACTTTTATACATTTATACGGACTAGGTATACAATTTAAAGATGAACTAAATACTATATTGAACAACAATTACACGCTCCAAATTATCAGGTGTAAAACAGTGTCTCCTGTCACTTACAATTTCTTTCAATGCAGAAAACGATCTCTCTACATCGCAAGATACAATAGGCGAAAATTTAAAAGTGGAAATCTCTTTTGGAGAGTAGGGAGAGTCCCATGAGCTGTCTTCTCCTTTGAGAATTTTCGCGATTTGAACCACTGAAGACCACCCTGGATTTTTCGATAGGACCCCCTCCAGTTTATCCTTGACGGCTTTTCCAGTTGTTCCATGCCAGTGGGAGCTTTTTTCGAGCAGGTCGGAAACAGCACCTACGGCAGAGCAGAGATCCATCCCCCTAGTCTCCAGGTGGTTTATCTAATGGGGTATGGTACTAAAGTTGGCATTTATAAAGGCAAACGATGGGCGATCTGCCTGTCCTCCTGCTGGGGTGATGTGAGTGAGGGGACAAAACATTTAGAACAAAACCCTTAGAAGTGACCTACATCAACCAAAAGCTTCGCGGCACAACTAGACCCCAAATGGAGCCCATATACCAAATTTGAACCAAATCGGTCTAGTGTTACTAAGAAAAGTGCCGCGTACGGCGTACGGCGGACGGACGGAAATTTTTTTATTCGATTTTCGTATTCTACGTATGTACCTTGAAACGTAAAACATCAAATTTTGAGGGGGGGTTAAAAATTTTTTTTCTTGCTCGATTTCAAAGGCTTATTATTGAAAATAATAAACCAAAATCAAGTTGCCAGCTCTATTGGCTGCCGATAAACAGGTACCTAAGTGACGAAAAACCTTTTCCCAAAAGGGTTTTGAGAAAAACCGCGATTTGTGAAAGGTTACTTTTTTTCGATGTATTTAATCGATAGTTCGTGATTATTTCATACCAAAAAAAATTGAAAATGAGGTCTGATTATTCCTTATCCATGATTCTTATCAGTCAGTGTTTGCACCGGTTAGGTAAGGTTATTTCATATCATGTAGTACTGATAAGAATAATGGTTATACACTATTGGTTCACTTGATTTCTTCGTTAGTCTAGTGCTATGCTATTTTTGTACAATTTGGTGGCATGGGAACCATGGAGTAGGGCATAGTAGGTATCAATCAGATCGTATGAACACCGAAAGAACGGTAGGTAGTTACAGAAATATAGAAACTATGAACCTGGAGTGGGAAACAGCTACCCACTGGAAACAGCATTTGGCTCCTCAATCTTTGAAAACTCATATCTCTGCTTTCCACTGCTCAAATTTGATATTTTTATATACCAAAATGTCAGGAAAACCCCGCAGAATTGTATAAAAATAAAAACGAAAAAGTCGAAAATTTTTCGATTTTGACTCATGAACCCCCTTAATAAATTGTTATAAAAAAAGTTGCTAATGTAAAGTATTCTATTCTATTCCTCGTCTATGGAGCTTGCAATAACAAGCCTATACGTTAAGTAATCTCAGTACCACCTGTTATCTTCATTTTCAACAGGTTACTGGAATGACAGGGTGACTGCTGAAAAACCAATATTTCCTTTTTCTTGATTTTCTGAAGAGTTTTCTCCCCAAGAGTATGAGAAATGAAAAGGTAGCAACTACGAAAAAAGGGTCAGTTTAATTACATGCTTCCTCTCAATAAATCGGTTGGAGGCAGCGGAATGCCTGGAGAGGTAATTTCCAAAGATCGGTATCTGCGGTTGGATCGCGTGGTGGCCAGTCGGGTTTCGCAGGCATATTGGCGGTTAAGAGGCAACGGAACGGGGAATAGCGGGGGAGGGGGTAATTTTCTTGGGGAAAACGAATTTCAACTGTGGCCCCCACCGATATTACGTCCACCTATAAAGATTCTATGCCATTACGGAGAAGGGGGGCGCTAATCTACGGTAATAATGCTATTCATGTTGATTGCGAGTCGAATGAGGGGGTCACCAGAGGTTGAGTATGTTGGAGATAGGAGAGGGTGTTTAGCGGTCAAATCACGCGTGGCTTATCAAAACGAAAGCTCATTCTCATCCCCTGCCGCTCCATCAAGCTTCGAACTAGGAAAACGTTATAATTGAAACACCTAATGTGTTTTATGGTAACTATAAAACAACATAGTACCTACCACAACAATACAATGTATTGATTGCATTACATTGTACGTTGCATTACATGTCATGTAATACAACGATTGGTTCCTAATAAGGGTCTTCCCAAAACAAAGGGAAGAATATAAGCCAATTCAGGTCAAAAATTTTAGTCACTGGCAAATTTAAACCATAAATTTATCCAATAAATTTATGGTTATTATGCCTAATGGGTATTAGGCATGCTAATGTATGCAGTATGGACACTCCCGCTAATCAGGAGACTGAAGAGACCCCAGTGGCATCAAAGCTGGTACGCCGACGACTCTGCATGCGCAGGCAAACTCTCAGCTCTACTGGAATGGCTCACACTACTCAAAGCTGAAGGCCCCCAATGGGGGTACCACCCAGAGCCGCATAAGAGCTACCTAATAGTGAAACCAGGATTCGAAGCAGAGGCAAGATATTTGTTCCCAGAGCTGAAAGTAGTTGGATCGCACCGATACCTCGGGGGCATCATTGGGTCACTTGAGAAGAGACGTGAATTTGTCGCGGAAAAGGTTGCCAAGTGGACAGGCTATGTCCAATCTTTTGCAGAGTGCGCTCCAGAAAGCCCTCAGGCAGTATACACAGCCTTTGTAAAATCTCTGCAAAAAGAGTGGGCGTATCAGCAAAGGGTCGTACACGGCTGCAACACAGAGTACGAACCTCTGTGGGACAAAATCAGATGCAACCTGATGCCAGCTATACTTGGATGGGCTCCATCAACCCAAGAACAAAATCTCTTGACAATGCCAGTAAAGCTGGGGGGTATGGCTTTTGAAAACCCTGTTTCCACAGCAGAAGTAAGGTGTTGCACGTCAAGAAGAGCCACAACAGTATTGGTTGAAAGCATCTTGAGGGGGACCGTTTTTGATTCGCAAGAACATTGTGAACAAGTGGCCAGGGAGCAAGCGGCAGAAAAGGCTCGACGCAGGCACCACGACTCAGAACAAAGCCAGCAGGCAGTGGAGTCGTTAGCACCAGCGACAAGACGAACTGTGCAGCGTATCATCGAAGGGAACGCCTCCCAATGGCTTACCGTGATACCCTTAGCAGCCGACAACTTGGATCTTTCCTCAACCCAATTCAAAGACGCTATCTGCATGAGATATGCCAAGCCATTGCTTAGCCTACGCGGGACCTGTGATGGGTGCGGGGCCGAAATGAGTACCATTCATGCCTTGAATTGCAAAAGGGGAGGACTCATAAAGCAGGGGCACGACCAGATCAGGGACGTGGTTGCAAGCATGGCCAATAAGTCCTTAAACACCAAAAAGGGAAAAATAATAGGCTCAGCGAAAACATTCTTGATTTAGTAGGTTGTTGGACATAAATATCTAGTCAACAGATGGTATGTTGGAATACCAACAATTAATTGTAGTGTGATTCACACTTATTGTCACACTCATATCCTCCATCATACGGAGGCAGTGACATACTACCCAATAGTTTGGGAACACTTATGTCTACTCGTATTCATGTTTTGTATTGCACGAACGCATGTTGTAATACTCACCAGATCATGTGAGTAGTACTTAATAACCACAGCGTATCCAGATAGGTAGTTAGGTAGGCATTGAAGTCGCCGCCGTGCCCATCTGTAGACACAAACAACTACTCCCTTATTCGATGGTCTGGTTAGCATCACAAGAGTAAGTACCATTGAGTTAAAATGTGCTCTCCAAACTATCAGGTACCTAGTACGTCTCTGCTGCCATATGAGTATGATAGTAAGTGTGAACCTCCCTAGGAATGGTTGTGACGAGTATGTTGAGACTATTATTAGATGAGACTGTTTATTATGTTGGTGGACATAGTGTAATGCAGCTACCTACATACCTTCGGAATCGTTGTTACCTAATTAACGGTCAAAACCTCCCACAATCTTAATCGAACAGATATTTACGTTCATACTCGGTGTGGAAGCATGTTTTTAGTATGAGAGGTATGTATATTTGCGAAAAAGAATAATATGTTGGTAAGTAGAAGATCTAGAAGACGTTTGTGTCTACAGATGGGCACGGCGGCGACTTCAATGCCTACCTAACTACCTATCTGGATACGCTGTGGTTATTAAGTACTACTCACATGATCTGGTGAGTATTACAACATGCGTTCGTGCAATACAAAACATGAATACGAGTAGACATAAGTGTTCCCAAACTATTGGGTAGTATGTCACTGCCTCCGTATGATGGAGGATAATAGTGTGACAATAAGTGTGAATCACACTACAATTAATTGTTGGTATTCCAACATACCATCTGTTGACTAGATATTTATGTCCAACAACCTACTAAATCAAGAATGTTTTCGCTGAGCTTATTATTTTTCCCTTTTTGGTGTTTAAGGACTTAATTTTTGAGGTCGGTCCATTTTTTTGTTAAAAAAGTTTTCATTTTATTATTTTTCCATTTTATATTATTTTTTATTTTTCACTTTTTAGAGGTCCTCAATTTAAATCTTAAATTAATTTACCCGCAGTTTTCGGATCAGTTTTCGTAATTTAGATCTATTTCCATTCTGTGAATCATTTCAGTAAGGTGGAGCAGAAGCCGTAGGGTGGACCACATTCTGTAATCTTGATCAGTTTCCATACATATAGATGAGTTTTCGTTTTAGGATCAGTTTCAGAAGGTAATTAGTTCACTTTCCTACTTACCAATCTACTCTCTTATCCCCTAACTGTTCGACTTTGTTCATAATTGCTAGGTACTTGGTAGGTCTGACAACACAATTCAACAACTCAACCATGACATGATTGACGAGGGAGCTATGTGCTACACCCACTTGGTAGAATACCCTCTCATCACCTAGTTGTACTGTATGCCTCATATTTGGTACTGCGCTATTCAGTTACGACAATCTCCTGTACTATTACCTACCCAATCATGTTATTAGAAATGAGGGAGCTATGTGCTACACCCACTTGGTACAATACCTTAATGGTAGGTTAAACCTCATATTTGGTACGGCACTATGCAGTTCTGACGATCCCCTATACCATCACGTACCCAACTGTATTATGGATCACGAGGAAGCTATGTGCTACACCCACTTGGTAGAGTACCCTCTCATCACCTAGTTGTACTATATATCTGATATTTGGTAGGGCACTATGCAGTTCTGACGATCCCCTATACTATTACCTACCCAACCATATTATGGATGATGAGGGAGCTATGTGCTACACCCACTTGGTAGAATACCCACTCGTCATCTAACTGTACTATATCTCTCTGTATCTAACTGTACTATATATTTGGTACGGCACTATGCAGTTCTGACAATCTCCTATACCATTACCTACCCGACTATATTATGGATGACGAGGGGGCTATGTGCTACACCCACTCGGTAGAATACCTAACTAACAGTAAGTACTATATTATCCTTCACATTTGGTAAGAAAACTCACATACTCGAGCATTCTTAAACACGTTTGATATGGCTCATGCAGGTTCTGAGCGAATAACCCACCATAATTTTCCCCTTTCTCATCCCCGCAGCACCTTTTAGTTATCGGAACCCCCCTCATATAGCATATCATTTTAAAGCTTACAATCAGACCTTCAATTTGACTATAGCATTTCCGAATTGAGTTAAACCTTTTCCATTTAGATTTAAACCTTTTCCATTTAGGTTTAAACCTTTTCCATTTAGATTTAAACCTTTTCCATTTAGATTTAAACCTTTTCCATTTGGATTTAAACCTTTTCCATTTGGATTTAAACCTTTTCCATTTGGATTTAAACCTTTTCCATTTAGATTTAAACCTTTTCTATTTGGAATCTAAATGGAAAAGGTTTAAATCTAAATGGAAAAGGTTTAAATCTAAATGGAAAAGGTTTAAACCTAAATGGAAAAGGTTTAAATCTAAATGGAAAAGGTTTAACTCAATTCGGAAATGCTATATACAAAATCAGTCCGTCATCGGCTCAGTCGGAAGTCACAGGGCAAGAAGAGTGAATAAGGACCAATATTCCCGAAAACGGGAACCACGTTTTTCAACTTCTTTAACAAATTTTCGATACTTTTAACAAAGCAAAATGAAATGTGTTTGAAACGGGACCACCACGGATACTGGTAGAACAAATTTCAAAAAGAACCAGACAGATTGGTACCAGAATAAAGAAATGCAAGGTGTTCAGACATACAAAAAAAAAAATCGTCGTCCCACGACAAGCCGAATTGAGTACCTCCTCTTTCGCGCGCCTTCGGCGCGTTGAAGTCGGTCAAAAAGGCATATAGAGGAGTCACAACAGAGCCAGTCATGAGAGAGGGCAGTGTTGGAGAACCTGGACTCATTGCTGATATCAAAATTGACGGGGCATGGGATGGGGAGAGAGCGTCTTTTTTTTGACCTCCGCGTAGTTAACGCCGACGCCTCTTCCTATGCCACCCGTGAATGGATGTCAATAGCAGATGAAGCCGCAAGGACAAAACATCGCAAGTACGATTCAGCGGCAGAGGATCTTCACGGCTCTTTCTCACCACTCATAACGTCTTGTGAAGGAGTTCTACACAAAGAATTCCAAGAGGCAGATGGTCGACGCATTGGCACTGAAGTGGAATAAACCTCGTCCAATAGTTGCCGGTTTCGTCAGGACGAAAATTTAGATGGCCACTCATGGAAGAAGTATTAGGAAGTGTCACTCAAGGTTAAAAAGTGTGCCAGAAAAAATCCCCCTCTACTGCTGCGATCTGGCGAAGCGTAATAGAAGTTCTCTCAGCTAGTAGTAGAGGACGCCGATAGATAGAGTTGTAGACGCCCTTATGACCGAAAATTCAAATAAATGCGGACAACGGCTCGACTTTCCAAAAATTCTGGGAGGGCATGGAATCGAACCCAAGACCCAGCATTAACCAACAACCCTTCAAAGCGAAGCATCAACGCTTTAGCTCGCTCGGACATCTTCACTTCCGTGTCTGCAGGTACAACAACAATGATCTTCAAACAAAAGAGTTAAATCAACAGTATCAGTATCAACAGTATCACGTCAAATTCTTATAATCTTGATGTACGAGTAGATGAATTTATATTCGGTTCTTACAAAAAACATTGTATTACTTTAATTGGGCAAAATATAGTTAAGCTTTTTTTTTTTTTTAAATTCGCTCGTTGGGAAATGCAAGGTACTAAACTGGAACTATTTCTGACTACAGGTAGTCACCTACTTTGTTGAAAATGTCGGTTTTTTCATGGAAAAAAATGACCAATGTGGGTAGGTACCTACGAAACTTGAACCAAACAATCAGATCATGTTGACTAAGAAGCTAAAATTATTGTTCGTTACTATTAATTACAAAATCGGAAGAAGGGAGAAGGTATGAACACAGAGGAAAAACATTGTGGCAAATAATAATAGTTAATTAAGTTTCAATAGCTTCTTTAAAGTTATTTTTCTTTCACAGTTTGGATCGGCCACAGCATTGTTCGTAATTCGAAAGGCCCCAAATATTCTACATGTAATCTAATAATATAAAACGCCAACCGTACGTACGTACGTACGTATGCACGGAGGGGTCGTGGGAGGCGGGACGAGTCGGAGGGGCGGGAGGGGGGGAATCGGAGGCGGGAGGAGCCGGAGGGAGTGGGATGCGGGGAGAGTCGGAAGAAGCGTTTTGCCTACTTTTAGTAGGCTTTTCAGCTAGTAAGTATATAAATACACAAACTTCTTTTCCTGTTCCATTGAGCACAATGACAAATTTATGCTCATATTCAATATTGATTTTACGATGCACTTAGCAATTCCCACCTTATGGCACCTGGGTGAAAACGCCTGATGGACGTGACTTGAAAGTTTACTACATTGTTACGTAGAGAATAGAAACCAGATAAAGATATTAACAAAAATTAACGTGACTGACTAAAAAGAACTTAACGAAAAATCGTATTGTAAAAAAAAAGACTGAAATGATTCGCAAGAAGGAATGGACGCTATAGAAATGGCATCTTTTGGTCACCATTACTCTGTGCTTTCGCGTTTGCGTTCTACTCTCTTTCCCAATTCACACACTCTTGCGATCGGCCACCTAATAGAGATGGGCGGTATTTAACGTAACAGTTAAAAATAACCTATTACCGGGTTTCGTTAATTCCGCTTGGAACCTATTACCAAAATAATACTGTTACTAAATAACGTTCCAGGGAAGGCTCAAAATTGTGTGGAGCCAGAACAATAGCTTGGGTTTTTTTAATCGAAAAAGAGTGAAAATACACTAACACGTAAATATGTCGGGAATAACTTGATAGAAACCCCAACTTAGGTGGGAAACGAAAACCAAAGATCAACGGAATGATACTTGGGAATGGAATCACAATATAACATGATAAACAAACGAATGTAGGTTGGGAACGAAAAGTAGAAATCATGGAAACGATACCTTGGAATGGTATGTCAGAATGAGCTTCTGAGAAGGTCCCTGAGATAACCTATTAATAAATAACAGGTTATTGGAACCTATTACCCACCCAGAGCGGTAACAGTGGAACCTAATACGCAAATGTAACCGTTTCGCCCATCTCTACCACCTAAGCTGATAGTTCATTAACGCTTCCAGAGGTGGCGCCACAGCAGTAAGCGTCACAGATTCCCCTATGGAGTGATTCTTCCTAATATTCTTCCATGTGGCCACTATAAAAGCAGTCTCCCTCAGACTTCGGGGCTCGCGTCGGGTACTGCGATCAGCATCGGAAGACGACCCTCTTTTGGATCGGGAGGAGGCAGAATTGGGACTCGAAGATGGGGCTCCTCTTCTTTTTGACCGACTTCAACGCGCCGAAGGCGCGCGAAAGAGGAGGTACTCAATTCGGGTTGTCGTGGGACGACGATTTTTTTTTTTTTTTTTTGTATGTCTGAACACCTTGCATTTCTTTATTCTGGTACCAATCTGCCTGATTCTTTTTGAAATGTGTTCTACCAGTATCCGTGGTGGTTCCGTTTCAAACAGATTTCATTTTGCTTTGTTAGAAGTATCGAAAACTTGGGAAAGAAGTTGAAAAACGTGGTCCCGTTTTCGCGAATATTGGTCCGCATTCACTCTTCTTGCCCTGTGACTTCCGACTGAGTCGATGGAGGACCATTTGTGTATAGTCAAATTGAAGGTCTGATTGTAAGCTTCAAAATGATATGCTATGTGAGGGGGTTCCGATAACTGTGCTGCTGGGATGAGAAAGTGGGAAATTATGGTTGGTTATTCGCTCTAAACCTGCATGAGCCCTATCAAACGTGTTTATAGGATAAGTGAGTGAGCCTTCGAACTGTCAACATGTTTCGGGTGCCTCTCCGTTTTATTTAGAGTTTTCAGTGGTTTTTTAAGGTAAATTCAAATTCGATTTTCGGTACAAACATTCATTCACCTTCCTTCGGCCTCTCCTCAAAATCTCAAGGTAGTGCGCATATTCGTTCTATCCTAATTGCTCATCTATGTGTCTTCTAATTGTCCTATTATTAGACTACTTGCCCTCCTAGGAGTCTGTTATCGCTGGTGTTTGACCTTGACACGTGCCTTGAATTCGCACCAATTTGACCTTGACACGTGTAAGGAAATCACGTAGGACTTCTCAGCCGAGATCCTCGAGTTAGCAGTTAAAGGTCCCCGATCCGTGAGATAAACAAACGGACGTAGGTCGAATTGCAGGCGAGTGGTGCCTTGGCTAATATTCAATCATTTGAGGTGTTACTCGTCGAATTGAAACTAACAAAAGGTATTCGTTCATAATGTCCTCTCTCGACACAACCCATTTTAGTGATACAGAGCTTGAAGACATTAAGGAAAATATCATTTTAACGTTGATGGCGCTTGGACTGGATGGCGAGGACATAAACTGTCAACATCTAAGGCGATCCCTGGAAAGCTTTTTTTCTGTCACTAAGGATCGATTGGATGCGCTGGATGGTTACCGGGGGGAGGTTTCTGCTCTCGAGGGTGCCTATCGGTCCTCCAGAGATCAGTTCAATTCCTCTGTTCACGATCACCTGCGTTATGAGGAGATGTGGCTAGAGGAAAAGGAATTGTTGGAGACAGCAGTTATCAACTACAAAAAGAGAATTAGGGTTTTGGAGAGTAAACAGATTACACTGGCTGCAGCAATTGAAAGTGAACACAAAGTTGATCATTCAAAGGACTCTGTTGACGTGGGTGTTCAAACTGATCATGCACCAAAGATACCGATGGAGGTTGAAGCAATGAGCAGACCCAATTACAGGGTTGAGACCTCCCACTGTGCCAGCAGTGAAGATGATGCAGTTAATGAGTTGAAGAGAGAAATAATGACACTTCGTACTCAGCTAGAGAGGCTGGAAACCATTCATGATGAGGCGTGCAATACTTGGACGGAACAACAAGAAGACTATGTTGGTCAAGAAAGAGACTTACGTCAGAGACTGGCTGACGCTGAAATCCAAAATTCAGTACTGCTAAAACGTAACGATACATTAAAATCGGAATTAATTACTGTTCGCCTGGAATTGGAAGACTCGTGTGACGGAGGAGATAATTTTATAGCGAATGACTATAACGTAAAGTCCAAACGTCTGATTCCCGGTTCTGGTAGTGATATGAAGGCTTCGGTTGACAAAGCCGCGAATTTGTCGGATAACTTGTCAATGGAGAGTCAGAATTTAGAAATTTGGTCGAAGATAGCAAACAACATGCATGTCATTGATGACTTGAATAAGAAATATATTGAAATGAACTCAGTTTTCATGGAACTGAAACGTAAGCTTATTGATTTCACAAATTCTGTCTCTGGACCAGCAGAAACGAGACTACCTCTTGCAAAACTTGCATGCCATAAAGGAAGAAGCGCTCCACAATCCAAAAATACCAAGCCTTGTACTATGTTTGATACAAGATCGAAGACAGTACTCCTAATTGGTGATTCTTACTCGCACAAGCTCCGAGAAGAAATAAGATCTATGTTGTCGTCTACGTATGTGGTGTCGTCAATCAAAAAAACGGATGCTCCTCTAGCTGTTTTACTTGACTCGTTGAGTTGTGACAACATCTCAATTCCTGACTATTTGGTACTTTCGGCAGGGTCTGTTGACGTAGCCTATAACGAGATCAAGGCATTCAAGCATGATCTCTTGAAACTTTGTCTTACGCGGAAATTCAGTTCAAAACTTATCATTCTCAAAGTGCCCTACAATTACTTATTACCTCAATGGTCAATAGTGAACTTAGAAATCAATCGTTTAAATAAATTCCTGACTCATCTATCCAGTAAGTTTGAGTTCGTTGAGCTGATTGACTCTTGTTTTGTGGACCGGAATTTGACCAACTATCGAGCAGTTGACCCATCATACAAAGCTAAAGGGCGTCAAATTGTGAGTAGAAGAATCGTATCTACTATTAAAGGACTATTCCAAACTATAATCAATCCTCCTTGTCCGTTGGAAGAACGCCCACGTAATTTTTCAACTGTTCCCATGGGCTCATGACGTGAGGAGAATGTACCGGGACTGTCAATCTCCCACAATTGTATAATGTTCCAGGCTAATCTACAGGGTATCAAATCTAAAATTCATGAGATAAACTTCTTCTTGCAGGACCGCCACGATATTGGGGTGATTGGGTTTACCGAACATTGGTGCAAGGAACAGGAACTAAACATGTACACTCCTGAAGGTTATGCTTTGATATCTTCATTCTCCAGGAAAATGAAAAATGGAGGGGGGTCTTTATTGTTGGTGAGAGATGGTATAGTGGCACATGAGCTTCATCACCTCAATGCAATTTCAATTGAGTCTGTCTGTGAAGTATCGGCCTTGAGTCTTGAGGTGCTCAATCTTGTTGTTTGTTGTATTTATAGACCTCCAAATCCGGCTAATTTGGATGAATTTATTTCATGCATCGATCGTTTGCTAAATGAAATATTGAGCCATGATAAGATGGTAGTCTTGATGGGGGACCTGAACATTCATTTTGAGGACACGTCTAATTCTCTCTATGTCACTCATCGGAGAATGTTTGATGAATTGCTTACCAGCTATGGTCTACACGTCACATTGAATGAACCAACTAGAAGACCCTATTTTGGTCAGACTGGGTCACCCTCTTGCCTCGACGTTGTTATTACTAATTATGGGTCGGACTGGTATGACACTCAGGTGAGTGATACAGGATTCTCAGACCACCGAGGTGTCGAGTTCAAGCTTTTTGAAAAGATTGATCCTCCACGTCGAGTACTGGTTCAATACAGACTTTTGAAACCATCTAACCTTCAACAGTTTCGTTGTCTACTCGCATCAGTTTCATGGTTCTCCGTGTACCAGTTGAATGATTCTGAGGACGCTATGGCTGAGTTCCTGAGAATTTTTCTCTGGGCTCTTGATTCGGCTTGCCCATTGGTATCTAGGTGGATGGTTCCTGGTTTCGTAAAGCCTAATAAAGTTCCGTTTGACGATGCTATGAGGTCGTTGCGTGATAGATTTCAAGCTCTCCGTGATATGGCCCATTCCACTCGTGATGGAAGATTGAAGGAGCTCGCAATCGAAAGCAAAAGGGTCTACAGGAGGGGTCTAATGAATTTCCGACGAAAGAGTAATGATGACATTATTTCTCGAGCCCCGAACAAGTCGAAAGCCTCCTGGCAGATTGTGACTAGTGAACTCAACACTAAATCAAAAAATCTTCAACCCCACTCCGATCTCAATTGCGATGGTTTCAGTAGTTTTTTCGCTGATGTATATAAAAGGCGTATGCCGACTACAACCTCAGCCGCATTTTTTGACAGCCTCAGGCATGCCCCTGGTAAAACCAATGAGTTTTCTTTGGAGTTGGTCACCGTCGAGGAGGTATACTCAGCAATTCTCTCATTAAAAAATAGTAGATCCTCTGATGTTTTTGGAATCAATTCGGAAATTATTAAAATGGTGGCTGACCTTATTTCTGAGCCTTTGACCTACCTGATTAATGAGTTTTTCACAAGAGGAGATTTCCCGAACTGTCTTAAGAAGTCAGCAATTACCCCTATACCCAAGAAAGGGAAATGCAGCAAATATGAAGAGTTCAGACCAATATCGAAACTCCCAATGTTTGTCAAGGTGATCGAGAAGATAGTATTAAAGAGATTGGTTATCTACTTGGAAGAGAAGAAGATTTTGCACAGTAGACAATTCGGATTCAGGAAGGGGAGTAGTACTGTCTCAGCTGCTTGCTCGATAGTTCTCGAAGCGCTCAATTCGCTTGAACAGAGGAGGTCAACTTGCATACAGCTATACGACTTGTCCAAAGCTTTCGATTTGGTACCTTTTAACTTGTTATTGGAGAAGCTGTCGTACTATGGTTTTGATGCTAACGCACTAAGATTTTTCGCCCAGTACTTAGAAGGCTGGAAACAAGTAGTGTTTCACAAGGGAAAACGATCTAATGAAGAAAATATTCCGTGTGGAATAAAGCAGGGTTCAGGGCTTGGCCCATGCTTGTTTATAATCTATATAAATGATTTGGCATTCCGTTCTGAAGATACCGGATTTCTGTCCCTCTTTGCCGACGACATTTCAGCTTTGGTCAAGGGAACGAACGTTGCTGAACGCCTTGCTGAAGGAACTAGAATCTCTTCCCTAATTGTAGACTGGTGTTCCTATAATGCATTATTGCTTAACACTGATAAAACTCAAAGTTTGGATCTCCAACTCAATGGCCGCTTGTCTCATTCGGTGAATTTGCTTGGACTGGAGGTTGACAATCGACTTTCTTGGGCCAGCCATGTCAGGAACTTGTCAGGGAAGCTCGCAGCCTGCAACTTCATGTTACGTCGACTGTCCGGTTCGGTGTCGTCTGATGTTCTGCGAGCCGTTTATTTCGCATGTTTCCATAGTCGCATATCCTACTGCATATTACTATGGGGTAATTCCTCTCACTCTGTCGATGTGTTCAAGCAACAGAAAAGAGCGATTAGGACACTAAAATATATTGGATGGCGAGACAGTTGTCGTGGACATTTTAGTCAATTGGGCATTCTTACCCTACCAGCTCTGTACATATATACGTGCCTAATTTATGTGTCAGGCAATTTAGACAAGTTTAATAAAGGTACCGACTGCCATAATTATATCACGAGGAACCGTGTTAACCTGCGTCTCCCTCAGGCTCGACTTGATGCTTCTTTGAGGATCAGCCCAGTTCAAAACGGAATTCGTTTTTTTAACCATTTACCTCACCGCATGCGAAATCTTCCCATCACTCTCCTGAAGAAGAATCTTAAGAAAATATTAATCGCTGCTGAACTGTATGATGTTGACGCTTACTTTACCATTGACTTTGATGAAATGTAACCTGTGATGCGTGTTGGATTAATTTATTTTGTAATATATGTTTATTTCGTACTTCTCTATTCTATTTTAAATCAAACATTTTATTCAAGCAGCAGAGGAATTTAAATATAAGTACTCTAGCTTGCAATTTTTTTTGACTGTGATACTTGTTTTGGTTCCTATATTAATTAGTTTAATGTGATTGTTATATTGTTTTGTTATGGAGTGTGAATGTAAAGTATTATGAATGAATGTGATTGTATAGTTTCGTCCGTTAGTGTTTTGGCCGGTGATGCTGGTCTGGCTGGTCTCGGGCGGCGGCCTCCATTGGTGCGTTTGGATCGGGCTCGATGTGGTGGGGGTTGTCTTTGACACCTCTTCCCCTCCTCGGTTGCTGGTCCTGGGACGCCGCCATGGTGGGTGGGGCCCGGGGCCGGTCGGGCGGCACCCGGCCGGCACGCGGGAGGTTCCCCTCACACTCCAGCAATTTGTTTATATCTTGATATATATAAGTACAATGAGCATGTTATTATGTAATTGACCATTGCCATTGCAATTATTAATTGTTACGGCAAATAAATAAATAAATAAATAAATAAATAAATAAACTTTATGAATGCTCAAGTATGGGATTTTTCCTACCAAATATCAGAGATATAATAGTACTGTTATTAGGCATTCTACCAAGTGGGTGTAGCACATAGCTTCCTCGTCATTCATAATATAGTTGGGTAGGTAATGGTATAGGAGATCATTTGAACTGAATAGTGCTGTACCAAATATGAGGTATATAGAACTGTTAGGTGTGTTAGTACTGTGTAGCACATAGCTCCCTCTTCAATCATGTCATGGTTAAGTTGTTGAATTGTGTTGTCAGACCTACCAAGTACCTAGCAATTATGAACAAAGTCGAACAGTTAGGGGATAAGAGAGTAGATTGCTAAGTAGGAAAGTGAACCAAATACCTCCTGAAACCGATCCAAAAACGGAAACTCATCTATATGTAAGGAAACTGATCCGGATTACAGAATTTGGTCCACCCTACGGCTTCTGGTTCACCTTACTGAAATGATTCACAGTACGGAAATAGATCTATATTACGAAAACTGATGGAAAAACTGCGGGTAAATTAATTTCAAATTTAAATTGAGGACCACTAAAAAGTGGAAAATAAAAAATATTATAAAATGGAAAAATAATAAAATAAAAACCTTTTTAACAAAAAAATGGACCGACCTCAAAAATGATGTCCGTAAACACCAAAAAGGGAAAAATAATAATCTTAGGGAATTCAGTTGGGAAGGTGGGTAGGTAGGTGCGGATTGAAGTCGCTGCTGTGCCCATCAGTAGACACAACCATACGCAAGTAGAGAGTAGACATGCGTCGATAGTGCAATACAAAACAGGAATGAGAGTGAGTATCATTGAGGTAATATATGTGTTCCAAAACTATTAGGTAGTAGGTCACTGCTGTCGTATGAAGGAGGATGAGAGTGTGACGATGTGTGTGAATCCCCGTAAAAAATGTCTGGATTCCAACATACCATCTTTTGATCAGATGATATCTAATTATACCTAATCTATTGATCTACTCGTATCTTTAATTAGATATTATCTATATAATCTAATATTGCAAGTATTGCATGATGTATGTAGCATTGTCTAGATCATGATGTGGGTTTGTGATGTGAGTATGGGTACATACTCAAATGATCGGTTAGTATTACAACATGCGTCGTAAGTTCAATACAAAACCGGAGCAAAGGTAGGTAAGTAAGTAAACAACCTTCTCATGTTGAATCAGCAGCTGTTATCACAGGGAATATTCTTACTAAGATTCATTCACACACATCGTCACACTCTCATCCTCCTTCATACGACAGCAGTGACCTACTACCTAATAGTTTTGGAACACATATATTACCTCAATGATACTCACTCTCATTCCTGTTTTGTATTGCACTATCGACGCATGTCTACTCTCTACTTGCGTATGGTTGTGTCTACTGATGGGCACAGCAGCGACTTCAATCCGCACCTACCTACCCACCTTCCCAACTGAATTCCCTAAGATTATTATTTTTCCCTTTTTGGTGTTTACGGACATCATTTTTGAGGTCGGTCCATTTTTTTGTTAAAAAGGTTTTTATTTTATTATTTTTCCATTTTATTCCAGGAAGGGAATGAAGAACCGCCTACACCAAAAGGGATACCAGAGCTGAAACCAGTCGTCCTCAACCGAGCTTCGTCCATCGACATTCCCGTCATCCCTTCTACTAAATTATACCAATTGAAATTCAAAAAAAAGCAGTTTCAGTTAGGCCTGCAAACGTTTGAAAAAACTGTACATTTCCGAGATTTTACTATCCGGGCTCATTTTGGACTAGGTTTTGTCGAATCAAAATTACCAAATGATTGGTAGGATCATTTTTTAGGGGATTCAGACGATGGTAACTCCAGTTTGAGGTTTAGTTTATTGTTGCGTGTTCACTCATGTGGTAGAATCCACGTGTAGTGTTACTTTATTCATCCAGTGGCAACCAAATTCGATAGTTTTTTCAAATTATTTTTATTGACATTTTCATGTCTTTGCTTTGGCACATAAACTGAAAAATCGTCAAGAAAACTAAAATAGAATAGAGAGAAAAGATAAATATAAGATAGAATAAAGATAAATAAAGATAGAAAATAAAGTAGACTCACTGTGTTGCGTAGAGAACAATCAAATGTTTTGATGCTTGGGTACATGAACTAACAACCTTACCTCACACATGAAAATGTCCCAATGTGTTGCAGACTCGTATGCAAGCATTTAGATTTCATTAAGACCCTGTAGAGCCCAATCTGTTGTCATCTTCTGTTGATGGCATCCTGGTTTGGATAGGGAAATTGGCTGTTCGACGAAACAGATAGGTATTCCTTCAATCTTACTAAACTGAAACGCCTAACTTGAGGTTAATTGAACGTTTCACATAACTTGGTAGGTACAGGTACCTTAAAATAAGTTCGAAGAAAAAAAAAAAAAAAGTGCGTGATTAATGTTACCTAACACATACAATTACAGTATCAAAATACTCACCCGTACCTACTGTGATTCGAATTAAATTTAAATTTAATTTGAATTTAAATATTAATGTATAATATATATTTTTAAATTTAATTTTTTTAAAATTTTAAAGATTTAATTCTATTTAAAATTGGTGAAAAAACGATCCCTTCATTTTGAGAGTTTTTGAGCTATTTCGAGAACTCTTGAAAATTTCAACCCTCAATTTTCACCCCTCAGAAGAGACTGACATCAACCAAAAGCACTTTGCGGCACAACTAGACCCCAAATGGAGCCCATATACCAAATTTGAACCAACTCGGTCCAGGGTTGCTAAGAAAAGTACCGCGTACGGCGTACGGCGGACGGATGGACAATTTTTTTATTCGATTTTCGGATTCTACGTACCTTGAAAAGTAAAACATCAAATTTTGAGGGGGGTTAATTTTTTTTTCTTCGTAAATAATAAACCAAAATATGAGTAACATGTAGGTGCATCCAATAACCCATCCGGAATAGGATTGTAACTCACATCCGTCCTCAATGACGATCTCTATATGAGAACAGCGAGGTGTGGAGTAACATTTCAGTTAAACAGGCGCTGCGGTGGCGAGAGGGGGAAGTTCATTACGGCGAACCAAATGGTATATTGAGGCAGAGCGAAGTCAATTCCGACCCACCTGCTACAAATAATATCACACCCCTTCCTCCGCTTATTGACCTCAAGTCTAATCATATGGGGCCGCAGATGGTCCGGCGCTGCGTGGCCGGACATACTAACTATGACATTAGCATAACCGATGCTCAGGTAACGGGGTTCGCGGGAAATTGATCGGTAAACGTCGGGAATCATCTGTTACGCTAACTGTTACCTATCAGGGGGTACCCGAGTGTCATCAATAAGGGAACAAAGCGACCGTGAAGGTGGAATATCCTGGTATGGATGGATCGTCCGAGCACAGTGGGACAAGTATCGATGAGAACTCATAATCAATCTCAATGAGGCAGGTAATTGTATAATTTTTAAGGGGAATTAGCCGGCAAAAAAATAAATAAATAAATGAATAGATTTCGAGCTTAATTTTATTAATTATTCTACACAATATTGTGGTCATTTGTGCTTCTGAGTCTACCAAGGTAGCGGAAGGTTTGTTTTCACTTTTCAATGTTGAAAAAAAATTTCTCCAAAATCGAAATTTCCACTCGCGTTTTACACTTTACAGGCAGAACCTGAATTGAGAAACAGGAAAACGAAAAAATTGTTGAGTCAAGAATGGTGGAGTGGTGTGCTGCGAATAAATTAAGCAACAAAACAAAAACAAAACAATAAAACTCAACGCCTTGACCTGTCATTACGTAGTCCCGAACCCCAGACCGCCACTCTACTGGGTATAAATGTACGAGAAAATTTGTCGTGGAATGCTCATTTAACGGCCCTCAAGTCAAAGTTATCCCAAACTAATTCCCTCCTTCGAAAACTTGAATGCACGGTATCGTTACGGGTTCTTCGTAGCGTATATTTTGCATATTTCGACTCGCGTCTCTCGTACGGTATTCTCTTTATTTATTTATTTATTTACTAAAAATTACATATTAAGAATTTTGACATGGATATGTCTTAGTTCTGGGGGTCATTCCAAAAATTTCGAGACACAAAACAATGCAACAGTTTTTTTCTGATGCTGTTGAACGCAGGAAGCTGAGATTTGAGAGGCAGGGTCAATCGATACATACTTCTATACATCATCAAAGTTGATGATCACTGATCAGCTGAGTGAGCTCCAAGGCCATTTCCTCTCCTGTTGAACGCAGGAACCCGAAATTTGAGAGGGCGGGTCAATGGAGAATGCTGAAGGCGCCTGAGTGGTTACTGATCAGCTGAGTGAGCTCATCATTTAAATTGCCATCATAAGACATATCCATGTACAGATGTATCTGCATGCAGTGTAGATACTTTCTGAAGGACTTTGATTTCTTTCAACAATTCTCAGCTACAGCGAATGAAAAACAAAATGAAATTGATAAATAAGAAATTAAATTTGTCACAAGTAAACTAATTAATTTAATACTGCAGGTAATATTTAGATAGTATTGACTTTATGTTATTAACACTGTCGAAAAACGGATCAATGTCGACTGGTGATTCGTTCGCTGTCCGTTGAAACCGTGTGAGAGGGCTATTCATAGCGTAGTTGGTTCCCTCAAAAGATGGTGAGAAAAAGTCTCTTGACCTAGTCGAGTAAGATGGAACTCTTATATTCACAAGGTTGAGCAAGGAGGGTGAGTCGTATGAGCCATTTAACAATTTCACTAGGAAAACGATATCAGCTATTTTCCTCCACTCCTTCAAAGAAGCAAGTACACCCGCACAGCAACATCGCAGAACTCAACTCCATCACTCCGGGCCCTTAAATGCGCGTACTTAGGGGATCTACGTTGGATCTGCTCCATCGCATCACTATGCGTTGCGTAGAAGGGATTCCAAACACAGGAGGCGAACTCCAGACGGCTTCTCACGAGGGACACATACAACACTTTGAGGCAATAAACATTGGTAAACATGCGTGTAGTTCTCATCAGAAAGCCAAGCTGCCTCGACGCTGAAAAAGATGCCTTTTCGCTCTTGTGGGGAAACTCACAGCAAATTGATGAAATCTTCCCGCTCCAAAAAACGGCCATCCGAATCCTGAGTGGCAGAGGACTGAAAGAGTCCTGCAAACCCCTGTTTTCAGAACACCGAATTCTGACAGTCCGAGCAAAGTACATTGACGAAAGCCTGACGGAAGTACATAATCATCTAAATAGGCATGCTGCTGCAGAACACGGATATGATAATCGAAAACGCGATTTGCAGAAAATCGACCGATGCAAATTAACCTCAACACAAAAATACAACATAGACTTCGCGGGAACCAAGCTGTATAATGCCACGTACAAGACTCGTACAAGTTGCTCCCAATAAAAAAATTAAAATGTCCCTTGACAATTTACACTCAAAAATGTTTAATTTTGACTCCAGAAATCGATTCGGCTACTAATTTCTTTTAAAAAATACCTATACTTGTGGTAAAAGGACGAAAAATAATCCCGCGAAAGAATTAGGTATTTCGCCACGAAACCTATTAGGTCGTTTTCCCGAAAGTTGGGTGAAGTCAAGATACGACTATCTGGCTTAGCACGGCAGTACAGCAATTAATTGCGTTGACGACTTTTTAAAATTATCTTATTATTATTATTTAAATTGATTATTATTAAATTACTTATTTTAAATTTAAACTACCTGACCATAAATTGTTGAATTGTCTCCATATTTTGTTATTATTGTGACGACCTGGTCACTTGATGACATTATTAGAAGTTGTTGATAGTTACGTTGTCTGAAAAACTGGTTGTCTTATTTTTGAATTTGAGATTTGATGTGTTAAAAATAAGTTAGGTTGTTAATTTGTTGGAAATATGGTGCCTTCTGCTATTCAAACGGATTTCTGTACAATTGGCGCCCAACGCAAAAGTTAGCTGTCTGTTTTCAACGTTTGGAAGGAAGAGGTAAGCAGTGGTGTTAGATATGCCACCCAAAAGAACTGTGTCAACTCGCCAGCGTCCTGCGGATCCTGAGGACCCTACTCCTCCTCAAAATGAGCTCCCACCGATCTCAGTTTCAAATCCCATAGTGACAGATGCATCTTCCCCTTTACAAACTAGAGTAGCGTCTTTAGAGCGAAATCTCGAGTCTATGCGTGATCAACTCAATCAAATCATCACTATTCTAGGGCAACCCCAACCAGTTCAAGGTCTCATACAGGAAATGGGTGTCCTGCGAGACCGAGTAGAGCAGATTACCAACCCTTTGTCTGATTCAAACATACATCAAATAATTGTTGAGCCCTCTTGCAGTAATTCAAGTAATGAGCCGAAAGTACATAAACGTGGCCCCAAACCAACGACTTTCAGTGGTTCAGGGAGTTGGGAGGAATACTGCACCCAATTCACAATTATTGCAAATGCCAATGGTTGGGATGATCAGCAAAAAGGGGAAAATTTAGTTGCAGTTCTCACTGGTCCAGCCCTTACTGTTGTCCACAACATCCCAGCAACGGATCGCACTAGTTTTCAAAAACTAAGGGAGGCACTGGAGAGTAAATTTGGGTCAGGACACCTCACTTCTTTGCTCCATGCTCAATTGCAAGCCAGAAGGCAACAAGAAGGAGAGTCTCTATCAGCATTAGCTATAGATATTGAACGATTGACTCGTGGGGCTTTCCCCGACTGCCCACCACAAGCTATAGAACGTTTAGCTACTCATGCTTTCATCCAAGCTATTGTGAATCCGAATGTTCGACTACCCGTTCGTGCATCCTCTCCCCAATCCTTGAAAAGAGCTCTACACAAAGCTCAAAAACATGAAGCTGATTTGTTGCACGATTCTGAACTTGGAATATCTGTATCTCGTGAGCAAATCCGTTGTTATGGATGCAAGGGCCTTGGTCACGTTAAGGCACAGTGTCCAAAACGCGTAAGGTCGGAAAACTGAAACAAGCCGGGGCAGGGGACCATGCCCAGGCTAGCCATATGTCTCATGGTCCACAGAAGGAAATCACTAACCATACTGGTGCGTTATTCATTCAGGTTGAATTGGCTGGGTTTGCTTGTAGTATGTTAGTGGACACTGGAGCAACAGTATCCCTCTTGAGGCCAGACATAGTAAAAAAACTTCACCTAGTATCAGAAAGTCCAAGAATTGATGTTCTCCAGACAGCAGGAAATGGAGAAGCAAGAGTTCAAGGTCAATGCTGTGTGTTGGTTAAAATGGGAGACCTCACCTTCAATCACATATTCTACATTGTTGAAATCAAGGATGAAGGCATAGTGGTACTAGATTTCCTAGAACACATAGGAGCACGACTGGATCTCCCTCATGAAAAATTGTACATGCAGACCCACAATATCCCAATCCTCAAGAAGTGGCAGTGCGTTGAAAGGGGTCTACAGGTAGCGGGAGCTACTCTGGATGGCACCTGGATCGCAAAAGCTCTTGACAACTCTGCTCTTAGAAAAGGCAGTGAAGATTATCATGCAGTGAGGTTGCTATTGTGGAAGTACAGAGAAATCTTTGCTGAAGGAGAAAGACCGCTGGGGAAATGTAAAGTTGTAAAACATTCCATTGACACAGGAGATGAAATGCCCATAAAGCAGAACCCAAGAAGAATACCCTACTCACAAAATAGCCATATCGACCAAATGCTGAAGGAAATGCTTGATCAAGGGGTAATTGAGCCGTCATACAGTCCTTGGGCATCACCCATAGTGTTGGTTCCCAAGAAGGACGGATCTACAAGATTTTGTGTAGACTACAGGCGCTTAAACTCCGTAACCAAAAAGGACTCCTATACTTTGCCATGTATCCAGAGTTTCTTTGATGCTCTTGGGGGATCAAGTTGGTTCTGTGTGTTAGACCTAAAGAGTGGCTACTGGCAGGTAGAACTAAATGAAGCGGACAAGGAGAAAACTGCATTTACCTTATATGGAAAAGGTTTATGGCAGTTTAAGGTTCTTCCATTCGGACTGTGCAACGCTCCAGCTACATTTCAGCGCCTGATGGAAAGGGTCATCCCAGCAGAGCTAGCACTGGTCTACCTAGATGACATTATTGTCCATGGGCCGGATACCCAGACTGTTCTGAATAAACTGGAAAAGGTATTGGAACAATTGAAGATGGCTGGACTGCAGATACAGCCAAAGAAGTGCTCATTTTTCCACAAAGAAGCACACTACTTGGGCCACATAATATCAGGAGAAGGAGTACGCACTGACCCTTCAAAGACTCAAGCTGTCCGAGATTGGCCTACACCGTGTAATAAGAAGCAGATTAGATCTTTCATGGGAATGTGTTCTTATTACAGGCGGTTTGTGCAAAACTTTGCTGAGATTGCACAGCCATTATACCAAATCCAGGATAAAGCCACTCCATTCCTCTGGGATAAAAATTGTCAATTTAGCTTTGAGAAACTGAAGGAGCTTATGACTTCCACTCCCATTTTGGCATTTCCAGATTTCCAGAAACCATTCTTGCTGGACTGCGATGCGAGTTCTCACTCAGTGGGTGCTGTATTGTCGCAAGAGAACGATGGAATGGAAATAGTGGTAGCCTACTTTAGTAAAACACTTACAAAGCAGCAGAGAAACTACTGTGCTACTCGTAGAGAGCTATTGGCAGTTGTGCTAGGAATCGAACATTTCCACCAATATCTTTATGGAGTCAATTTCACCCTAAGAACGGACCACGCATCTTTGACATGGCTTACTTCATTTAGAAGACCAGAAGGTCTACTTGCCAGATGGTTGGAGAAACTGGAGACCTATTCCTTCCAGGTTGTTCATCGAGCAGGAAAGCATCATGGAAATGCGGATGGTCTTTCCCGTAGGCCATGCACAGGACAATGTACCTACTGTGAAAGAAAGGAAGAAAAGGAAATGCATCAGGTGAATACAATATCTACATCAAACGAGGGCGAATGGTTTGACAAGGATATTGAGTGGTTAAAGGGGAGACTCCTTGGAGGGGTCAAGCCCAAACCTCCAGAGGTAGCATCACTTGACTCAAGTGTTCGTCAGCTAGTTGCACGGTGGGACTCTCTGCAAGTTATGAATGACAAAGTGTACCATAAGTGGGAGGGTTCAGGAAAGAGGTTCCATTGGCAGGCTGTAGTCCCTGTCAAAGCAGTTCCTGTAGTCCTACAGCAATGCCATAGTAGCCCCACAGGAGGACATTTTGGATTCTTCAAAACCCTGGGGAAGGTCCGGCAAAACTACTACTGGCCTGGAATGGCATCAGATGTAAAGGCATGGTGCAAGGCATGTTTCGAGTGCCGTAGAGTTAAAGGCCCAGGACCATTATATCAAGCTCCCCTTCAACAATGCATGGTAGGGGGGCCCTTTGAACGTATTGGAGTCGACATTCTTGGGCCTTTCCCTCGCACAACAAGAGGGAACCGGTATGTTCTCGTTGTTGCCGACTATTTTACGAAGTGGCCGGAGGTTATGGCCATACCAAATCAAGAAGCTCAAACAGTAGCTACAACACTGGTGGAACAAGTTTTCAGCCGACATGGGGTTCCGCACGAGATCCATACGGATCAGGGACGAAATTTTGAGTCTCGCTTGCTCCAAGAAGTTAGTACCTTGTTAGGAATGCGCCGAACCAGGTCAACTCCACTGCATCCACAATCAGGTGGTCTTGTAGAGAGACTAAATCGAACACTAACGAAATTTTTGGCAATATTTGTAAATAAAAAGCAGGACGATTGGGATGAAAAGTTGCCTTTGTTCATGTTGGCATACAGATCAGCTCCCCATCATACAACAGGATTCTCACCAGCCCAGTTGGTTTTTGGAAGAGACCTTCATTTACCTGAGGAGTTGTTTCGCACTGTACCAATAGAACCCCAATTGACTACACATTACGCATTCAAGCTACGTCAGGATTTGAAGGAGGTTCGGGAACTTGCATGCGACACAATGAGACTTCAGATGCAAAGGCAGAAAGAAAAATTTGACCGAAATGCCAAGCAACCTCCGTTCAACAAAGACGATTGGGTGTGGGTTCACGACCCTAGGCGGACAGTAGGAAAATGCCCGAAGCTGCAACCCCAATGGACTGGACCCTGGATTATAACTAAAAAGAAAAATGACGTTCTCTTTGAAGTTCGGATTGGGAGGACAAAGAGGCTCCTCCATGCAAATCGACTCGCAAGAGCAGATGTTATGCCAGTGAAGCAGGGACCCCAGATCTTGGAGAAAAATTGAGAGAAAGAGGGGGAGGGGGTAGTGTGACGACCTGGTCACTTGATGACATTATTAGAAGTTGTTGATAGTTACGTTGTCTGAAAAACTGGTTGTCTTATTTTTGAATTTGAGATTTGATGTGTTAAAAATAAGTTAGGTTGTTAATTTGTTGGAAATATAGTGCCTTCTGCTATTCAAACGGATTTCTGTACATTATTATATTCTGAATTTATCATACCATTGACTATTTATGACGTGTTGCTATAATTTAATTTATGACGCAATAAAGATTATTATTATGATTATTATTTTTATTGTTTAAGACCTTTCTGAACAATAATTGTTCCAAAACCAAAATTATTCTGGTTCCGTATCTGTCTGTCTGTGTGTCTGTCATGAAATCCTTGCCAGCCATAACTTCTACAGTCATTTCTCATCTGATTTTGTTGACATTTTCAGGGATTGTGTGTACAAAATTAGACCCTAAATAGACCCATATACCAAATTGCATCAAAATCGGTCCATGGGTGATGATAATTCGCTTACAAAAATAATTTTCACTCACGACCGACCCGTTTCTAAGGAAATGTATCGCCGTTAGTTTTAATCCCACGAAAATCGTTCGCCACTCGTTGAAAAGCCCTCAATTTATGCGTAAATTATATACTGCCAAAACAGCTAAAAAATAAAAACCTTTTTAACAAAAAAATGGACCGACCTCAAAATATTATATTATATCGGTTATATAAATAGTGGTATAATACCCCTTATTTAAAAGAACTGTAAACAACATTTGAGGTAAAAACCAACATCGATTGGATTATTGATGTTGTTGGCTGGCTTGGTTTTCACACGTGTAATCAAAGGTTCTTGAAACCTAGGCGATATTTTGTTGTGAACGCGGGCTTTAACCCTAGTTGGACCATGGTGTCACTAGTTTCACCGAAAACATCTTAGGTATTCCACCGCTGCCCGAAGGTATCACCGGAGCAACCGAAATTAAATTTCAAATATAAAATTTATTGACATAACTGAATTTTAAAGATATTTTTCTGAGCTTTTGGAAATCAAAAAATGAAATTATGACGAAAATGTCCAACGAAATCAATGAAAATTTCGAAATCTCGAATTTCTAGACTTCTAATTGCTCACAAAAATAATTGTAAAAATTTAACTCTGCTCATTAAATTTGAAATTGTAATTAAAATTTAATTACTCCGGTGATACTTGGGTCAGATGTGGAATTCCTCAGATATTCGGTGACACTAGTGACACCAAGGTCCGATTAGGGTTGAAGAGCATGCATACTCGTGTATTACCTGGAAGCCTTGAAAACGGGACTCCGACGCACGATATGTCTCTGGAAGAATTGGTCGGGTGCTGAGGAGGACTTTTACACGTGCACATGGAGTTGAACTGGCAGGAAGACGAGCCGACCGCCCCGCTCCAGATCATCACCAGGAAGACCATCTGAAACAACGTAGAACGGAGATTAGTTATGTTAGTTAGTAGGAGTTAGATTTTCAGGCCTTAGTTGTGCCAGGTTTAGTTTGCAGACCAGCCCCCACGTAACATCTTGTAATCATAACATTTTCTAACGACTGAGAACCCTGATTTGAAAGCTGCAAGCCCCATTATATAGGTCTTGATAGTCCATTTCAGAAATATCATATTTGGAACTTTGTGAGTCATTTTGGTTTATTATTTTATTTATTTATTGATTTATTAATCGAAACGGGCTAGCCCAATACAATATTGCTAGCAATGTTTAACGTGACAATAAAGAATTAATACAACACTGACCACGTAAGAAAATTAAAAAACTATGGCAATGAAATAACACTTCTCGTTCTATTTTGACTTATAATAATGAGCAACACTTCTCGACGTATGTGAGCCAATGATTGGTGAAAAAAGTCAATGTCCGGGCAACTGGATATGAAAAAGTTTGCTTCTCTTGGCAGACGAGAGAGAGGGCTATTATAAAGGTAATTCGTGCGAGAGAAGGGAATCCAAAAAAGCGAGTGTGATCTTGAGCTCAGTCGGGGGATCAAGAAATTTATCCTGGACAGGAGGAATGGTGAGTCGACCGAACTCGTCAGCAGCTTGTGGAAAAATGCCAATTCGGCAAAGCGAACGGTCCACTAGGTCGAAAGTCCGGCATATCCCATTCAACTCCGCATAGTCCACTGAATCCCGGGGTAAATGGGGCTTGAAAGCTATGTACCGGAGGAACCTATGGTGGATTCGTTCCAATTGGTAAATGTGGCACTTGTAATACGGACTCCAAATAACGGAAGCATATTCAAGGACTGGTAAAACCAGTGCCTTGTAAAGAGTCACTATAGCTGGCACCTGGTCGAACTCCCTAGTACTTCGCTTAACGAAACCAAGCAGTTTCATTGCCTTGCACGATATGGTGGCTATGTGGTTCGAGAAAGTGAGGTGATGGTCCATCGAAACTCCCAGATCGCGAACCGAAGATACCCTGGCAAGATGAGTGTTTTTTATATGGTAGTCGTAGAGGATGGGGGATTCAGACCGATGGAAGGTCATCGCCGAGCATTTGGATGGGTTTGGGGCCAAGCTGTTGGACGAGCACCACAAGAGAAGTGCGTCGATGGAAGTCTCCCGGCAGTCGCAGATCGACTCAACAGTACGTTACAGCTTCAAATCGTCCGCAAAAAGCAAATACCTTGTTCCACGCAGCACACCATTAACGCTATTTATTACAAGCAAGAACATCAGTGGCCCAATGTGAGAACCCTGCGGAACCCCTGAGGTGGCCAAGAATGGTCTCGATTGGACATCCTTCAAACGGACGATAAGTGATCGTTCACTCAGGTAACTAGAGATCCACTCAAGGAAGACTCCAAACACCCCAAGAGACTCGAGCACAGACAAGATGAGCGGATGTGACAACTTGTCCTAGGCTGTACTCCTGGAACTCCGCGAGATTAAAATTTTATTTTCAATAATAAGCCTTTGGAATCGAGCAAGAAAAAAAATTTTTAACCTCCCCTCAAAATTTGATGTTTTACGTTTCAAGGTACGTTCATTTGGGGTCTAGTTGTGCCGCCAAGCTTTTGGTTGATGTAGGTCACTTCTAAGGGATGAAAATTGAGGGTTGGAATTTTAAAGAGTGCCCTAGCTCGAAAACTCTCGAAATAAACAAATCTTTTTTTACCAATTTTAAGTAGTATTGAATTTTTAAAAATTTCTGATACCACCCGGAGCTCTGCAGGACAAACCATTCGCTCCCTACGAGAACTTGAAGTTTTCTTTCGATAAAACAGAATCACGAGAGTGAATCACCGGAGAGGTCTAATCTCCGTTCAAATTTTATCTGCGATCGCTGTTCATTTCTTTGATTTGTATTCAGTTTTGCTTTCTGAGCAACCAGTAATCTACTTTCCATATGAAGCTGTCTATTTTTCGAATCGTGTGTGAAGCGTTTAGTTCTTGCTAATAAACTTGATTGTGAAGGTGTGAAGGCAGTAGGTGTAGTTACGTGTTCGACGTTGCTACGTTACTTTGAATAGTTGGTTTATCGGTATCTAATAAAAAGGTCAGTTCATTCTTGTAATCTAACCTACATTATGCCGAGGAGAACGAAGGCACTACTCTTGAAATGTCTATCTGGAGGGACTCTGGATGAGGAGGCGTACGATGCTGGGCTACTCGAGTTCAGGCAGTTCGACCTTCTGCGAACGGTCGGTCACCCTCCCAAGTGTTGTTTGGGCACCCTCTCCGATCTTTAGTACCAGCACACTATAAATCGTTTGCAAAGGAGTGGATTGATTGATTGATTGATAACGTCTTTATTAAACATCTGGCGAGTTTTGGTCGCACACGACCACTCTTCCAACTAACCAGAAAATTCTTAGAAATAAATTAATTCAAGTCTGCTATACATGTTAAATGAGTAAAAATAACAATCAACTCAAATGACGAATTATTAAAATAAATAGAGTAACTTGCAACGTTAAGATTTTTAAAAATGATGAAAAGTGGCAGATTAGTATTTCGAAAATAAATGGATTTTCAATTTAGTTTTAAAACAACTTAGGGTGCTAACGTCTCTAATGTCTTGAGGAAGCTCATTGTACCAGCGTATGCTTTTGTTCAAGAATGATTCCTGTCCTACATTTGTTCTGTATAGCGGTAGGCGGTAGGTATTTATTCTATTTCTAGTTCCAACATCGTGTATGTCACAGAACAAATTGTACTTTTCTACAAGATAAATAGGCTTTTGGTTAAGTACAATGCGTTTCATGTGAGACAGAACGCTGAGCTTGATCATTTCTTCTACTTTTAATAACTTAAGAGTCTTAAATTTATCGTGAACGCGACCATCAAAATTTAAATTCAACGCGAATCGAACCACACTATTGAGAGCTCTTTGAAGCTTTAGTCTATTTTCGTAGTTCACATCACACATCACTGGAAGGCTATAGTTGAAGTGCGGGGTGATTAGTGAATTTATAAGTGTTTTTTTCAGCGTAAGTGGCCTGGAGACGAGCAATTTCCTAAATCCGTAAAGTAGTGAATGTACTCTACTGCATATATTACTAGTTTGTTCATTCCAAGAGAGATTGTTTTGTAAAACAATCCCAAGACATTTTACTGATGGCTTGTAGTTGAGCGGGACACTAATAATTATTACTTTGGGAACATTATCGATAGATACATTGCTCAAGAGTCGGGAATGGCCGATTATCATTGATACACTCTTTTGAGGGTTCACTACCAGACCATGTCTGTCGAACCATGTTGTTAAATTACCGAGATCATTATTTACCAAACTTACATTTTCTTCTAATTCTCCCAACTTTGTAGGCTTATAAATATTGAGGTCATCTGCGTACACACTTTTTTTACAGTATAGAACAGCATCACAAATTTTGTTTAGATATAGTGCAAAAATTAGGCTTGATAATGTCGTTCCTTGAAAGGTACCTCTTGTCGAGGTTAACCAAGATGAATACTTTCCCTTGGTGGTGCGAATGCACTGGGTTCTCTCGGAAAGGTATGATCCGAACCAAGAGACCACAGACGCATCACAGCCAATCGATGTTAAAATAGAGAGAAACAAACAATGATCTATGCAGTTGAACGCATGGCTCAGATCGAGGCTGATAAAAATTGTTAATAAACTTTTGTCTATGTTTTCTCTAATGTCATCACATACTTTGATCATTGCCGTTTGCGTACTATGACATTCCCTATACCCAGATTGAAATTTGTCGAGAATATTTTTGTCGTCTATGAATGTTGAAAATTTCACATAAATGGCCTTGTCGAAGATTTTTGCTAATACGCTGATTAGAGTTATGGGACGAAAATCTCTATAAGAAACTGCTGGGTTCTTTTTAGGTACTTAGTGGCAAGACAAATGCACTTTTCCAGACACGGGGCAGAAAGCACCTGAGGGTTACGAGAACGGAATTGATAACAAAAAACGAAAAGTTGCAGAATAGTATAACAGGGATGCAAAGGATCTCCCACCTCTTCCAATAGGTGCAAATGTAAGAATCCAAAATCCTTTGACAGGACGATGGGACATGCGAGGAGAAGTGGTAGGTATTGAACCGTACCGCAAACATACAGTAAGAAGTTCCAACGGAAAGATAATATCTTCACATATTATGTGAGCGGGACCGCAGATATCTCAAAATGTCTCAGGGGGGGGGGGGGGGGTGGCTGGAAGAGTGTGAAAAGGGGAGATGTGAGGTTACGTGTTCGACTTTTCGGTTACGTTACTTCGAATAGTTGGTTTATCGGTGTAGGTGGTTTGTGTCTGTTCTGATGTCTGCTGACCTCACTCGTACACCTTTTGAGTAGGGAAGTGGTTTCGATGTCCTAAGGGAGGACATTTCTCATAAAGCGCATCTCTCTGTGTTTTATGCAACCATTGCAGCACAGTAGCCTGCTGCTCCTCAGCCTCCAGCTCCTTCTTCATGCTTTCATCTCGGTAGCGAAAGAACTTAGCAATTAGGGCTACCCAATTTGTAGCGCGAATGATGAGTATCCATTGGGAAAACCTGGTGACGTCCGACCAAATTCCCATCATTACTTCCCACGTAAGTGCTTGGCTTGCAAACCACCACTCAGATCCATTTAGTTTAACAATCTTTGCCATACGAGTAGCTTCATCTGTCCAGTTCTCCTTGGAAGGAACCCATGTCCATGCCGCCCGCCATCCATCGAGTATGTGTTTACCTAGCATCATTCTTTGGAGTTCCAAACGGGGAATGGACAGCTGCCTGACTAGAGCTACTTGGGCTTTGAAGACATACAGCTCGACGTGCGTCTCTTCGGTCGTAACTGTGCGAATGAGTGACAATACCGCATATGCACGTTGATGCGCAATACCCATAACATTCAGTTCGATGCCTCTTGCTATAGCTAAGTTCTTATCGTAACACCGAGTACTTGAAATAGTTGTTGATGCTAGTACCCTCTGCATCCATATCCCCCGGTAATTGCCTGGCATGTCTCCAATTCCCAGATCCCATTTGATCAGGCTAATTCCGTTTACTCTTCGTGATAAGTCGACACAGGTTCGAAGATTCTTCGGTTTACTGAAGTTTACAGAAGAAAACATCGTGAAATCGTGTTAGACTCATTCCCCATCTCTCAGGTAAGGGTTTCTCTGATTTCCCTGTCTTCCACTTCTCTTCTAAACGTTTCATTTTGGATTCGAACATGGCCAGTGCTCGCTCATCCTCAGTTGATAACCCCTTAGTCCTTCTTTTGATCCGTTGTACAAACTCTCTCTTGGTACAAACTTCTCTTCTAGATCGTGCGTTGATGTTCCGTCGCCCTCTCCATTCCATTGACTAAGCTGGTGCTCTATCTCGTCCTTTACATATCCCTTGAGATGTAGTGGTATTTTCCCATGGAGAACCCATCCTAGGCGAGTCTTTATAGCCACTGGTCCGTTCCATGACCTATGGACTACTTTTAATGGAATAGCCAGTGCCCAGTTGTCTTCTCCCAAGAGTATGGTTGGCTTCGCATCTTTATAGGCAGAGATCTCCAAATCCTTGAGGTGTTCAAATGACTTACCAAGCAAGGCAGGATTCACTGTTTGTTGTGGGAGGTTCAATTGTCTGACTGTTCTAGCTCGGTAGACTGAAAATGTCTTCGCATTTTCCTTGACTCCGGAAATGCTGAAACTCACCACTTGCGACTCATTTTCTTCCCTTATGGAGTTATCGGTCCACCTGACCTTCGGTGGTTGTTTTTCCCCTTGGAGGCCTAACTCTGCGGCCATGTCTTCGCGGATCATTGTAACAGTTGATCCACTGTCGAGGAAGGCGTAGGACTCGACTGTCTTTAGAGGACCATGAAGTTTTACGGGGACTATTCGGAGTAGGAGACGGCTTTCTTTTTCAATGTTGACAGCAGTCATTACATTGTCCTGAGAGGTTGCCTCCTCACAAGCGTCTCCATCCTCGTCCTCACTTTGTTCCCTCTCTGTCTCCTGCAAGGTTGCTACAGTCTTGGCACTTCTCGGATGCAGTAGGGTATTGTGATGCTTTTTACAAACTTTACAAGAAACATTAGCCTTGCAGGAGTAGCCTCGGTGCCCTTTTTGTAAACAGCAAAAACAAATTTCATTCTCTCTAGCCCATTGAAACCTGTCATCATCAGTCATTCGGGCGAACTTCCTGCAGTACTTGAGGGCATGAGAACTAACATTACATTGCAGGCATTTGAGAATAAAAAGTTAAGTTATTTTATTAAAAGTTATCTAATATAAAGTTCAGTTCATTCTTGTAATTTACCTAGTGTGTAACTTATTTTATCAAGTAGTAATAAGTTGTCTTGGGATCATTACAGGTAGTAGTACCTACCAATATTTGATAGGTAAGAAAATGGGTAAAAAAACCGCTGCAAATCATTGCCCATAGGTTTATTATTTTCTGTGTAGCCCACCCCCCCCCCCCCTCTGTCACCCTTCTGTATAGATCCCTCCCTACCAACCGTAGGTAAATACTACCTACTAGGGCATTTTTGAAAATCTCGACCCCAACCACCAACCTAATGGAAATGAAGGGTTGAAATTTTCAAAAATTCCCTAGTAGGTAGTAGGTACCTACGGTTGGTAGAGAGGGATCTTTACAGGAGAGTGATCTATACATAAAATAATAAACCTTTGGACAATGATTTGACGCGTTTTCTTTTAGTTTTCCATGAATTTAAGAAGAAAGTTAGTAAAATTGATCAAATTGGAAATTGAGGGAAGGCGTGTAATCATAATTTTCCCAACCGAATTTAAAATTGAATGACAGCCTCATCAGCTTTAGTAAACTGAGTAAAATAACTATGCCTGCCTTATTGCAGTAACGGTGTCGATATGACATTTAAACAACCCTACTTCTTGAATGAAGAGACAGATCTGATCTGAAATCAGCTGAGTTACAAACTTGTTCCAATTTGAAGGGGAAAATTGAATACTACCAATCTTGGAGAGTCTGAATCGAAGGACTCGGGTTGCTTCAGTGCATCTCTTTGAAACTGCTCTGTAAGGGGTTTCCAATCGTACTGATGGCGTAAATCCAGATAGATTCTGAAGGCTAGTGAAATATTCGTTCAAAGGCTCCTCAATGAGAATTTTCTACGTATTCAAGTACATTGGCGTATCCTCTGTCAAAAGTGTTCCACTTGTGGTAGATCGGTAGTAATCCATTGTTGAAGTAGTTAATTTATGAAAAGCAGGCAATAGTAACTACGTATTTTTTGGGGGTTGAGGGGAGGAAAAAATGTCGTTCCTCATTTTCTTAGGTTCTGAGCCCTTTTATTTAATGCTACAAATTCAGGTTTTTGACGTGACAACGTCTTATAAATTGGTTTGCCGGGTGACACTTCAAGAAAGCCGCTCACGTTATGCGCTCACAATGAGAGCGAGTGAGAGGCACGCGTCCCTTTCACTTCTCTCGCTCTTTCTCTCTTCCGCCTAAGAGCGAGAGAGACAGAGCGAGAGAGATAGGCATACACACCGGTTCATGTCTTGCGCTTCTATTTAGGCGCCTGCATACAATTTTACACGTTGCCAGTTAATTGTAAAACGATTGTGTAGTGATAATGTGAAGGTAGTTTCGTCCATCGCAACAATTCAAACAGCAAAGGTAAATAATTTCAGACTGATAATATAACATGATGAAATAAATGACGTTTATTTCGTTTCTCAACCAATAATAATTTGTTTAAATTTTGAATTTCTCTCTTCGAGCTCAAATAAAATTTTGTTAATATGAAATTCAGTGCGAGATTATTTGTATAAATTCATGTTTTAAATATAATTCTTTGTATAAATAAATGTTTTAAATTGTTACTATTATTTTATCCTTCTTCCTACTATACGAATGAATATTAACATTAAAATTATTTTACCACTCAAAGTCGTTGTCACGTAATAAAACTTTCGCCCGTATACCGACTTTACAGGCAACCAATAATTTTTTTTGTTTTATATTTTCTTTTCTCTGCTGCCTGTCACCCTTAGTTCTTCAAAAATCACCTTTGGTACTAAAATATAGAAACGAATAATCAAACACGAATTTATTCGTGAAAAAAGTTTTTCCAAAAGGTAAAAAAAGACAAAATCCAAAAATGGTGTGATACAGCTCACCCGTAGACGATGAACTGTGGACTTCAAGATTCATAAACAAAGGGTGATTGCGAGGTTCCAACTATGGATCTGACAATGGGAGGTGATCAAGAGAAGTGAAGGAGTTGGAGAGGGGGCTTATCTGCCTCGAACTTCAGGATCCACGGGATGATTTCAATGGTGACATGCCTTAAATGTAGGTTTGCTCATTTCCATTTGGGATATTGGTAGCAAGAGTGGATAAGATTGGATAATTCAATTAGTTTCAAATATAAGTTTGTTTATTTCCAATTGGGCAATAGTTTTTAAAAACCTCAAATCCAAAATATTGATCATCTAACAGCCGAAAAACCTACGATGATGTGCGCATTTATTAGAGCACTGTGTTCAGAATTGTTAGAAACAAATATTAGATCGCCTTCTCAGTGGGGGAGTACAGGGGAACATGGATGTTTCATGAGATGAAGGAGGATCCAACTCCACATTTCCATGTTACCACCGAAACGCTGCAGATCGTTACACAATGAAATAGGTGGTAAGAGAGGGTGTAAGGTGGTTAGAGAGGTTTAGAAAGGGTTATAGAGGGTCAGAGAGGGTTTGAGAGGGTTAGAGAAGGCCCGAGAGGATTAGAGGGGGCGAGAGAGGTTCAGAGAGGGGAGATAAGATTAAAAAGGGTTAGAGAGGAATAGAAAGGGTTTGAGAGGATCAGAATGGGTTTGAGAGGGTCAGAGAAGGCCCGAGAGGATTAGAGGGGGCGAGAGAGGTTCAGAGAGGGGAGAGAAGATTAGAAAGGGTAAGAGAGGATCAGAGAGGGTTTGAGAGGGTTAGAGAAGGCCTGAGAGTATTATAGGGAGCGGGAGAGGTTCAGAGAGGGGAGATAAGATTAAAAAGGGTTAGAGAGGAATAGAAAGGGTTTGAGAGGATCAGAAAGGGTTTGAGAGGGTCAGAGAAGGCCCGAGAGGATTAGAGGGGGCGAGAGAGGTTCAGAGAAGGGAGATAAGATTAAAAAGGGTTAGAGAGGAAAAGAAAGGGTTTGAGAGGATCAGAAAGGGTTTGAGAGGGTCAGAGAAGGCCCGAGAGGATTAGAGGGGGCGAGAGAGGTTCAGAGAGGGGAGAGAAGATTAGAAAGGGTAAGAGAGGATCAGAGAGGGTTTGAGAGGGTTAGAGAAGGCCTGAGAGTATTATAGGGAGCGGGAGAGGTTCAGAGAGGGGAGATAAGATTAAAAAGGGTTAGAGAGGAATAGAAAGGGTATGAGAGGATCAGAAAGGGTTTGAGAGGGTTAGAGAAGGCCCTAGAGGATTAGAGGGGGCGAGAGAGGTTCAGAGAGGGGAGAGAAGATTAGAAAGGGTAAGAGAGGATCAGAGAGGGTTTGAGAGGGTTAGAGGAGGCCTGAGAGTATTATAGGGAGCGAGAGAGGTTCAGAGAGGGGAGATAAGATTAAAAAGGGTTAGAGAGGAATAAAAAGGGTTTGAGAGGATCAGAAAGGGTTAGAGAGGGTTAGAGAAGGCCCGAGAGGATTAGAGGGGGCGAGAGAGGTTCAGAGAGGGGAGAGAAGATTAGAAAGGGTAAGAGAGGATCAGAGAGGGTTTGAGAGGCTTCGAGAGGGTTAGAAAGGGTGAGAGAGGTTCAGAGAGGGTTTGAGTGGTAATTTAGCCATGGTAAATAAGCAGTAAAGGAACCGAAATATTGAAAAATCGGATATTTTGTGAATATTATCCCCCCACTCCGCCCCTCCCCTTGCGAATTTTGATACTCTGCTGAAATTATGTACAACTCGGAAGTTATTTGAGTCAAACAAAAAATGAAACAGGCGAATCGGTTGGAAATTGAGGCCTGGGCAGAGTTTACAAGATTATGCCCGCAAACGCACGTTTTTTAAGCATTAACCCCCCCTTTCACCACCTTGAAAAGCAAAATTCAAAATTCTGGCGCCGAAGTGCGCTACTAGATAGTTTTCTGCGTCGAACAAAAGAAGAACCACGAAAATCGGTTGAGAACTAAGGCCTGGGCAGAGTACACAAGATTTTGTCACACACACACACACATACACATACATACAGACATACACCTATGGTTTGTTTCGCGGATTTGGATTCAGAATGGTCTAAAACGGATTACTGTGTGGTTATTTCTTCTTCTGTTGAGTGAAGTCCAACTTTACCCAAGTCTCACTGTAGGAAGTCCTAAAAAAGTACATTCATGCAGCATGAATTAATGAGCGAATTTTCAAATAAATCTTTCAGTTGAAGGTATGGTCAAGAAAAACATTAATGGTGTTGCAATTTCTCATAGAGAGTTTTGTTTTTTACACGATTCTTGGTTTTTCGATTTTTAGTATAGTATACCAACGTACTGTATGCACCAGGTGTGCTTCGAGATGTAAGGAGTCACGATCTACTCGTCTCCATGAACTCATTGGGTACCCAAACAGCTATTCTTGGTTTTTTCGATTTTCACTATACCATACCAACATACTGTATGCACGGGGTATGCTTTGAATGTTAGGAGTGTATATTCACGTTCTACTCGTCTTCGAACAATTTTGGTTGCGTGTCTGTCTGTCTGTGTGTCTGTCATGAAATTCTTGCCACAGCCATAACCTCTACAATTCTCATCTGATTTCGATGAAATTGTCAGGGATTGTGAGGATTGGCGTGTAGATGGTCCCTATGAAAATCATCACCCCCGGACTGATAGTAGCCGCTCCGCATGAGCAAACGTGGAATCCTTGCCACTGCCCTAATTTCTACATTTTTTTAACCCGATTTCGATGAAATTCATGGGAATTGTGCGGGTTGGTGCGTAGATGGTCCCTTAAGAAAATCATCACCCCCGGACTGGTAGTAGCCGCTGAGTATGCTTACGGGTATTTCCTTGTAACAACCATAACTTCTACCTTTCCCATCTGATTCCGATGAAATTTTTAGGAATTATGCGAGTTGGGGTGGAGATGGTCCCCTATGGAAATCATGGCCCTCAAATCGAAAGTATCTCGTGCTACATTTTACATGCTACTTCTAGATTTTCCAACAGCATTCAGAAATTGTGCGGGTTGACGAGTAGACGGATCCCTATGAGGGTAGTGGAAGGTACCGTCCACTTCGCAATGAGGAATCCGATCCAGGATTCGTCATCGTCAGACGAGTCAAAAATAATTCGCAATGCCAAATTCATTTCGAAAACAATAATAAATCAATGCGCGGCCATATTGAATTTGTAGTTGAATGAGAATTCCTAGTTTATTCTGCCCACTTTCGACCGTTTAAACTCGAACCCACCGAGATGGAGTTTAAACTCGTAAATCGCTCTGGTGAAAGACGTTTACTGCTAAACGTCGATTATCTCACGCCTCTTTTGGCTTAACCCGTAGCGCGACACGTGATTTTCCACCCATTCAGGCGACACCAGGAGTATGGGACACTCACACCTTCTTTTTCCCAGTTTTAACCATGTTATTGTTAGGTAATTCATATACCTTCAAGACTACACTCCGAGGAAAGAAACATAATATGTTTCTTTATACCCATATTATGGGTATTGCGGTGAACATGGTGGGTGGTGGGCGGGAGGGGGGTGAATAAAAAGCTGAGAAAACACTGCTTGTGTTTTCAGAAAACTTGCTCACTGTGTATACCTACCTCATTTATTATTGGGTAGGTACTTACTGATGGGTGTGGTTGTGTGTGAAGGATAGCGAGAGGGTGGGGGGAGGGGGTCGAAGGATTTTGGCCAAAAATCGATGTGTAATATGTATGTAGGTCTACAAAAAAATCAGAGAAAAATACATTTCTTGCACAAATTTATTCTAATAAACTTTTATAAACTTGAACAATAGTTTTTTAAATCAAATTTTCAGTCTTCAGAAGAAAAATTGTCTGTAATGCTCTGATAAGATAATCACCTACCTACATGTGGATATTGAAAAGAAAAAAAATTCGCTACCTACCGAAATATTCATTATGACTGAAATATGAATTCACTGCCTAGTAAACACTCATTAGGTATTTACTGTGCAAATATCGAAATGAAAATTCGCTAAAACTAAGGATGACACGTGGGTATCACAAGGCACCTAGGTGACACCAGGAGTATAACATACTCACAAGGTTGTGAAAAATCGTGACTAACCTTGAGATGGAGAGGCCTTGGCGATGCAGGACCAACGGGATCAGGTAGCAGACTAAATTGCCCGAATTTACATGGGCGCCAATCCCCCATGTGGGCGCGCAGGGTGGCCAACCCAACAACTCGAAATTTCCATGTGAGTGTCCCACACTCATGTGTCGCGTTATGGGTTAAACTCGTTTCGAATGTTTGGTGAAAGTGGGCATTTAGAGATAACTATGCTTCGGATCTTCTATACAGTCGGGTTGTAGATACGAGGAAGCTATGTGCCACACCCACTTGGCAGACTTTTTTTCTTGTAGTGGTTAATGAAAAGTTATTTTCATGTAGCTAGAGTATGTACATAAAAGAGATTGCGTGAATATTTCCCATGGAATTCTATCTCTCATGAATTTTCATTATTTTTTCATTTCCCATCCAATATCAATCAATTCTTTTCAATTCAAATCATCTCTTGCCCACATCTGAATCAAATATCAATAGATTAACATTGGGAATGAAAAACCCGAGTGGCCCTCACCCGCTTTTTGCCGTCATGAAAAATAACGCTCACGATCCGGACATGTCTCAAGGGGTGTTTGAAATGGGGGGTCCTCTAAGGGGGGCGCTGCCAGGAACTGGGGGTGCCGGAAAGGGGAGCACGCTCTCTGCAACTGTCGTAAAATACTCTCTTCCCCTTTCATCGAGAAATATAACGCCGTCAATATTCGCCATCAACTTCCTATAAAACCTGATCCTTTCCCTCTTCAAAATGCTCTCGATACGTGACGGCGGCTCCCAGACGTCCTCAGTTCACCGAAATATCGAGATTCGGACACAGATTTCCCTTTCATTCGCCTGGAGACAGGAGAGAATATAAAAATACGGAAGAGCTGACCAGGAATAGACCACTACCGCTATTAACCCTTTAAATGCCATGTTTTCCATTTGTTTTCTTATTGAATCGATTTTATCGGCTCCAAATACACAGAATATACCTCCACAATAATTTAAATGGTAACGTTAAAGTTTTCATGGAATTGGGAAACTTAATCCTCCACAACTGTGGTAAATTTTTTCACGTAAACACTGTGGTGGGGTCATTATGACCCAGATTTTCAATTTTCGCTAATTTACTAAAATAAAGGCGTAAATGATCATGTAAGGCTTTTGTGTCACACCAATCAATAAATTTCGTGAAAATTCAAAATGTTTGCGAGTAAAAGTGCACAAACCTGGCTTATTATACTGGGTGTCCCATGTTAAGGACCGAAAAACTTCGGGAATCGATTCTACAACTAATTTTGGTAAGAAAGTGTCTCTTAGCAATTTTTCGTTAGACGCTAAATTTCCGAGATATTTTATTTTTAAGATTTTTTTCGTGTTTTCGACCTTGAGCCATAAAAATGACCATAACTCGCTTAATTTACGAGCAATTCAAAATCTAAATCCACCTTTGGATAGGGCGTTAAATTTACCATCTTTCTAGACGTTATACAAAACTTTTTGTAAGGTCGTGATGGGTGAAAAATCAACTCGTAAAGTCATTTTTGTAAAATTGTCAAAATTTCCTACTTTTTCTTTTGATTGTTAAGGTTTTACTCCCAAATGATTTTTCATGTACCTGTACATCAAAAACTGCGCAAAAATCTGAGCTTTCTAATGGTATAATTTGATTTAATTTTACTCCGCTAATTAGGGGTGAAAATTACGTTTGAATGCTGAAAAACGTGGTTGCGCTTATGGAAATCAAGGTTTCTGGTTCGTTGGGCCTCGGGCAGGTTCGATTAGGGTGGAATTCTTCGTCATTTTCAACGCTATTAGACTGATTCCATCACCGTTGGTATGTGAAAGCTCAGTATTGAATTTTGGTAAGTCCGAATCTCTTTTTTTTTAAATTTACTTGGTATTTATGCACGAATTGAATGTTCAATTCTCGCAACTTTCTCGATTGTATGAAAAAGAGATATCTCATAAAGAATAGCGTGTAGATGTGGAATAAAAATAAAGATAAATAATGATATTTTAGAGAAAGTAAAAATGATATTTATGAACAAAAATAATCTTTATCCTCATCGAAGTACGTTATTGACTAAACATAAACATAATAAATTATCCGCTAATCCGTCTTTGACTTCGTTTGTTTGACCAAGTTTTTAACAGCCAAGTATATAATAATTGAGGAATGAGCTGTCAGGAGACGATGCACATTATGTACTGAAGAAGGAGGAGGTCACATTGAGCACGTACTCCGAATCGGTAATATGATGACCACTGCTTCAAATTTTGACATTCCTCAATTATTTTCTACTTGGCTGTAAAAAACTTTACTTTGTGTCTACAGGTATCCGGATGAATGACAAACGATGTCAAAGATGGAGTAGAGGATAATTTATCATCTCATTTATGTTTAGTCAATAACGTACTTCGATGAACATAAAGATTATTTTTGTTCATAAATATCATTTTTACTTTCTCTAAAATATCATTATTTATCTTTATTTTTTATTCCACATCTACACGCTATTCTTTATGAGATATCTCTTTTTCATACAATCGAGAAAGTTGCGAGAATTGAACATTCAATTCGTGCATAAATACCAAGTAAATTTTTAAAAAAGAGATTCGGACCTGCCAAAATTCAATACTGAGCTTTCACATACCAACGGTGATGGAATCAGTCTAATAGCGTTGAAAATGACGAAGAATTCCACCCCTAATCGAACCTGCCCGAGGCCCAACGAACCAGAAACCTTGATTTCCATGAGCGCAACCACGTTTTTCAGCATTCAAACGTAATTTTCACCCCTAATTAGCGGAGTAAAATTAAATCAAATTATACCATTAGAAAGCTGAGATTTTTGCGCAGTTTTTGATGTACAGGTACATGAAAAATCATTTGGAAGTAAAACCTTAACAATCAAAAGAAAAAGTAGGAAATTTTGACAATTTTACAAAAATGACTTTACGAGTTGATTTTTCACCCATCACGACCTTACAAAAAGTTTTGTATAACGTCTAGAAAGATGTTAAATTTAACGCCCTATCCAAAAGTGGATTTAGATTTTGAATTGCTCGTAAATTAAGCGAGTTATGGTCATTTTTATGGCTTAAGGTCGAGAACACGAAAAAAATCTTAAAATTGAAATAACTCGGAAATTAAGCGTCTAACGAAAAATTGCTAGGAGACACTTTCTTACCAAAATTAGTTGTAGAATCGATTCTCGAAGTTTTTCGGTCCTTAACATGGGACACCCTGTATATTGAAAAACGCTGCAATCTTTTACACAAAGTTTCATTATTTTTCTATACAGATCACTCGTCTGCAAAGAACACGGCTCTGCCATTGTTACCATCAACCAACTTGAAGAAAAAGATCGATCGCATTTCGGTCAGCTAACATTTGAACGGAGATTAGGCCTCTTTTGCGTTTCTGATTTATCGTACGTCCAACCCTTAAATTCTCGTAGGGAGCGAACGGTTTGTCCTACAGAGCTCCGCGTGGTCTCAAAAAATTCTAAAAATTCTATAGAATCTTAAATTGATGGAAAAACAATACCTTTATATCAAAATTTTTTGAGTTAGGGCGTTTTAAAAATTTCAAAATTCATTTTTGAACCCTCAGATGGAGACCCCAAATGGAGCCCACAAACCAAATATCATCAAAATCGGGCAATGCTAAGTGGGGAAGACAGCCAAATTTTCATTCGATTTTTGGATTTTACGTAAGTACCTTGAAACGTAAACCAACAAATTTGTTTTCTTGGTCGATTCCAACGGTTCATTATTGAAAATAATATACAAAATACCCTCAAATTTGAAATTACTTGGTAAATAAAAGGAGTTATGGCAGTTTTAATGACGTTAGATCGAAAACGCTAAAAAAAACTTCAAAGTGAAAAAAAGACATTTTGAGTGGGGTTAGAAAACATTGCTGTGAAACGATTTTTGTTGCAAATTAGTTGTAAAATCGATCCCTGAAGTTTTGTCCATCTTCAGTGTAGACACCTTGTACATGTAGAGGAATAATGAACCTTTGTGTAATAATTTGCGGCGTTTTTATGTAAAATTGTCTGTTTCGTGTGAGGAAGGTGGATGAAGTGGGAGGCGGATGAAGACGAATGCTCCTTCCAGTGAGGGTTTAGCGGGTGGTTCAGGTAGCCGGTTAGGTAACCCCGGGTTAACCCGCACATTGAGATTCAGACTCCTCAGGTAGGTTGTTGCTCCGAACAAGGTTAGCGACTGAGCTCGAACAAGCGATGGCCTTGGAAACATAAACCGGAGCACCCTCGGAGCGGCTGAATAATTCAAAGGGGTAAGTGGGGGTAGCGTTGTTATACGGGTCATAACGGAGGAGCCTCTTCCGTCAGGGCGTTCGTGAGCGTTCCGATGTGTGTTCGTGAGAGCCCGAGTACGTTCGTGAGCGTTCCCGGGGCACTTCGTCATTCCTCCCCCGCTCACTCCGGAGAGGTGACTCGGACATTAAAACTTCATTCACGACTGGGGAAACTCGACCCACCAACACCTTACGTGTTCCGCGGTCCCTTTTATGAAGTCTTTGGCGGCCCCAGTTACCGACTGCCGACCCAGTGCCCGGCATGGGGCACCTTCCGGAAGAAACACTGAAATTCATCGAAATCCTGATAGGGTTACCCACTGAAATATTTGAACCCGTTTTTTTTTAAGGGGCTATGTGACATTTTCGGCCATTTTCACTTTTTTGGTTTATTATTTTCAATAATGAACCTTTGGAATCGACCAAGAAAAAAAAATTTAACACCCCCTCAAAATTTGATGGTTTACGTTTCAAGGTACGTAGAATCCAAAAATCGAATACAAATTTTGCCGTCCGTCCGCCGTACGCCGTACGCGGCACTTTTGCCACTTAGCATTGACCGATTTTGATGAAATTTGGTTTGTAGGCTCCAATTGGGGTCTAGTTGTGCCCCGAAGGTTTTGGTTGAGGTAGGTCACTTCTAAGGGTTCCAAAATCAATTTTGAAATTTTGAAAACGCCCTAACTCAAAAAATTTTGATATAAAGATATTGTTTTTCCTTAAATTTGAGATTCTATAGAATTTTTAGAATTTTTTGAGACCACCCGGAGCTCTGTAGGACAAACCGTTCGCTCACTACGAGAATTTAAAGTTTGGACGTACGATAAATCAGAAACACGAGTGTGAATCGCAAAAGAGGCCTAATCTCCGTTCAAATTAAAGCTGACCGAAATGCGATCGATGTTTTTCTTCATGTTGGATGGTTGGTGGCTTTGCAGACGAGTGATCTATATAGAAAAATAAAAAATAATAAACCATTGTGTAATAATTTGCAGCGTTTTTATTTTCTGGGTCTCCATACTTGGTTGCATCGATTGCGATTAAAAGGAACCTCGTATCATTGACGCTTCCCATAGAAAAAACAGGTTGAAATTTCCGTAGTCTTTTGAAAGGGGCTATGTGAGCCGCATAACCCCTTTCAATAGAAAACTTGCTCACTCGCTATGTGGTCGACCTGGAGTTTCGAGACTCAAATAATGAACTTTCAGGTTGTTTTATAATAATTAATAGGTCGTTAAAGGGAGGGGGGTCAAATTTTGTTTCTTGGTCGATTCCTAAGCTTTTTTATTGAAAGTATTTAACCGAAATCACTTCCTTTTGAATCTCCACCTTGCCCCAACTAAGACAACAATTTCAAGTGTGATTTTGGGTGATTTTGGGAATTACAGACCCATCTCCATGTTGAGCACGCTATCAAAAATATTAGAAAAATTTGTAAAAAACCAGTTGTATTCATACCTTGAAGGAAATAAATTATTAAACCCCAATCTATTCGGTTTCCGCAAAAATATGGGAGTAAATGATGCACTATTTTCCCTAACTACTGACCTCTACAAAATAAGGGACAACAACCAGAAGGGTGTACTAATAATGCTTGATATAGCAAAAGCTTTTGACGCAATTCCTAGGGAATCACTAATGTACAAATTGGAGAGTCTTGGAATCGTGGGGCCTACCCTGAAATGGTTCAGAAGCTACTTGACTGACAGAAGGCAGATAGTCTCAATTGGCGACTGTACCAGTGAGGAATCCATTAATGATTTTGGGGTCGTTCAAGGAAGTACATTAGGACCAATACCTACTATTTTTAATATATATAAATGAAGTAGCACATTTAGATTTACCTAACTCGAAATTATATTTATTCGCTGATGACACAGCAGTACTCTGTGAAGGTGACACTTGGGAAAACGTTTTCAGCAACGCCAATAAGGTTATAAATCAAGTAGGGAAATGGTTTCACAAGAGTTATCTCACATTGAATGCTAACAATACCAAACTGATAGTTTACGGAGCAAATAAGTCACAAATTGAGGAAAAACACTTGAACATCATCCTGCACTCTTGTGTAGAAGATCAAATAATATTTGATGAGCATATTATGCTCATGTGATTCGATAGAAAGAGTTGCAAGGCATAAGTATCTGGGGCTAGTACTGGATGAAGAGCTTAAGTGGAAGCCCCATATAGACTATATCCATGATAAGATTAGGAAATATATATATAAATTCTACAATGTTAGACACACGCTCCCGAAGCAAACAATAAAACTTATATATTATACCATGTTGCAATCTGTATTGCAGTATGGCATAATAGCATGGGGAGGAACGTATTCCACCCATATAAATAAGTTACATGTTCGGCAGAAAGTTATCATAAAAATGATGTCGTCATTACCGCGTAGGACCCCTTCCGTAGATCTATTTGATATTGCTAAGGTATTTACAATTAGACAACTTTATCTGAAAAATCTACTATTGCAATTCTTTAGGGCACCCAACATAAATGAAGTTTCTCGAAGGGATCCGAAATACGATGGTACTAGATATGCCGCCGCAGGGAATGTAACTGGCCCTAGACCTAGACTGACTCTGACAACGCACAGCCCGATCTTCATTCTACATTTGTTACACCGAGAAATTGTTTGTAGCATGAAAAGTCCCCAGAAGTTTACTAGACCAAAATACAAAAAGCAAGTGTTAAGTTGGCTAGTTACAGAAGGGGGCTTTAGATGCGAAAGGCTATTAAACAGCATATATGTACAGGAGACTATTTAATTTTAGAGATTATTAAAGTTAGAGAATATTAAAGTAAGTTAGTATATGTTGGAGATTATCAAAATGCGTCCTTAATTCTGTCCAATCATGTATTGTTTATTAATTTACTTATTACCGTAATTGTAAAGTATACATCAATTTATTTACCGATATGGAGCGATTTTGCAAAGATCCTACCCTACAACACGGGCCAAGCCTAATGTCGGGTAGGAAATCTGAGCAAATTGCATCCCTTCATGCATTTATATTATTGTAAAAGTGTACAAAATGGCGAAAATAAACATATCTATCTATCTATCTATCTAAGTGGGTGTGGCATGTAGCTTCCTCGTATCTATAACCCGACTGTATAGATGATCCGATGCATAGTAGTTACTCTCAAAATATCAATCTCTAAGTACCTTCCACTACCGTCATAGGGGACAATCTACACGTCAACCCGCACAATATCTGAATATTGTTGCAAAATGTAGAAGTTATGGCTGTTACAAGGATTCCACGTTTACGCATGCGCATAAAATACTTTCAATTTGGGGACCATGATTTTCATAGGGGACCATCATCATCCCAACTCGCATTATTCCTGAACATTTTATCAAATCAGATGGGAAATATAGAAGTTATGGCCGTGGCGAGGATTTCACGTTTGCGCATGTGCAGCGGCTACTATCAGTCCGGGGGTAATGATTCTCATAGAGGACCATCTACAGCCCCACCCGCACAATCCCTGAAAATTTCATCAAAATAGGATGAGAAATGTAGAAGTTATGGCTGTGGTAAGGATTTCATGACACACAGACAGACATACACGGAACTAAAATTGTTCAGGAAAGTCTATAATGTAAAACTCGAGGGGAAATTTAGATTTTGGAGAACATTGTTTTCAATCTTGAAAAGTGAAAACAAAGCGTCCGCTGTCTTGGTAGACTCGGAAGCAAAATTCGACAATAGCGAACAATTTTTCCATGTGAGAGGCATAGATTTCTCCCGTGCTATCGTGATTCCGCTCTCATCAAAAGAAAAGTGCGCTTAGTAGATCGGCTACACATTTTTCACCCCATAAATCCTCCCCAAAATTGTTATGACCTGCAGCAATGCTCAAAAGTCCATTCTGTGAATTGCCGGACTCCCATCAACCCATTCATATCCGTTAGCTGACCTAGAGAGGTTGAAGAATTACATTCCTGAAGAACATTTTTAGCATTTCATGTTGGCCAAATAATAAACTGATCATATACATATTTTATGTTATGATGTTTTATGTACATATTCTCATCAAAATATGTTTCATTCAATGAATAAAGCTGTTTATTTAAATGATCTCAGTCCTGAAAAATCGATTTTTTTTTTAAAGGGGGTATGTGAGAGCATTTCAAATTGCAATTTGATACACTTCCCCTTGCTGAAAAAATCTGAAAAATTCTGGAGGATTGTGGAGTATTTAGCTGTGTTGGAATATTTCAAAAACGCTGCAAATCATTGCTCAAAGGTTTATTATTTTCTGTATAGATCACCCTTCTGTATAGATCACTGGTTCTCCATCAATAGCACTTACCACCATCTGTATTCTCCCTTGACCTCCCCTCTCAAATTTCAGCTTCCTGCGTTCAATCGGATTGAAAATGGCTTCGGAGCTCACTCAGCTGATCAGTGATCTGAAGAGTGAAGAAGATCTCCTCGAATGCTGGAGACGCCTGGAAGAGCACTTCCATTCAATAGGAGTAAAAATGGCTTTGGAGCTCACTCAGCTGATCAGTGATCTGAAGAGTGAAGAAGCCTTTGAGCAATGATTTGCAGTGTTTTTTACCCACCAACATTTTTTTTACCTACCAGCTAGGTACTACGTACCACACCATACTGGCTTCACACCTTCACAATCATGTTTATTAGAAAGAACTAAACGCTTCACACTCGATTGGAAAAATAGAAAGCTTAATATGGAAATTTGATTACTGGTTACGCAGAAGGCAAAACTGTAAACAAATTGAAGAAATGAACAGCGATCGCATTTTAGTCCGATAAAATTTGAATGGAGATTAGACCTCTTTTGCGATTCACACTCATGATTCTGTTTTATCGAAGGAAAACCTTCAAGTACTCGTAGGGACCGAACGGTTTGTCCTACAGAGCTCCGGGTGGTCTCAAAAATTTTTAAAAATTCAATACTATTTAAAATTGGTGAAAAAACGATACCTTTATTTCGAGAGTTTTCGAGCTATTGCACTCTTGAAAATTTCAACCCTTAATTTTCACCCCTTAGAAGTGACCTACATCAACCAAAAGCTTCGCGGCACAACTAGACCCCAAATGGAGCCCATATACCAAATTTGAACCAAATCGGTCCAGTGTTGCTAAGAAAAGTGCCGCGTACGGCGTACGGCGTACGGCGGACGGACGGAAATTTTTTTATTCGATTTTCGTATTCTACGTACCTTGAAACGTAAAACATCAAATTTTGAGGGGGGGTTAAAATTTTTTTTTTCTTGCTCGATTCCAAAGGCTTATTATTGAAAATAATAAACCAAAATGGGATGTTTTGATCGTTTTGACGACTTGGGACAGTTTTTTGCGTTTTCCCGAAAGTTTCACAAATGACACATAACCCCTTTAAGGGCCTTCCTAAGTCGGAATTGAAAAAAAAAAAATAATTTTTTTTTTTATTAGCCCTAAAAATTCTCCATTTAATACTGAATCGTTTGATACCATTAAGTTGATGGTTTGGCACTATGTAAGTATCATAAATAGCTCTCAAAGTCGGGCATTTCACTCGAGCGCCCGTCTAGCACTCCCCGTCTAGCACTCCCCGCTCTGGGCGTTGGATCTTTACAAACCATTCTTCCAAGCTTTTACGCTGATTCCATCTTTTGAGGTGCAAACAATAAGTAAACTGTCGTGAACATGAATCATATATTTACAAATATAATTTAACTGTTGATAATATTTTTACAAAATGATTAGTGAGCTCCTGGATCGTAAGTTGAGAGCTGCTTTCAATGTTCTTTTTTCCTCGCCCACCTTTTCCTCTTCGTTTTTTGAAAACATTTCTACCTCTCGTCATTATAACAAAACGGAAACTGAAGGTAATTAGAAACGAATGATAACTGAAATGAATCGGTAAAAACAGAAAGCAAAACAATAAACAACGTTCGGACGCAAAATATAACCTCACATTCATGAACCCTTCTGTTTGTTTGTTTTGGTTGGTCCATACACTCCATAGATCCATAAACTACATGGTAATGGAATAAGACATGAATAGAAATTTGTTACTCAGATGTGAAAGTGAAGCCGTCCAGTGGGGGGGAGCAAGACGCACCGCGAAGCGAGGCCCAACCCCCCTGACGTTTTTCTCCCGTTTCTCAAAACTACGTTTTTACACACGTTTGCCCCTTTTTCTCCGCAACTACTGAACCAATCGAGCTGCTTTTTTTTTTAATTCTTAGGGAATAGCTATAGTATACACTGAGTTTTTTTTATCCCCCTAAACATTAGGTTAGTTGTATAAATGGTCGAAAAACTGGAACACAAAATAAGGGTTTGGGAAAATGAAAATTAAAAATATATGTCGATGATGTTAATTCATGAAAAAAACTCAGTAAACAATGCAGATCCAGATAGAGAAGACAAAAAAAAAAATTAGGATCCTAGGTAATACAGTTGCTGAGAAAACGGGTCACAAAGAATGCTAATTTCACCCTATTACTTAGGAAGGCCCTTAAAAAAAACGGGTTCATTTATAAAGCGCAAAGAATGTAGGTGTGGCACATAGCTTCCTCGTGTCCATAATGCGGGTGTCGAGATGAATCGATGCATTCCAGCTCATCGCCATTTTAAATTACATCATTTACCACCATAGCTATGAATTTGAGTAAAAATTCTCACTATACCTCCGGATTTCCATGAATTATTCTCTGTGCCACCACGGAACTAATAGTGGTGCCACCATGGTGCCAGGACACCATAAACCTCATATTTTGTGGGTTTTGTTTTCATGTTTCACCTTGAATACGGATGTGAACCTCGACTTACTGCCTACTAAAACTAACAGATGAAAGTTCTATGTTACGACGTATTTCCGCTTTGGTGCCAGACTGGCACCATTGGTGGTGGTGGTGGGGGGGGGGGGGGTGAACTCGAATTCGCATGTTGGGTATCGTAGATCAGGGATTTTAAAATCGTCCCTATACCTGGTAAACCATGTAAGTCGAGTTTATCAAATTTTACAGGGGACACTAAAAACTGAATCATTAAGTTTTCATTCCATATACAATAAGTTTTTTCGTTCCATTCCATAAAATTGGTGGTAACAGTAGTATTTCAAAGAGCCTGAGACTAATTTCATCAAAATTTACTTCAGCGAACGAAAAAATGGACTTACATGCTTTTACCCAGCCTTTGGCACCCGACTTACATGGTTTTCAATTTGATTTTTGTGAAAATATACCCAGCTTGGGTTATTTTATTATTAGGAATATTATTCAATTTTTTTTCTCCAGGTTTCAAGGTTACACAAAATACCCAAATCGATGCAAAAGGAAAATATTTAAATGAAAATTCATAGGCGTTGACTAATACGCAGTCCAACTTTAAGGCTCCTAGAGTCAAAACGACAGTCTTTAGTCTTAATATTACTGGAGTTGAGCAATAAATTATTCAATATGGTACCAATTCCTCAATTACCATTTCTTAAATTACAACCATTACTTATAGGAACACTTTACCTATCACAACCGTAACTAGGTAGGTATGCATTTAATGTGAAGTGTTAAGCAACTATGTACCTACTTTTGTTTCATTAAAACGAGGGATGAGTTAGGTATGGGTTAGAGATGAACTGGATATGGGTTGAGGATGGGTCAGGGATGGGATAGGGGTTAGGGATAGGTTGGAGATAAGCTAGGGACGGGTTAGGGGTGGGCTGGGTATAAGTTAGGGGTTGGAGATAGGTCAGGGCTGGGTTGGGTTAGAAATGGACTAGGGATGGGTTAGGAATGGGATGTGTTAGGAATAGGTTGGAGATGGACTAGGGACGGGTTAGGGGTTGGGATAGGTCAAGGCTGGGTTAGGGATGAGCTGGGGATGGGTTATAGATGGACTAGGGGTGGATTGAAGATGGGTTAGGGATTGGTCAGAGCTGGATTTCCTTAACCCATTGGTGCCCAGCGGGCTAGTAGCGGAACGGCAAACCTGGTCTCACAATTCTCCCAATTCTTGGTGTAATTTTGATTCTATTATTTACTTTTTAGTCTTACAAGCTACCTAGATTCTCTACCATGTTAGTAGAGCATTCAGTTTAAATGAATCAATTGCTCAGTGTGGTTTATTCAGTCTCCAAGATGAGTGACAATCTGGGCGTCGACGGGCTGCGGCAGAGCTACCAAGGGATATTTACTCAGTTATGAACTGTTCTCGTGGGGTAACAACCATAATCTAAAACTATGCAAAGGAATACCGTCAAAATAAAAATTTGAAGTAGTGATGGCAATAAAACTACTTCAAATTTTTATTTTGACGGTATTCCTTTGCATAGTTTTAGATTATGGTTGTTACCCCACGAGAACAGTTCATAACTGAGTAAATATCCCTTGGTAGCTCTGTAAAAAACTGAACTGTATCATGGTGTTCCCAAATTAGCCCTCTGGGCACTTGGCGACGCTTTCGTATACACATAGTCATCATAAGTATGCCGTGAACACTATTCCAACAGATCTGATATTTGATTAATTTTGATTTGAGATGACATTGCTTCGTTCATTATTACCATCCGATGATTTTTACCATCTTATAATTTCTTATATATTTCATTCTTTGTAGACCGGAGTGAACCTTCAAGACGCGATCAACCCTTTGTTGGGGAACAATGAATAAGAACCAAACTCAGTTGAAATAAATTCAAAATATCCGCCAATTTCTGTTGAAGAATTAAATGTTTTGTGGATATTTCAGTCCGCAGAGGTTTATAGTTCTGGGAGCAATTGCCGGACATGTGCACGCTGTTTGCTGCATTGGCGTAAGAAACAAGAAATGGTGATGGACGGTATTTTCCTAGGGGATAGACGCATCTACCCAAAAAGGGTGGATATTGTCATAGAAGAGTTCTAAAGTTTGTCAACTACAGTTCAGACGGAAATGGCCCAGGCGTTTTTGATAGGCTATGCTGTCGCCTGGAGACATCCAGGGACTTCTGGAAGATCGATTTCTACATCTAGGGTCAGCGATGCAATAATAATATAGACCACCACATTTTGTATACGGAGGGGAAGAAAATGAAGAGATACGCAGGAATAAACTACACTGCTTGAGTATGCGCCATGTGCAAGTTCAAGCAGGGAACGTATATTGACTATTCCAATACATTCCAATCATCATTTTCGAGATAATACGTTAGTTGCCACATTCTTTCGTTTATTCGACAAAATTCACTGTTTTCAACTTTTTTGTGACGGTTGTTTGGTTTTATATACTTCAATACTTAACTGTTGAAAAATGATCGTTCGTGACTGAGTATTACTTTCCCAGAACTGCTAGTGTTGAGTGCCCAGAGGGCTAATTTGGGCACACCCCTTTAGACCACCTTTTCGTACGCCGAAATTTTTAATATTATTTTTCTAGTGCTTTTAGACGTAATATGAAGCATCTTACCAAGTTTCATTAGAAATTTTAGAAAAAAATAATTACGGTCACTAATGGGTTAATGGTTATCTCATTATTATCTCTTGTATCATTAATTTTACAGAGTTTCCTGTAAAACATAAGCAGACCAATAGCACACTACTAATCTCTTGTTGTTCTTTCTAACATCAGCATTACAGCTAGGTCAAACAGCCAACAAAATCAATCAATTCATGTAAAATATCCTCCTTAATAATGTAAAAATAATTTAGAAACAATGCGGAAAAACACGTGATCTTAGGTAGGTAAGTGAAAAAAACACGTAGGTAGGTCGTGATGGATTCTCCGAACTCCATTTATGAATTTTGTAAACTTTTACATGAAAAAAAGAAAAAAAACTGACTATCTTTGATGGAAACTTGCCACAGCGTGAGCTGCTCACTTTTATGAAGGCATACACAGGACTTACATGGTTTTCCGGCGAAAAAGAGGTAACCGACTAACACGTTTTTTATTAATGCTTTCTGGATAAAAAACTATTCTTCAGATTGGAAAACGGCTTCACTAAATGGATCAAGAGATCCTAATTTACCCGAAAAGCTCAAAACCTTATTTTCGACAAAATACCGACTTACATGGTTTACCAGGTATAGGGACGAAAATTTCGTCATTTAATGCTCTTCAGATTCGAGGCTCCCACGCCGCTAGAAGTGTTATGGTTGATAAGGGTGTGTAGAGCGGGGGGACCACTATTTCTAGCCAAAAGTAATTGTAATGTCATAAATTTCCAGTCAGTAGTTCTCCAATAATGTTACGCGTAGGAAAACCCCCAAGGAGGGATGAGTCATCACTAACATGGGTGAAGTGAGGAAGGGAAAAAACACGTCACTTGACGTCACCTTTTTTCCAATTTCCCCTCATCATACTAACTTGAGTATATAAGCCACACAAGGGTTTTCCTACATGCATTCGTACCTCGTCTATCCGACTTATCATTTCTTGTCTTACCTATAGCCCCAGTTCTTCCGAGGGAACGGTTTGCCCCATAAAGGCGCCAAACATCTAGCTCCTGATTTCCAGGATTTCCTGATTTCCAGTTTGGATTCCGGGCAATGCATTCCTGCCCACAGCAGCTACATAGGGTTATCGACATGATACTAAAGGCATATGAAGAGAAAGAACTCTGTTATGTGGTCTTTATCGATACCCAGCAGGCGTTTGACAGAGTTTGGCATACTGGGCTCCTCTTCAAGCTGAAGCCATCATTGCCTGACACCTACTACAGAATTATCCAATCTTACCTTTCACAGCGTACATTTTGAGTGAAATGCGACCATTCTAGATCAGCGACCAAGGAAATCCGTTCTGGAGTCCCCCAGGGAAGCGTTTTGGGCCCGCTGCTATACTTAATTTATGTCAGCAACATACCTTCGACCCCCAACACGTCAATTGCCATGTTCGCTGACGATCTGGCCATCCTATGTAGCGACCACGACGAGCAAATATCTGCCCAGAACCTCCAATCTCATCTAGCAGCTGTCGAAGAATGGAATCATAAATGGCGGACAACAGTTAATGTGGGCAAATCATCAAAAACTGTTTTCACATACCGCAGAAGATACGACAACCTACCGATCAGCCTCGACTCCACGCCTGTCCCTGAAACAGACTATACACGCTACCTAGGAGTCCACCTAGACAAAAGGATGACCTACTCAGTCCATATTGGTGAGCTTGTGAAACGCATCAGGTCACGCATACACCAACTTAAACCATTACTGGGTTCTTGCTCTCCCCTCCTTTTGGAACAAAACCTCCACTGTACCTCTCACTTATAAGACCTATATGGCAGTACGCCTCAGGACTTTGGGAATCTGCTAGCGCCACCAAAATTAATAGAATCCAAGTACAACAGAACAGAGTGCTCAGAATCATCACGTGCGCACCATGGTATGTAAGGAACTCAGTCCTCCACCGAGACCTAGACATTCCCCAGATCAGCGAAGTGATTACACAGTCATACCACCGTCTTTATAACTCAATGTCGGACCATCACAACATAAGCGTCTCGAGTTGCACAGAAAACCTCCCTCCTCCAAGACCTCTTCGACGCCTGAAAAGGAAATATCACACTGACCTCCGCCCTGAATAACTTATGTAGGACTATCATTGGATAGTAACCCTACTACACGTTCCATTCACAATACTAAGTATAGTGAAATATACCTACAGATGTTCCCAACTGTGATATATTTAATTGTACAATAGAGTTATCAATTTAATTCAAAAAAAAATCTAGCTCCCCTTAGGGGCCTCATCAGAACAGTAGGCCTCACTAGGTACATGTTCCGCCTCCCGCCGGTGAGTTTGTTATCAGACGCCGAGGTTGACGGATAGATTCTGACGCACTCGTCCTTAAGGCCGGCCGCGAGGCGCCGCAGATGGAGTGCTGAAGCCCTAGGCTTTTAGGGATCAATCTCTCCGTTGAGTAGAATTCAGCGCATCGAGAGGACCATCACCCTCACTCGACAACACGCAGAACACAACAGTAATAAATAAATTACATTGAGTGAAACAGTTTTATCGCTTACCAACTGGTTAAACTGATCTAATGCTTACCCAATGGGACGTCCCCTGGAATGCATGCATTACTAAACAATATGATTAAAAGAATATATACCTACTCCTGCTCAAAATTAGTGCACCACCATCTATTTCTTCGTTTGCCCCCTTATTTTTTCCTTTATAAAGTTTTTATCTATTTGCACACATTGTTTGCAAACTCAGAAAAAAAATGTAACCAAAAAAGGCACAAATTCGAGAAAAAAATATGTTTTTAATGAATTATAGAAAAATGTACTCCTTGTGGTAAAATTATAAAAATTGAAAAAAAGGTTTGAATTGTGCCAGTTTAGCTTTTCAATACTTGGTATTACCTCCTCTAGCTAGGATGAGGGCTTGCAGCTATCGACCGATGCCTCTAATCAAGTTTTGGATACCTTCCTGGGGATATTGTCCCATTCCTCTTTCGCTGCTGTTTCCAGCTGCTGAAGATTGTCTGATGGTGGATCTCTGGCTCGAATTCTTCTTTTCAGCATGTCCCAAACATGCTCTATCGGATTCATGTTTAGGCTCCTTGGTGGCCAGTCCAGGATACACAATTTATAAGGGAAGAAGGAAAGAGATAAACGAAAAAATGGATGGTGGTGCGCTAATTTTGAGCAGGAGTGTAATATATTCTTTTATTATGAAGTGGCTCCTGCTTATCGGGTCGTCAGAAATCGGTGTTTTTATAACACATAATTCACGAGTATTTCGAAAATCGAGTTCCAAGTCCCTCAACGGCCCCTGAGGTGTTAACTCAAAAATTGCCGCACTAAAAACTTTATTCTTAATTACGCGTAAACGTTTGGAAGAAAAAAGTGACCGCCGTAACTCCCGGGTGTAGAAAACCACGTCCGCCCGTCGCAAAGTTAATTTACTCATAGCCAAGGGATTTATCGGCCTATAAAATCCCTCTCTGCCCCCATTATGACGTTGATGGTTTATAATTAGGGTTAAATGGTGTGTGAGAAAACGAGTTGAACTTGCTTTGGAAAGTCTCCTTTTACTGCCTTCTCGGCGCTCAAACAACTTAACCCTGACTCTTCTCTTCTGTAACCTCCCGAATAACCTCCCCGGTTTTGTGTAAATGAATTAACCGCCCCTCTCCTTTCCCACTTCTCCTCCAGAGTCCACTCATTGCCGGCAATTAATTGGGGTACTTAAATCTACCTTAGCAGAAATTGTTCCCGTTGCCTCGCTGTGAGGGTTAAATTAGGGTGGTTGATGGGGAACACGGATGCTTAAGTCGTTTCCGATTCGTTTAACTGGGGTGGGGGAGATTACAGTTTCTCACGGTTGATTAATGTTCAACAAATAAGCACTTCTGGAGAGAGCGTACATTTATTGAGTAGGCTACCAAATTACGTGAGATTTGGTCCCAACCCAATAGTCATCTTAACCATTCACTTACAGCAGGGGCAGAACGCAGCGATCAATACTAGTAAACTAAATTATTATGAATTTTGGTCCTACAGAAAAAGAGGAGGAACTATCTTGTGGACATGGGTGCTAAAATTTGCACTTGTATGAACAGGATGTCCCAACAAACCGGTGCAACGTTTTGGTTTATTAATGGTTTGAGATAACTAAAATTATAATCATTCTAATCATTTTATTTGAATGGATAACTTTGATCTTGTAACTTTTATTCACCGATTATACTACAATTAAGTAACAATTTCACCTAGTTCATTTCCAAGTATGAAAACCAAGTAAATTCCTTAAACGAAAATTATCTCATCCATCTCTAAATTTGCACTATGTTTTCAGCTGTTGTGGACAACACAATTAGTGGAGTGAAGGGAGTGGGCATGAGATGAATATTCCAAAAACAAGAAGGTAGATCTATAGTAAAAATGCAGATACTGATTTTTATTAATAACCAGATTTGATATATACATTTAAAAATTGGTAGAATAAAATAAAAACATGACTTTAGGGTTGAAGAACCGGTGAGGGCGCGCTCCATAAATAACAATGGACGAGAAATCATAAATGCAACAAGTTATATCCCCAGAATGATGTTTAAAGGTCAGTTAAGATAAATAAATAATTAAACATTGACAAAAACTGCTATGCAGTTTAGAATTAGATTATATATGTGTTATTATTATTATATATTATGTGTATAATTTTATTTATATTTATATTATATTAGTTTAATTTTATTTCATCTTAACTATACGTAACTAATTTTGACTGATGAAGGCGACGATGTTTCGCCGAAACATGTACCTTTGAGGAAATAAACCCTTGAAGAAGAGACTCCACCCGTAATTGATCAATATGGTCACTCCATATACCCACCAATGTACGTTTTGGTTTATTATTTTCAATAATACCTAAGCCTTTGGAATCGAGCAAGAAAAAAAGAAATTTTAACCCCCCCCCCCCCCACAAAATTTGATGTTTTACGTTTCAAGGTGCGTAGAATTCGAAAATTGAATAAAAAATTGTCTGTCCGTCCGCCGTACGCGGCACTTTTCTTAGCAACACTGGACTGATTTGGTTCAAATTTGGTATATGGGCTCCATTCGGGGTCCAGTTGTGCCGCGAAGCTTTTGGTTGATGTCAGTCACTTCTAAGGGGTGAAAATTAAGGGATGAAATTTTCAAGAGTGCCCTGGCTCTAAAAATCTCGAAATAAAGGTATCTTTCTTTCACCAATTTTAAATAGTATTCAATTTTTGAAAATTTTTGAGACCAACCGGATTCCTGCAGGACAGACCGTTCGCTCCCTACGAGTACTTAAGGGTTTTCCTTCGATAAAACAGAATCATGAGTGTGAATCACAAAAGAGTTCTAATCACAGTTCAAATTTTATCTGACTAAAATGCGATCGCTGTTCATTTCTTCGATTTGTATTGAGTTTTGCTTTTTGAGCAACCAGTAATCAAATTTCTATAAGAAGCTCCCTATTTCTTGGATCGAGTGTGAAGCGTTTAGTTCTTTCTAATAAACTTGATTGTGAAGGTGTGAAGGCAGTATGGTGAGGTACTACCAATGGCTGGTAGGTAAAAGAAAATTGGTAGGTAAAAAATAGGTAAAAAAATGTTGGTAGGTCAAAAAAAAAACGCTGCAAATCATTGCCCAAAGATTCATTATTTTCTGTATAGATCACCCTTCTGTATAGATCTCTCCCTACCAACCATAAGTACCTACTACCTATTCGGGCATTCTTGAAAATCTTAATCCTACATTTCCATTTGGTTGGTGGTTGGGGTTGAAATTTCCAAAAATGCCCTGATAGGTAGTCGGTACTTATGGTTGGTAGGGAGGGATCTATTCAGAAGGGTGATCTATACAGAAAGTAATAAACGTTTGGGCAATGACTTGCAGCGTATTTTTATTGTTTGGAATTGGGATCATTACCTGATATTTCAAAATATCGATATTTTAGTACCGATACTCGATATTTTAATAACGGCACTATGCTATTCGATGTTTTTCGATATCGATACAGAAAGTTTCATATTTGAGTGTTGAAACATTGTTGGTCGAAACGACTCTTTCATTAAGAAAAATACAAAATTGTTTTTTTTTTTCATCTATTCAGCAACAGTTTTGCTGGCTAAACTTTTCAGCATCTTCAGGCTTTAAAATTAATTTTAAATAAAATTTAAATTAATTTAACAATGCGAAAAGTCGATAACATAATAAAATAACAATACAGGCACATAAAATTGGTCAAACAACTTATTCCCAAACTATGCAACATTCATCTTAATATAGAATTGCCACAATACCTTTTTTATAAAGAATTTGAGTTTCTCCTTTCTTCTCCCAAGTCACTTATACTCGTATCAGCCTCTTTCCACCAAAATCAAGACGACCTGACTACCAGGGCACACTTAGATATTGATCCTGGCATTTTCCTCAGTTCTCATGTACTGATTTTGATGAAATTCGGCATATTGCCTCTATTTGGGGTCTAGTTGTTCCCCGGAGCATATGGTTCCTTTCAGTTACTTCTAAGAGTTGAAAAATAAGGGTTGCAATTTTGAAAACGCCCTAACTCAAAAAATTTTGATATAAAGGGTTGGTATTTTCATCAATAAAAAAAAATAGTATTGAATTTTTAGAATCGAATGAGACCACCCAGAGCTCTGTAGGATTAGGTTGCAGATGGTCCCCAATGAAAATCAAGGCCTTAAAATTGACAGTAGCCTCTGCGCATGCGCAAACGTAAAATCCTTGTAACAGCCATAACATTTACATTTTTCCTCCGAATTTGATGAAACTTTCTAGGATTGTTCAGATTGGCGTGTAGATGGTCCCCTATGAAGATAATGGAAGGACTTGGAGATTGATGTTTTGAGATTAACTACTATGCATCGGGTACATCTATACAATCGGGTTATGCATACGAGGAAGCTATGTGCCACACCTAGTTGGCAGACTTTCAAAGATAACTTTTTGCAATTGATTCTTTCTTTGATTTATTTCATCTTTACTGGGTTTTCCATTGTGGAATCCTCACTGATTTACGAATTCAAGATGAATTTGATATTCTAGGCGACGAAAATAGAGGAGTTCAGAAGATGAAAGTGGTGGCACAGATGAACGGCATTTTGAGTTGGGAAAAGATGGTGAGAGTGTTGTTATTCTTGTCAATTTGTTTCATTTTTGAAATTATAAAATTGTATGAAGTTTAAATGATGTTTTTTAACAGATTTGTGATATTAAATGTGTCTGGAAGTGTACGATTGATGAAGCAGAAGTAAACGCAAGCGCTTCTAATCTTTAAAATATCACATAAAATAATATTTTCCATTAAAATACTTGTTTTTTTATTTTGTTATCTTCTTCCTTTGGAGAGTCATTGGTATGTATTTTCTAGGGGTTTGAAGCATTTTTGGAAGCATGACTATTAAAAACGCTGCAAATTATTACACAATGGTTTATTGTTTTTTATTTTCCTACATAGATCACTCGTCTGCAAAGCCACCAACCATCCAACAAGAAGAAAAACATTTCGGTCAGCTAAAATTTGAATGGAGATTAGGCCTCTTTTGCGATTCACACTCTTGTTTCTGATTTATCGTACGTCCAACACTTGAATTCTCGTAGGGAGCGAACGGTTTGTCCTACAGAGCTCCGCGTGGTCTCAAAAAATTCTAAAAATTCCATAGAATCTTAAGTTGAAGGAAAACTAGTACCTTTATATCAGAATTTTTTGAGTTAGCGTTCAAAATTAGCGTTGGAGTTCAAAATTTCAAAATTCATTTTTGACCCTTTGAAGTGACCTACATCAACAAAAATCTTCGGGGCACAACTAGACCTCAAATGGAGCCTACATACCGAATTTCATCAAAATCGGTCAATGCTAAGTGGCAAAAGTGCCGCGAACGGCGGACGGAGGGCCAAATTTTTATTCGATTTTTGGATTCTACGTACCTTGAAACGTAAACCATCAAATTTTTAGGGGGTGTTAAAAATATTTTTTTCTTGGTCGATTCCAATGGTTCATTATTGAAAATAATAAACCAAAAGGGGGAAAATCGGATCCAACCCAACAATAGTGTATATGTGACCTGAAACCACCGTACCTAGTAGAGGGGGGTTAATAAAAAACCAAAATTATCAGTAATATCTTGGTTAGGGGAAGTGAATTATTCGAGCAATGGTTGTATATTATACAATTTTACCAAATTTAACCCTCCTGAATCAAAATAGAGAGGTCTCGAAGGAAATTTGGAGAGTCACGTATTGGGTAGATTGTTAAGGATCGTCTGTGCAGTAAAAGATGGGAGATTCAAGTTTTTCTGCTCCCTAGAAACTCCAATAAAAAACGCGAGTTCACAAGAGATGTATTTTTCGATCTATAGCAGTATTATTCCCGGTGTGCGAATTTAGGACGTAAATAATTTTACATTGAATTTACATAGGTAGTTGTGATCTAGAGCAGAATGAGCGACCTTTTCTCTCCAACCAGAAGATGCTATCCCCGCCAAATAGACTTTCCTACATAACACTCTCCTAATTCTATATAAACCCGCCCGTCTGCTCTAGGACGTCGGAGGGAGGAATTAATTAACCCCTTATCTCCGAGGCCCCTCGTTGAGGAAACTTCTAAACAACCCTGCGATCCTTTCAGCCAATCGCCTTTATCTCTTCCAATTGTTTTGAAAGTAAGGAGGATTAAGGAACGGGTTTCGACTTAAATCCCGTAGTGGGCTGAAAGAGAAAAAAAGGGTTTGAACCCACCTCACGACCTTTCCGGTGCTGTGACGTCGGTTCTCCAATAATTCAATTAGATATTCAAAGCAGATCAGACCAGGCTTAAAGTTGGGTAGGTAATGGTATTGCGATAGAGGTAGTAGTCATTCTGAACAAAATTCTCTACGTAGGAAGAAAAAACGCTGCAATTTATGATACAATGGTTTATTATTTTTCTATATAGATCACTTGTCTGCTATGCCACCAACCATCAAACATGAAGAAAAACACCGATCGCAATTCGGTCAGCTTTAATTTGAAAGGAGATTAGGCCTCTTTTGCGATTCACACTCGTGTTTCTGATTTATCGCACGTGAAACCCTTAAATTCTCGTAGGGACCGAACGGTTTGTCCTACAGGGCTCCGCGTGGTCTCAAAAATTCTAAAAATTCGATAGAATCTTAAATTGAAGGAAAAACAATACCTTTGTAATAACATTTTTTGAGTTAGGGCGTTTTCAAAATTTCAAAATTCATTTTTCAAGCCTTAGAAGTGACCTACATTCAAAATCTTCGGGACACAACTAGACCCCAAATGGGGCTCACATACCAAATTTCATCAAAATCGGTCCATGGAAACTGAAGGAAAGGACGGCCAAATTTTTATTCGATTTTTGGATTCTACGTACCTTGAAACGTAAACCATCAAATTTTGAGGGGGTGTTGAAAATTTATTTATTGAAAATAATAAACCAAAATCCCAATCGTGCTTATTTTCAAATTTTGGGAGTTTTGAACCATAAAGTTTTTTTAATTTACTAATTCCGGATATGAAAACTGATTAGCACTCATGCCGAGTAAGTTTTTTTTTCATACTTAGGTACTTGATAAATTCACAAGGTAAATTATGAACTCCCTTGGTTGAGCCGTGTAGGAGTGAATCGATGGCAGATATTAAAATAATTATACTTAGATAATTGTTGTCAAATTTGCGAAATTTCCTTTTTTTTCTTTTGGTTGTTAAGGGTAGTTGGCAATTTCGCGGGGGTGAAGAAATCCCGTAACCTTCATGTCCCCCTTCATGTCCCGTTTATGGGCTGATACCAGGAGTGGTGTGGCCTAAGGAGGATTTGTTACGGGGCACATTTAGTCCTATGGTCTTATTATATTATCCAGTGCTTCAATGAATGAAGAATTCTGCGCTAGAATGGAAAGAAGAATTGCGTTGTGTGGGGGTCGTTGGCCAGCCTCAATCCAGGAATTGTACTGCGAGCATCGGGACCAATTCAAAATTCAATTCAATTCAATTCAATAATAATTTATTTTCAATACGCACACAATAATAAGTAAACATGTAAAATTTAGGAAATTACCCATCCACTGTAAAGCAAACTGCTTTGTGTTGCGGATGGGTAGTGTCATTTCGATCGCACCTACAATTCATCATAGTATACTAGAAATTCACAATATTGAGTAATTACATACATATCTACATGTTTCATAAATTAATAATAATTTGTACAAATATGGTATAATTAATCGTTATAGGACTGTTATGCTTTTATAAAGTATTTGCTAAGTTTTAAATATTTTACACTTATATTTATGGTATACGTTTGTTATCGATATATTGCGCTACTTAACACTCACTATGGTACATGATAAATACTAGTCAGATAAGAGGAACATTGGACATGACCAGTCTCTAACAGCCAAGTAAATATACACTTCTTGTATTTTTCTCTCGTATAGTTAGAAGGGCATCTAAGTACTATTGGGACATTTCTCAATACTATTGGGATTTTGTATGAAATTGTTCTCTTTAGGATTCTAAATTTATTCGAGGAGCAGGAATTACAGCTTGTTTGTTCAGTCTCACCGAGTACGGGATATCTCTAGCACAGTTAAACCATGCTTCATGTTTATGATAAAACATCAGTATGCATTTTATATACAGGGTGTAACGGTTAAGGTCGTACAACCGGCCAGGGTTCGATTCTACAACTAATTTGTGACTTTTTTTTGTCTCCTGACTTTTTTTTATTAACCCCCTTAAAATCGGACTTTTTCCACTTTTAAGATTTTTTTCGTGTTGTCGACCTTACGCCATTAAAACAGCCATAACTCCCTTGTTTTCCAGTCAAAATTCAAATGTAATTATACCGTTGGAAAGAGCGTTAAATTCTCTATCTCCCTAATGTTGAATAAAACTTCTTGAAGAAGACTAAAATGTTGAAAAATGAGCACAAATAGTAAAATCTCGAAAATCTCGGAAATTTTTCGTTTTTTCAAACGTTTGTAACACTAACTGAAACTGCCGGTTTAGTTCACACTGTAACCCCAAAAGTTGGCTCAAAATCTCAGCTTTCCAACGGTATAGCCATAAAATTGTTTACAGTAGACTAATGGTGTAAAATCCTCGTTCCCGTGCTAAAAACCGTGAATCTTCCAGTAAAAATCGACGTTTCGCCAAAATCCGCATTTTTACCCTAAAATGAGTTAGGCAGCCATCTTTTCGTACTTTGTCTCACTGAGTCAAATGATGACACAAGACTTATCGAAAAAGCAGTCACTGATATCTTGTCCAATTCACTTTTCGAAAATTGTCTTAATTTCTGTTAATTTGTATGCCAATTTTTTATTACTAGATCGGCCAAGTTAAACGTTACTACCGTTGACAATAAGGTCGAAGGTATGTTTTTAATGTCCATCCTCCTCCCGACATCGCAAGTAATCAAACCACCCTGTTCATAATAACCTGTATAAAACAAAATAGCAGTTCATAAAACTGGAAGATATCAATAACAAACAAAACCAATCTCATTTTCTGTATGAATGGGATAAACCTTTCAAGTAGATGGAAGACACAATTATTATTGAAGGAAGGATTCAATACTTACAGTTGAAATCCGGTGAGCGAAATGACATAAATCCCCTTTTGCTAGTGACGCGCACAGAACACAAAACATGAACAGCATAGTTAGCCGGTTACATACCCTTGAAAACACGTTTTTGGAGGCTACGCTCCTGTGTGAAAACCGCCGCTGGTATTCCCGTACAGCTTCACTGGCGTTTTGGTTTGTGAAACCATAAACCAGCAGCATATCGGCATACTCTTGATTGGAAAAAGTTGCCATGATACAAGTAGACGTGTAGGCAGGTCACGAACTGATCACTGATAAGATAACTAATCTGATGTTTGGAACCTAGTGTTAATATGAACAGGGTGGTTTGATTACTTGCTTGTTTAAAAACATATTTAATGTTTTAAAAAATGGTTAAAAACATACCTTCGACCTTATTGTCAACGGTAGTAACGTTTAACTTGGCAGGTCTAGTAATAAAAAAATTGGCATACAAATTAACAGAAATTAAGACAATTTTCGAAAAGTGAATTGGACAAGATATCAGTGACTGCTTTTTCGATAAGTCTTGTGTCATCATTTGACTCAGTGAGACAAAGTACGAAAAGAAAGAAGAAATTCACTCATTTTTTCGCTCATTTTTCATCATTTCGCTCATTTTTCAACATTTTAGTCTTCTTCAAGAAGTTTTATTTAACATTAGGGAGATAGAGAATTTAACGTTCTTTCCAACGGTATAATTACATTTGAATTTTGACTGGAAAACAAGGGAGTTATGGCTGTTTTAATGGCGTAAGGTCGACAACACGAAAAAAATCTTAAAAGTGGAAAAAGTCCGATTTTAAGGGGGTTAATAAAAAAAAGTCAGGACACAAAAAAAAGTCAAAAATTAGTTGTAGAATCGAACCCTGGCCGGTTGTACGACCTTAACCGTTACACCCTGTATAACTGGTCAAGAGAGAAGACCGGGAGTATGGAGAACAATGCTAATGTATTATATCTTCTATTCTTTCTGGCAATTATTTTCAGTATGGCTTTTTGCCTAACAAACAGAGGGTCGAGCACAGACCTGCACGCACCACCCCAAGCCAATATCCCAAACGACAAGATTGATTATACCAAAGCTTTGTAAATATTTAGTAGAGTATCCAGGTGCAGCGCGTTTCGAAGATTGTAAAAAATTGATGGGTATCTCCTCAATTTCGTAATTATATACTTTATATGTTCTTCCCACCTGAGATCCTCATCTATTACTATCTCCAAATATCTATAAGACAAAACTCTATTCAAAATTGGACAATTACACGGACCAGTATAGCTACATGCATGCATCTTTAGTTTATGTTCCACATTCTCTTTGTCTCTTGTTTTGGATATTAGCATATATTTAGTTTTAATTACATTTACTATCATATCATTGTTGACTACTATCATCATCATAATTTTTGACTTTTATAAATTGACTTTGACAATTTTTAAGTGATGTGATCTATGTGTTTGCTCAAATTTTAATTATTTTAATTATTGATTGTTTATCTTAATGTTTAATGGTTTTACTCTATTGATATTGTTAAATAATTCATCATTTAGTATTATTTTCTTTGTATTTTAGAACACCTGTAGTCACTAAGGGAGCAGGTGTAAATGTTGAATAAAAAATTTTAAAAAAATACTGGGATGAATATAATATGAATTATGTAGGTTCAAAACATTGGAAGTCTGTTCAGTCTGTTTGCTTGTCTGTTGCCTGTTTACAAGGCAACGTTAGCATTGTCATCAAAAGGACGATTAAAAACCAAATAGTCAGGTATTTATTACAACAAAAAAGACCCTCAGTGTCCATTTACCGAAAAACTGGAGTGGAGGGGTTCGGAATGCGAAGGTTAAATCGAGGGGGATTCCACCTGAAAAAAGGGACAGACACCCCAATAAGCTTCAGCTTTCCGAATGGGATCGGAAGAGCAGGGTTGAGTGTAGGTGGGATCGGTGGAAGGGGAAGGGGGATTAAGTGGAACACCCACATTCCGACCAAGGAGGCGAATAAGCCCACTTAATCCCTTTATCGTTCTTTTCAAGTGATCACCTGTAGCTCTCGGTCTCGGGCGATCGGGAATAGAACACATATGACCAGCGCATAAGTACGCAGAAGGCAAAGATTTGTGGAAGGCCGCAAGAGTTAAAATGGGAAGAACAACTTTAGCTGTGGCTGTACAAATAGTATACAAATGAAGACCACAGGGGAAGAACGCACCAAGTCGATTTTTAGCGAAAAATAGGTTATGACGGTTCTTTATGGATTTTTTCACGGAGGACTCGATGGTGACAACAAAAATGGGCAAAAACGATCCTATATAGGAGAAAAATGCGAGAAACGAAACACCGTACAGGGGAAGAACGTGCCAACTTTCGGGCTCCCTCCCCCAGGTCGTATTCCCCTACCTGATGGATCTTTGTGATTCACGCATTCATGCGGTTTTCCTGGGTTTCACAGTATTATTTTCGATTGTTAGCGGCGATAAATATTATTTTCTTCATACCAATAAGTGAATGAATCGTACAACGGACAATGGATCTCCGCAATCGTGGCTCAAAGGGAACCAGGGAGAAAAAGTGGGAAACAAACGGGAAAAACTCTCAGAAGCAGCCAACCACGAGGAAGGAGAAGCTTGGGGAAAATGAATTTCGGTTCCCTGGAAGAGCTTTCAAAAAGGAATTGCCAATCTCAAGAGAGAAAGTACCAGATTCTCAACATCTGATGCAGTTCAGCAGTTCCAGCGCTCAGTCCTATTTCAAGAAATTGAAGATCAAAAAATGAAAACACGTGTCTTGAGTTTTTTGGTAATTTATCAGAACAAAGGGTTTTCCTTGATTTTTAAAAATACAAACATCAGTTTCCTCAAATTTCATTAAATGAACAATTTTTTCAGAATCAATGTTGTCCTTAATTTTTTTGGTTTATTATTTTCTATAATAGGCCTTTGGAATCGAGCTAGAAAAAAAAAATTTTAACCCCCCCTCAAAATTTGATGTTTTACGTTTCAAGGTACGTAGAATACGAAAATCGAATAAAAAAATTTCCGTCCGTCCGCCGTACGCCGTACGCGGCACTTTTCTTAGCAACACTGGACCGATTTGGTTCAAATTTGGTATATGGGCTCCATTTGGGGTCTAGTTGTGCCGCGAAGCTTTTGGTTGATGTAGGTCACTTCTAAGGGGTGAAAATTAAGGGTTGAAATTTTCAAGAGTGCCCTAGCTCGAAAACTCTCGAAATAAAGGTATCGTTTTTTCACCAATTTTAAATAGTATTGAATTTTTAAAAATTTTTGAGACCACCCGGAGCTCTGTAGGACGAACCGTTCGGTCCCTACGAGTACTTGAAGGTTTTCCTTCGATAAAACAGAATCATGAGTGTGAATCGCAAAAGAGGTCTAATCTCCATTCAAATTTTACCGGACTAAAATGCGATCGCTGTTCATTTCTTCGATTTGTATACACTTTTGCCTTCTGCGTAACCAGTAATCAAATTTCCATATTAAGCTTTCTATTTTTCCAATCGAGTGTGAAGCGTTTAGTTTTTTCTAATAAACTTGATTGTGAAGGTGTGAAGCCAGTATGGTGTGGTAGGTAGTACCTAGCTGGTAGGTTAAAAAAAAGTTGGTAGGTAAAAAAAATGTTGGTGGGTAAAAAACGCTGCAAATCATTGCTCAAAGGCTTCTTCACTCTTCAGATCACTGATCAGCTGAGTGAGCTCCGAAGCCATTTTTACTCCTATTGAATGGAAGTGCTCTTCGAGGCGTCTCCAGCATTCGAGAAGATCTTCTTCACTCTTCAGATCACTGATCAGCTGAGTGAGCTCCGAAACCATTTTTACTGCTATTGAATGGAAATGCTCTTCCAGGCGTCTCCAGCATTCAAGGAGATCTTCTTCACTCTTCAGATCACTGATCAGCTGAGTGAGCTCCGAAACAATTTTTACTCCTATTGAATGGAAGTGCTCTTCCAGGCGTCTCCAGCATTCAAGGAGATCTTCTTCACTCTTCAGATCACTGATCAGCTGAGTGAGCTCCAATGCCATTTTTACTCCTATTGAATGGAAGTGCTCTTCGAGGCGTCTCCAGCATTCGAGAAGATCTTCTTCACTCTTCAGATCACTGATCAGCTGAGTGAGCTCCGAAACCATTTTTACTGCTATTGAATGGAAATGCTCTTCCAGGCGTCTCCAGCATTCAAGGAGATCTTCTTCACTCTTCAGATCACTGATCAGCTGAGTGAGCTCCGAAACCATTTTTACTCCTATTGAATGGAAGTGCTCTTCCAGGCGTCTCCAGCATTCAAGGAGATCTTCTTCACTCTTCAGATCACTGATCAGCTGAGTGAGCTCCACAACCATTTTTACTCCTATTGAATGGTAGTGCTCTTCCAGGCGTCTCCAGCATTCGAGGAGATCTTCTTCACTCTTCAGATCTCAGATCAGCTGAGTGAGCTCCGAAGCCATTTTCAATCCTATTGAACGCAGGAAGCTGAAATTTGAGAGGGAAGGTCAAGGGAGAATACAGATGGTGGTAGGTGCTATTGATGGAGCACCAGTGATCTATACAGAAGGGTGATCTATACAGAAAATAATAAACCTTTGAGCAATGATTTGCAGCGTTTTTGTAATACCTACTCCTTTTTTTAGAACAAAAATGAATTTCCTGTATTTTATTCTATTAAAATATTTTGCAAAATTTCTTCTTGAGTGAAATTTTGAAAATACCGAATCATTATTTATATTATTAAAATGTCACGAAACCTTTATGCCCTGATAAAGAGAGAAATCTTATGGCAGGATACTATGAATAAAACCAGCAATACACGTTCATGGTGCGTTCTTCCTCTGTACAAATGGACCTTTGCAACTTTGGATAGTAATATGGAGTTTTAAAATACTTTTTGCAGTAGTTTGGATTGTACCACCGCATCCTACAGTACGCTGAGATACAAATCCCATTTAAAAAAATTGTATCGACCAAATTCGAACTAATATTGGGTTTTTGCCGGAAAAAATTATTTCTTGAAAAGTTTACAAAATGGGACATGGTGCGTTCTTCCCATGTAGTCTACAAATTATTAAAATAATTTACGGGAATTACCCAGCTAATCATTCTTGGAATGCTTTGATTTTTTTAGGGCAGTTTCGAATAGGTTCTCTGAGGAACCTAAGATAATGAGTCCAGATTGATCGGGACAAGGGTCAAACAGAGACTCACTCCTTTTTCGAGGTTTTGGACCTTTAAATTACCATCATCAGGGCTCAAGGATGAAAACACTGAGTGAAATCCGCACCGACGTTTACAACGAAATTTTGATTGGCCAGCAGTCCTTCTGGAGGAGTGATGGAGCCTATTATTTAGAACCAGAAAACTATTGAAAATCTGACGTGAGCTAGGTACAGCTATAGCTACAGCTATTTTATTTTTTTTCTAACTCCCCTCCAAGACAAAATGTCTTTGGTGACGGAGGGGGCACGCCATAAATTAAAAAAAATATATAAATAAATAAATAATGGGGAGGACGCCGAGGACTCACCCGACGCCCGCCCTAGGGATGAGGGATGATGAGGAAGGTGGGGGTGGGAGAGAGGGATGAAGGGAAGTGCCTCTATAAAACGACCACCAGTTCAAATATGAGCCGAGCAAGGCACGGGTGGTGATACCACGGAGTACGCCTACTGAGATGCCCAACTCGCGTAACTCCGTGGCAATTTTCCCGCACCACAACCCAGGTTGCAGCCATCACCCTGATGTTGTTGGGTGCCACTCCTTGTAGCTCCGACACCGCTTGCTGTTAATCATTCGTGGCATATTTCCTAATCTTAGCCCGCCAAGTCTGCTCCATGTCCAAGCTGCCATTGACAACTTGGACATCCAGGATTATGCAAGACTGGTCGGGCTTGACGGCAAAGATGTCGGGCTTCTTGCCCTGGTCACTTGGCATGTGATACAATCTGTCCCTCTCAACATCCCAGCCGCTAGATGACAAAGCACCTGCTATCTGCTTGGCGACCGCATCATGACATAGAATGCGGCCCCCATGAGTCCGAGGACATCATGTCCGAGGCTTCATGTCGGACTGCTACTGCCTACCTCATGCGAGCTTACTCTACAATCATTGAACCAACTCCAAATTCATATTCACCCGCTATTCGACTGTACTAGGGTCACTCTCTGAATTCACATTTCTATCTCTACCTAGGGGTGTGTCGGTCCAGGTATTTCCTGGGAACGGTTTCAACGGTTACAGTGACAAAGATGCAACCGTTCCATATTACCAGTACGGTTCCATTACCGCCTACCAAGGGCGATCAAATCCCACGCTCATGACATGGAAGAAGAAGGCAGTCAAATCCCTATTTTCCTTCTTCCATGCTTATGAACCCAACTTGAATTAGAAAAGGAAGGAATTCGAACAAGTGTTACAAAAGAGACAATTTATTATAAATGATACCTAGTGACCAAACAATTCAAGGGAAGAATAGTTTTTAGTTGCAGTTTAAGAACATAACATTTAAGAATAATAATTCTGGAGACAACTTCCATGCTAATCAATCCGGAAGATCCCTTCCCGGTCCAGAGCCATTCCATGATACTATTATATTCTCAGTCCATGGAAAGGTAAGGGCGTTTCTAAAAATGCTAAGTGGGAAAAGTGCCGCGTACGGAGTACGGAAAATTTTCATTCGATTTTTGGATCCTACGTACCTTGAAACGTAAACCAACAAATTTTGAGGGGGTGTTGAGAACAATTTTTTCTTGATCGATTCCAAAGGTTCATTATTGAAAATGATGAACCAAAAACGCTGCAAGTTATTACACAATGGTTTATTATTTTTCAATATTGATCACTCGTCTGCAAAGCCACCAACCATCCAACATGAAGAAAATCATCGACCGCATTCCGGTCAGCTAAAATTTGAACGGAGATTAGGCCTCTTTTGCGATTCACACTCGTGTTTCTGATTTATCGTACGTCCAACGCTTAAATTCTTGTAGGGAGCGAACGGTTTGTCCTACAGAGCTCCGCGTGGTCTCACAAAATTATATGGAATCTTGAATTGAAGAAAAAAAATTAAAACAAATAAACTGTTGAAGAAAATTTTTGTTAGTCGATTTCAAAGGTTCATTGTTGAAAATAATAAACCAAATTGAGCTTTCAGAGGGAACCTGCCTCTCGAGAGAACCAACTCAAAACGATGATTTCAACTGTCGAGCTCGACATTTTGGGTCATTTCAACGAAAAAATGAACTTTCGAAGTGAACCTGCCTCTCGAGAGAACCAACTGGTAACTGTGTTACTGTTTAATGCAATAAAAAACCAGCTGCGTGATTGAGAAATACAAGTTACGTACTGCTCAAGGATCTTTACACCAATTCAACATTCCCGTTCTACGTGAGGAAGCTACTTCCCATCCCACTTGGCGACCGTTTCTGTTTTGTGCCTCGTTTTCGACAGAATATATAATTGAATCATTACTACAGATTTCATCTTAATGGTCTCTCTTCCCAAAAAAGGGGTATTTGATGGATTGAAATTCAAAATAAATCGAATTAGGCGTCGTGGAGCCCTGACGAAAAATCCTGTCATCAACCACTCAACCGCACTTCCACTACCGAAAATAATCCGCAGTTGATTCAATTTACTCGTCACAATTAGTTGGTAATCCCTTAAAGTGAAGGGGGAAAGAAATTCATATTGAGTCCCCCTCTTAGTTCCCCAAAACGTAATTTTCTTCTTCGAGATAATGGAAAGTTGTTCAAACTTGATTATAACCTTGGTTTCTTCTCACAGTGGAGGGGAGAAGGTATTTCGATTCGTCACTACTTTCATTAAAATCTCAACTTCCTGTTGAGGAAATGCAAAGGTTTCGTCGTTGTGACATCTCCGGCTTCCGTTTCGTGAGGTTTAAAAGACGTTTTTCAATTTATCGAGAACAAAGCGTATTTTGAAACGTTGAGATACGGGCGAGTTCCATTATTAACTGAGATAAAACGTAATGTAGTCGGTTCATTGTTTGAACGAAACAACAAATTTTGTTGTCAAACTTTGGGAAGTCCCAGGGAGGGTGTGTCCGGAAAATGTTTAATTAGTGGATATTTTGAATGTATTGTTCATTTCGCTTCTGCTCTGCTTGCCGAGAACAGTCACGATCGATTTATGTAGCCTTTGTAGCTTTATGTAGCTGCTCCTGAGAGCTAAATCGCCGCAGATAAAGCTGTTGCGTTGGACTAATAGACAATTCTCCTGGAAATTTTAGTTTTTCCTCAACCGATAATAGCTAAATTAATTTTTTTCACTGAAATAATCTATAAGCTAATTCATCTATTACTTGAAAAATTAACTAGCTAATAAATTAGTTAGCTAATGCCCAACTCTGGCGTGGAGCAACTACAAGAACAAGAAATACATGAAGTATCATGTGAAAATCATGTCACATGTCATGCCAAATTATTGTTTTGATGTGTGCATAATGCAAATTGGGTATCTAAATGAATAATAATGTCACTAGGGTTTCAATGTTCGTGCTCCGTACGAATTCCAGTTCACCTGGTTCAATCGATCAACGACGATTCCTCCCTTGAAGAAGAAGAAGGGTAGAGAACCCATGAGGGGTCTGCGCCCCTCAGACACCATTTCCCTTGACAAGTTTTGCAGGTAACACGGGTAGGGGTCTCCCGGGCGCTATCAATCTCCATGCTAATAGGGCACATCCATTATCAAACCCGGGATTGAGCCTGAGGATCAGACCGCAAACATGCAAGTTTTCTCTATAACTAATTCCCTTCTCCCGCGAGACGGATGAGCGGGGGGGGGGGGGGGCATCACTGCCAGATTGATTAATTAGGGTTTCCGGAGTGGAGGGATCTCACCTACATAAATCCAAATAATTCAGTAACCTATATTTCTGCGGTGCCTAGTCATCAATCTCCCCGGGCAAGGACGACTTCAATGAACCTTTGATATTCAATGGTAGTCGCAAGGTGAGTGAAGGGTCATAGTGGAAATGACCTCCACGTCGCCCACATAGTCAATATTTTGACAAACAAAATATATTTTATTTTTTAGAGTTTTACGAGTAAGATCTACCAATAAAACGGTTCTTTTCACTCCGCTATGATGATATGAACCTTATTAACTAACGGTTTATTATATCCTATTAAAGTACCATCTCAAGACTTTCCATGTTAATGATATACGAGGTCGGGTTGTTAATAACGAGATGAAGAGGGCGGCTTCCTCCACGTCTTTGTCGGAACGCTTATTTCGCTAAAAAAAAAATCACGTTTTTCCTAGTTCTAACTCGAATTTTTACCAAAAATTCGACTGTAACACTTTTTTGAATATACTGCTCGAAAGCTGAAATTCTGAAAAAAGTTTTTCCCGTAGAGTGCTCCTCAAAAACACTATGTAACACTGTGTGTGATTTCAAAACGGGTCGAAAAAAAGAAATTTTACAGGGAGCTCTTTTTATTACGAACCAGATCTTCTTAAAATATTTTCGTTTGGCATAAGATAGATGAAAAAATTGACGTTATTTCCAGCGATGCCCATATTTTGATTTATTAATTTCAATAATGAACCTCTGGAATCGACAAAGAAAAAAAATTTGAATACCCCCTCAAAATTTGTTGGTTCACGTTTCAAGGTCCGTAGAACCCAAGAATCGAATGAAAATTTGGCCGTCCGTCCGCCGTACGCGCACTTTCCCCACTCAGCATTGTCCGATTTTGATGAAATTTGGGCCTCATTTGGCTCCATTCGGGGTCTAGTTGTGCCCCGAAGATTTTGGTTGATGTAGGTCACTTTTAAGGGTTTAAAAATGAATTTTGAAATTTTGAAAAAGCCCCAACTCAAAACATTTTGATATAAAGGTATTGTTTTTCCTTCAATTTAAGATTCTATAGAATTTTTAGAATGTTTTGAGACCATGCGGAGCTCTGTAGGACAAACCGTTCGCTCCCTACGAGAATTTAAGTGTTGGACGTACGATAAATTAGAAACACGAGTGTGAATCGCAAAAGAGGCCTAATCTCCGTTCAAATTATAGCTGACCGAAATGCGGTCGATGTTTTTCTTCGTGTTGGATGGTTGGTGGCTTTGCAGACGAGTGATCAATGTAGAAAAATAATAAACCATTGTGTAATAATAATTATTATTGTGTAATAATAATTATTTAATTAACAAATTATTTGTAGCGTTTTACATTTAAACGGTAAAGTAAGATAGCTATGGTAATTTAGTGATATAAGGTAAGAAAAACGGGAAATGTCTTAAAATAAAAACTCCCGCAAAAAAATTGCCGAGAAATTTTTTGTTTGAAATTAGTTGTGTTCAGATTCCAAGGGAATACAATTTGACTCAGGACAATTTTGTTACTTCTTCCCCTACTGGACCACTTTTTATCCTGGACGATTTTACTGACTAGATATTAGGGCATCCAAATCGGTAGCGAGCAGTTAAGTGACGTCAGCATTCCAATTAACTACCTGCCGTTGACTGGAACTGACTCGAAGACGTCTCAATTCAATTGCCGGTAGTTAATTTCGTAGTTGGAAAGTACAAGTTGTGAGGTCGATAGGAACTGATTTAACGACGTCTCATTTCAACCTCACAACTTGTTTAAAATTGAATTTACTTGAGAAAATTACTATTCACTGGTCGGATAGCGATCAGAACCAAAAGGACGTCAGCATTTCCTTCCAGTAAATAGCAATATAGGAATTTTGAGCAAAAGGGTAGTAAGCAGTCTTATAAGGTTTGGAGTAAGCAAAGATTTGACTTGGGAAATCTTGAAAGAAAACTTCAACTTTTTCAGAAACCACTTCGATCAAGATACTGGCAGTATAGGCGGTTTGTAACTGGCTGAAGGCTAGGAATTATTTGAATTGAATGGTGCCTCAAGGGCTGGCGTACGCCCTCATAACGAAGGGGTAGTTGCAAGAGGGGGTGGGTCCCCACTCCAGGCGACCCCCTTCCTACCCTGGAAGGGTTCTCCCTGAAGGGGATGGCTCCTCCTATTTTGCCAGGACCTCTTTCGTTATTTTTATTGCAAAAATACTATAATTAATAGTGGTTCGCCACAAGTTGTATAATTAATTTTTTGAAGGTTAGACCCCTTTAAGAAAGTTCACCCTGTATTGGTGCGACAGAGTAGGGGTTTATTTTTAATAAAATAAAACCAATTAACTCATGTCTTGCTTATATTTGAAAGAAACGGAAGACCCTATCTACCTAGGAGCTCCTTTAGTACCTAGTTTAAAGAATAAAATTGAAATTTTGAACATTCGTTCGGTTATCGATATTAATTGTCTGACCGTGATGACGTCTTTGAAGGCAGAAGATGGTGATTTTCACATCCACCTTTGGATCAGCAGGGCAGCAACTCACCGGCAATTTGCTTGAGGTGCGTGTGTCTACAGTGCAGGGCCGTTCTTAGGGGGGGGGGGGGCGATGGGGGCGGTCGCCCCGGGGCCCTGGGTGAGGGGGGGCCCCGGATTTTCAAGGTGGGAAGGGGGAGCAGCTTTTTGCCAAGTTTGATCCAATCATGATGGAGCACATCAAATTCTTGTTGCAGGGAAATATTTCTGACCATTACTGTGGGAATCTGATCCAGGAAGAACTACTGAAGCTTATGTCCTCCAAAGTCAATTCCTATATTAATGAAAAAAATTCGAAAAGCCAAATATTATTCCATTATTGCGGACTGCACAACAGATTTTTCTCACCAAGAACAGCTATAATAATCAGCCATAATATAGTAATCAGAATGGTGGATGTTTCTGATGGGCATCATTTCAAAATTGAAGAGCATTTTTTGGGTTTTATAGCAGTCAAAAGCTCCACTGGTGAGAATTTAACAAATGACATTCTCAAATTTCTTTCAAAAAAAACTTGGACATACAGGACTGTCGTGGCCAAGGGTACGACAATGGCTCTAATATGAAAGGTAAAAAAGCTGGCGTTCAAAATCGTATTATCAAGATAAATCCACTAGCTTATTATGTCCCTTGCTCTTGTCACAGTTTAAATTTAGTTCTCTGTGATGGGGCTAAAAGTTCAATAAAATCAATAACACTATTCGGGATCTTGCAACGATTGTATACTTTGTTCAGTTGCTCTCCTCAGAGGTGGGCAATTTTGAAGGACCACGTAAATTTGAACTTGCAACGTCTCAGTGATACACGATGGGAAGCGAAGCTGAAGGCTGTCCAGGTTCTAACAGGATATAACATTGATGGAGTGCACGACAGCCTTGTGGAACTGTCCAATTTTATGACAAATTCTGATCCAGGCGTGTCCCATGAAGCTTCCACTTAAGCTTCTCGGATCAAGGAATTCCATTTCCTTGTTGCTCTTACCACGTGGTACAATATTCTATTCCAAATCAACCAAGCCAGTAGGGTAATGCAAAGCCCGAATTTGGATCTTCTAGAGGCAACCAGTCTGCTGAAGAAGTGCAAGGATTTTTTTTCTACTTTCCGCAGAAATGGGCTAACAGAATGTGAAATGGCAGCAAAGAAGCTAGCGGAGAAGCTCAAAACGGATGCTACCTTTGTCAATAAAAAGAGACTAACAAAATTAAGAGGCAATTTGACTACGAGAGCTCAGAAAACATCGAGATGGAACCTAAAAAACTGTTTGAACTTGAGTTTTTCAATCCTCTGGTCGATCTCGTCAATACCGAGATTGAGTCGAGATTCGAGCAACTCGATAAGTTCAAGGATACATGGGGATTTTTGTTCGATCTTGAGAATATACCCGACAACCCTCTACTGCTGGAGGAATGTAAGAAATTAGAGGAAATTTTGACTCACAATAGCACTCAAGATATCGATGAAATGAATCTGCATGGGAATCGAGGCCCTTCATCGCTCCGTAAATTGGAAGGAGAAAAATCAAAAACCAACACCAAAACATTTGCTTAACTACATAATAGCACACAAAGTTGAGAACCTCTACCCAAATCTGAATTCTATTGTCCATTCCTGTGACTGTGGCGAATGGAGAGAGGTCGTTTTCCAAACTTAAACTAATCAATACTTACCTGAGAAATTCAATGTCTCAGGACAGACTCTCTGCACTCGCCACATTGTCCATTGAAAATGACGTAGCCCATCAGTTGGATTTTAATGAACTGATTCGAGATTTTGCTGAAGCGAAGGCAAGGAAGGCTTCTTTCAAATAGTTTTTATTGTTTTGCCTAGTCTACCTAGTCTTTCACAAAAGCCTCCGATTTATTTTTCAAATTCAAGTATTCAACACATAAACATTCCATGTGGAAAATATGGAAATTTACTATATTTTACTCAATTATTCTTCTCTGTTATTTTTTCTATTTTGTATTAAGGCACATACTTAAATAACTATAAAATATAATTTTACTTTTGTTGAGCTAGTGCTCTTGTGATTTTCTAACCATTTCCTACCTTACCTATCAATGAATTAGATTACGTAGGTGGAGGGGGGGGGGATACTCCTCCAGAGGGGGGCCCCCAAAGATTGCTCGCCCCCGGGCCCCAGAGGGGCTAAAAACGGCCCTGCTGCAGTGTATGTGTGTGATGCTGCTTTCTGAAGAAGAAAAGATTGACTGACGACGGTAACACGAGACGGAAATCCGGTCAAGTGATCGGGAAGACTTCTGGCAGTGATGGGAATCCACATAAAAAAAAGAAGAACGATGGCAGACAGGAAAATTATCCAGGCAAAGATGGCGGAACTGACTGACGGAGGTAGGAAGGACCGGATGAGTCCTCGCAGGTGATGGTAGGAGGTGGTATTGACGTGTTCAGAGTTCAATCATAATCACAATCACTTCACAATAAAAACTTCCTACCTATTTTGTTTTGTTGGGCGTCAGCATGTATACCTATTTTCAATTTCAAGTACCTAACTAACATCTACATAATGCTAATAGGTATTATTCAACCTCTGTAATCAGCATGGCTGAATAACAACGTTAAAATCAAGAATAAAGAAATTTAAGAAAGTAGATAGGTAGTCGCCTACTTTCTATGAGAACACAAAGAAGAAGATTCTTTATGTTCGTAAGTATCAACTAACTTCACTTTGGGAGAGAAAAAGTCCACGAACAAAAATTTTGTCAAATCCTACGGGTTCTTGGGAATGAATGACCTTCAAGCAGAATATTCCTCTAACTGGAAATTTGGTCGCACAACTTGGAAACTTTCGAGAATAATACGAAATGAAATGACAGTCTGGGTCTTATAGATAGGGAGGATGTAAGTTGGGAACAAAGAACTTCCTCGATTGTCCGTTCAACCCACTCCTATGATTACGTACCTACGCTCAAGTGTATTATACACCTCCATCGACTCAGGCAAGTACGGATCTTGAGGGGAATAGTACTTGGAGGAGCGCACCAAAGGAACGCCATAACGCTATATCGCCCCCCACCCTTGGTTATCTCGCAAGTTATAATTGGTTTCAACCCACGCTCACACAGGAGGAAAGGCTCTATATGTGTACCTTCTTGGGAAGCGGATTGGGATTTGAATTAGAAGGGGAGGAGTGTGTGCGGGAAGGGGTATATCCACCGAGTAGGAATACGATCCTCATATTGTCTCCTAGCACGTTCCTCCTTTATGTATGAGTTATAGCGCCAATGTAATACAACTTGCGCCCGCGTTTAGTTTCAAAAGCACACCTCAGGCAATATCGCGATCTCGCTCCCTAACATTCACCTTTTTACGAGTATGGGAATTTCCTCAATTATCAATTCAAAACGTTGCACCAACTCTTCGAATGTCTGCACCTCAATAAATACAAAACTGAAGAGCTTTAACAGCTCTAACGAAATTTATTGATTCCCCTTCTGTGACAGTGGAGTTTTCACTACCCCCACAATAAAATCGCAATAATGATAACAGCTACGATATTATTACATGCATAACACTTTCCTATATTCGTTACCATCGTTACATTCATAAAACTTGAGACTAAATTAGTATCAACAAATTATTACTAAAAGTGATTATTTTATTGAAATCGAGACGATTTTGCAGATGATCAAAAATTAATTTCTTTCAAAAATTAGGTTAAAGATAAGGTTATTCAGTTGATATAAAGCATTCGCAGATTTATTTGAACCTTTCATAAATTCATTTAAACGTTTTTCGGATTCAATTCAACCTTCCACAAATTCAATTCAATCTTTTACAAAGTAATTTAACCTTTCATAAATTTGATTCAAGTTTTTAGGAATCAATCTTATCCCAACGCTTCTTATGAGAAAAATGCTGCAAATTATTACACAAAGGTTTATTATTTTACTATATAGATCACTCTTCTACAAAGAACATGGCTTTGCCATTGTTATCACCAACCAACTCGAAGAAAAACATCGACCGCATTTCGGTCAGCTAAAATTTCTACGGAGATTAGGCCTTTTTTGCGATTCACATTCGTGTTTCTGATTTATCGTAAGTCCAACCTTCAAATTCTCGTAGGGTGCAAAGGGTTTGTCCTACAGGGCTCCGCGTGGTCTCAAAAAATTCTAAAAATTCTATACTATCTTAAATTGAAGGAAAAACACTACCTTTATATCGACATTTTTTGAGTTAGGGCGTTTTCAAACCTTATTTTTCGACCCCTAGAAGTGACGTATATCAACCAAAATCTTCGGGGCATAACTAGATCCCAATTGGAGCCTACATACCAAATTTCATCAAAATCGGTCAATGCTAAGTGAGGTGAGTGCCGCGTACGGCGGATGACGGCCAAATTTTGGTTTATTATTTTCAATAATGAACCTCTGGAATCGACCAAGAAAAAAAATTTCCCCCTAAAAATTTGTTTTTTTACGATTCAAGGTATACGTAGAATCCAAAAATCGAATAAAAATTAGGCCGTCCATCCGCCGACTTTCTTCTCTTCAGGGACTTCATCTCGACTTAATATCATACATATCATTACTTTTTAAAAACCGTAATTCTTCTTTAAATAGTACTCTTTTAGGGTGGGGGGAAAAAATAAAAATAAAAAATAAAATAAAATAAGACAAAACAAAACTTCTGAAAAGGAATGGGAAAGTGCCATTGCATTAAATTTGGTGGATTTGGGGAGAGACTAAGATGGCTTTGGAGGTCTTACGAGTAGTCTTCAGTTCCCTTTGCTACAAATTCAGGATGTTCTGGAACCCAGATAATTAATTTTGACATTTTCATGTCTTTGTTTTGGCACATAAACTGATAAATCGTCACGAAAACTTGCTCATGCGACCAATAAATAAAATAGACTCACTGTGTAGCGTAAAGAACAATCAACTGTTTTCTTATTTTGATGCTTGGGTACATGAACTAACAACCTTACTTTCACACACATGAAAATGTCCCAATGTGTTACAGACTCGTATGCAATCATTTCTTTATGGATCACCCGCCTACAAAGAACAAGGCTTTTCTAGTATTAGTTCTATCGCATTATCACGCAAGGTTCATTGTGAACTCTATTTTGACAGCAAAACATCGTTCCGAGAGTTATGGGTGCCCTCACATTCGTAGCGAATTTTGGTTCATGGTTGCTAAGGAAGACCAACTGAGTGACACTAATCGAAGCGATTAGTGACTTCTAATCGAAGAAAGAAAAATAAATGCACTAGATCCGCTGAATTTTGAACGGTCACTTTTGAAATGAATTTTAGTCAGTCATTTGCTATTCACACGCGTGTTTCTTGTTACTCATTCGTCCCCTAGTTCAAATCCTTAGAGGGGGTGAACGGTGAATGGTCTCATTCGATTCTAAAAAGTCATTAGGTACCATTTTAAATTTTTGAAGAAAAACCTTCATAACAAAAGTTTTTGAGCTGTTTTCTCAACGTCCCTCAGAAAACGTCAAGACACATTCCCGTGACTCCTCGGACTTTTTTCTCTTACAGAGATTGGAAAATCATTTCAAGGGAACTAGAAAGCATTCAAATGGCTACAACCGAGCAGCTGATGGTTTTTTCCAGTAGAGAGTTCCAGCACTACCATGTAGAGTGGGAGAACCGTCTCCAGCGCTGTGGCATCAGAAGGAACCTATTTTGAGGGTGACAATATACAATTGTATGTACATTTGTATAATTTAAAATCAGTGGCGTCTCCTCCAGGCAAACATAGCAAACACTGTTTGCCTTACTACAAATATGCAAAATAAATAAATTAATTTTTGTTGAGATTCTCCTATATTTCCATTTTTTGTAAGTAATATTTAGCTGATTTTGGAAAACTTTTATAATATTTAGGGACTATTTAATTACTATCAGGGAATTTAGAGTAAATAAGAGAATGGAATAAGAAAGTACGTATTTTGCTCTGGATACTAACCCGCAACACACCAGAGACTTGGAGAGGTCGGTAATGTAGATGATTGCGGATGATAAGCGAACTAGCGCGGGGGCTGGTCCAAGCAGTTCAAGAAAATGAATTTTTCGGGACTGTTTAGAGTGAGAGGCGACGATCGGCGGGGTGGCGGGGGGTCAGCGCGGGGTCCAGTATTGCTGTACCCCCACTACTACGCTAACAGCTGTTGCAAACAGCAGGATAACTGTTTCGTGACCTTGAATACTTGGAATATGAGCCATGGATGCTAATTAGCTCACGCATGAAGACATAACATGTCCATCCACCCACATTATCTCAAGGAAGGAAAGCAGTTCGTTTTTTCGCCGCCGCAAATAGCAGCTGTATGACGTTGACTGGTGTCCCGTTCCCGATTTTACTGAATTTCACTGTACCTAATCGTTTTTCTTGTTGATAGACACTAGGAAATAATTGCAAAACATTGTAGAATGAAGGTTTCACATCTTATTAAGTCTAAATTCAGAGTCTCCCTTTTTGGTTAATTATTTTCAAGAAAAAAGTTTGACCACCCTCAAATTTAATGGTTTACCTACGTTTGTGGTAGGTAAGTACGTGTAGATTTTGAAAATCGAATATAAAAAAAATCTGTCTGTCCGCGGATCTTTCCTTAATTATCATGGACCGATTATGATAAAATTTGGTATGTGGGCTCCATTTGGGGTCTAGTTGTGCCGCGAAGCTTTTGGTTGATGTAAGTCACTTCTATGCGGTGAAACGGAAGGGCTGAAACTTCCAAAGGCACCCTCTCTCGAAAACTCTCGATATAAAGGAATTGTTTTATCAGAAATTTAAGATTGTACCATTGAATTTTTGGAATCGAATGAGACTACCCATAACTTTGTAGGACAAACTGTTCGCTCCCTACGAGAAGTTAGAAAAACGAGTATGAATTGCAAAAGAGGCGTGGTCGCTCTTCAAATTTTAGTTAACCAAATGCTTTCGCCGATCGTTTCTATGGGATGTACTCGGTTTTGCTTCCTTAGCAATCAGTGATCAAATTTCTAAACGAAGGAATTCTTTATTTCTTCCAGTGGAGTGTGGAGCGTTTAATTCTTCCAAATAAACTTGATTGTGAAGGTAAAACATGGTTGGTAGGTGGTGACAATGACAAAGCTGAGTTCTTTGCTGGCACGTGATCAATACAGAAAAAATGAACCTTTGTGTAATAATTTGCAGCCTAGCTGTTTGCCTGACGAATATTATCACGCGACGCCCCTGTTTAAAATAATCAGTCACATAACTCAATCAGATGACCTTGCATTCCATGTTGCGAGAGTTTGCCAGCCTCAATAATTCAACCTTGAAACTAATATTCCCACTAATATTACGTTTGAAAGCACTTTGGGTTTGACCTGAAGATCCTACGAATATTCCAACAAATATCTCCAAGTTACACTTCTCCACACGAAGGAGCACGGGCAAACATTTAATTACCTACTCATAAACCCTAATTAGAGAAATCTCGTTGAATTAATTCCACTTTGAAGTATCTTTCTAGATGTTTGTTCGTCCATTGTTTCCACACGGAAGGTATAAGCGCCACTAAAGGCTTCCGGGTGGAAAGTCGATCCTTCACCTATCAAACTCGCTCTCTCTAATTTAATCATGTTGAAAACTCCTCTCACATACGCGAATACCTTCTACCGCTAACGAAACATAACTGTTGGGTCGTTCCCTTTGAACTAATATTCCCTTCGTCTTCACATCCGAGTATAACCTCGAATAGAAAACGAGGAATACTACAGTGAGTTTTCTTTTTCTATATCAATGTTCACTTCAGTTTCATCAAGTGAAAATGTTACTGTTTCGCTTAATGGGTTCATTCCGAGTGTCTCACACAAAAACAGGTCAAACGACTCTATAAATTAATTAACTCTGAGGCACCCCAATGACCGAAATTGGGGACTTAAGGAGCAAACCAAGCATGTAGCGTACAGTCAATAGGGGTAACTTTGAACCACTTTTTGATGCTTTTGGCATCGCATTGTGTTAAAATTCCATTTTTCGAGCCTTTTATGTCGAAAAAAAAAGAAATTGGTCCAAATGTTGCACAATAAAAGATTTTAAAAAAAATTCTGTTAAATAGTCGACATCCTTGTTTTTAGGGTGGTTCAAAGTTACCCAGGCATTCAGGGTAACTTTGGACCACCTCTGTTTTGGTTTATTATTTCCAATAATGAACCTTTAGAATCGACCAAGAAAACAAAATTTTTAAGACCCCCTCAAAATTTGACGGTTTACGTTTGAAGGTACGTAAAATCCAAAAATCGAATAAAAATTTGTAAGTCCGTCCGCCGTACGCGTCACTTTCCCACTTAGCATTGACCGATTTTGATGAAATTTGATATGTAGGCTCCATTTGGGGTCTAGTTTTGCCCAGAAGATTTTGGTAGATGTAAGTCACTTTTGAGGGTTCAAAGATGAATTTTGAAAACGCCCTAACTCAAAAAATTTTGATATAAAGGTATTAATTTTCCTTCAATTTGAAATTCTATAGAATTTTTAGAATTTTTTGAGACCACGCGGAGCCCTGTAGGACAAACCGTTCGCTCCCTACGAGAATTTAAGGGTTGGACTTACGATAAATCAGAAATACGAGTATGAATCGCTAAAGAGGCCTAATCTCCGTTCAAATGTTAGCTGACCGAAATACGATCGATGTTTTTCTTCATGTTGGATGGTTGGTGGCTTTGCAGACGAGTGATCTATGTAGAAAAATAATAAGCCATTGTGTAACAATTTGCAGCGTTTTAAATTTAAACGGTGTGTAGAAAAATAATAAGCCATTGCGTAATAATTTGCAACGTTTTTTGTACTAGTATTGCTTCCAGCGTGCGATACATACATACATATGATTTTTGGAAAAACTTGAGGGATCTTTTCAGAATATTCCAAAACGGATTTCAGTGAACAAATTTTTCGAAAAACTCCATTCTAAAAATTATGAGGCCATTGCAATAGCTTCTTCCTTGAAAATTCGCTAAAATAATATTTAATTGTTAATATTGAATTAATAATATTTAATTTAAATAAATATAATTTAATGTTGGTATATTATACCACAATATTTTGTGACGCTATTCTTAGTTAGAACAACTAACAGGTGTGTAGCGGCAAAGTACCAGTGAAATATTTCTTTCGATGTTAATCACTGACCTTGAGTCATCGAGAACTCATTGAAAGCCGCAGTGGGCGCACGGAAAGGTCCCATTAGTGCCGAGTTACACGAGCTGGATTCCACTACGGAGTGAAATTTGTAGCGATAACGCGACTATGTAGTCCAATTTGACCTGAAAAGGGGTTTTTCGCGTTTAAATGAGCGAATCGACGGTGGAGGCGACGTAGAGGTGTAATGGCTGGAATGATCAGCGGGGATCGTTCATTTGCATCGCGACTCGACCGCTGTAGACTCTACAGTTCGATCATAATCGTGACCGTGCAACTACCCAGCATTCTCCTTTCTGCTCAGCACTCGACTTCATTACCTTATCCTGGTTTGATCGTTAGAGCAGGATATTGTCAACATAAGTACTAAATTCAGGTATTTTTGGTTTACTATTTTCAATAATGAACCTTTGGAATCGACCAAGAAAAAATTTTTTTAACACCCCCTCAAAATTTGTTGGTTTACGTTTCAAGGTACCTACGTAGAATCCAAAACACGAATGAAAATTTGGCCCTCCGCCCGCCGTAAGCGGCACTTTCCCCACTTAGAATTGACCGATTTTGATGAAATTTGGTATGTAGGCTCCATTTGGGGTCTAGTTGTGTCCCGAAGATTTTGTTTGATGTAGGTCACTTCAGAGGGTTCCAAAAATAAGGTTTGAAATTTTGAAAACGCCCTAACTCAAAAAATTTTGATGTAGAAGTAAGTATTGTTTTTCCATCAATTTAAGTATAGAATTTTTTGAGACCACGCGGAGCCCTGTAGGGTTAATTTAATTATTAATTTGATTTAATTATTATAAAAATAATTTGCAGCGTTTTCCGAAGTTATTATTGTTCCTTCCTGATATCGTAACATCTCGCATGCTTCAACTCACTTCATCTTCTTCACGTCAATTTTTTTAGATGTCCGCATCTAGATTATAGTTTCCATTACTTAGAAAGATTAGAAAGAAGAAGAAGAAGAAGAGGAAAACGTATCAGTTTCGTTTACTTCTTGATTCATTGCTAGGGATGGCATATTGAATGGAATATATCGTTATACTAGTAAAATGATATATCGTCAATAAGATATCGATACCTACGATACATTGGAGAAAATATATCGATATTTCGATATAAGGGAAGATTTAACTTGGAAAAACCTGTTGAAGTAGATACGCGAGTTAAAACGTTTTAAAGCAATACAAACATCATTTTGGGAGAAATAAAACGATTCATCGGAAGATCTGCTAGGAAAAATGGTCGAAGTATTTATTTAACCTGCTTTAAAAAGTTACTGGGTATCATTTATCGAAATTATCATACGTACGTAGTTGAAAAAGTGCGAAAACGTCATGGTTGTCAGAGCACTACGTTAGTAGCAAAGGGTTTTTGGGGTTGAAAATTTGGGGATAAACTACCCTCAGGGGTCCTAAAACATGATATAAAAAATCACAGATACCCTCGCCATAGCAATGTTTCATTGATTTATAAATTGCTTCAACTCGTATAAGCATTAGGTAGTTTTAATCTCGACGCGCCTCCATTACTTATGGCTCAAGCCAAATAATTGAGACTAGAGAGCCACTGTAGGTGTAAACCATCATGTTTGAGATGAAGTCAACAGTCTGAAATCAACCCATCACGTAGGTACCTACAAAATTTGGAATAAAATTACTTGATATTTTTACAGGTAAAGGCGTCCCTTCTCATCTATTCATTTTGATATTTAATTTTTACTTGTTGATATCAAGTTGCGATATATTGGTAAATATATCGATATTGACCGATAATATCGGTTCTCTATATCGATATATATACATCGATATATCAAACGTCATATATCGATGTATCGTTGCCGTCCCTATTCATTGCAATTTTTTGCTGTGATTTCACCGTGTTTTGTGTTCTTGTTGAATTCTCGTTCTCTCTCTTGATTCCTACAATGACACGTTCGATTCAATCGTTCAAAAAATCGAAAAAATGCCTCAACAAACATATTGTCGGATTGAAATACTTGAAGTTCGGTCCGAAACAGTTATCCACAACGAAGTCATTCTTGCCGACTTTTGGCAAGAAAATCAATATTTATTCGGCAAGAAAGAATCGGTATTTTTTCTGCCCTCATCAAGCAAGACTTACGCTTCTCCTTTTAAAAATCCTCAACCAAATGGACTCAAGAATATACAAAAGAAGAAGAATGAAGAAAGCGAAAGCAGCGAGGAAATATAATATGCTATAATAGAAGGTGATGGCCGATCTTCAGGGGCGTCGCGTGATAATATTCGTCAGGCAAACAGCTAGGCTGCAAATTATTACACAAAGGTTAATTTTTTCTGTATTGATCACGTCCCAGCAAAGAACTCAGCTTTGCTATTGTCACCGCCTACCAACCATGTTTTACCTTCACAATCAAGTTTATTTGGAAGAATTAAACGCTTAACACTCCACTGGAAGAAGTAAAGAATTCCTTCGTTTAGAAATTTGATTACTAGTTGCTAAGGAAGCAAAACCGAGTACATCCCAAAGAAACGATCGGCGAACGCATTTTGGTTAACTGAAATTTGGAAGGCGATCACGCCTCTTTTGCGATTCATACTCGTTTTTCTGATTTATCGTAAGTCCAACCCTTAAGTTCTCGTGGGGAGCGAACAGTTTGTCCTACAAAGCTATGAGTAGTCTCATTCGATTCTAAAAATTCAATGGTACAATCTTAAATTTGTGAAAAAACAATACCTTCATATCGAGAGTTTTCGAGAGAGGGTGCCTTTGGAAGTTTCAGCCCTTCCGTTTCACCGTTTAGAAGTGACTTATATCAACCAAAAGCACAAGTAGACCCCAAATGGAGCCCACATACCAAATTTCATCAAAATCGGTCCATGATAATTTAGGAAAGATCCGCGGACGGACGGATTTTTTTATACATTCGATTTTCAAAATCTCACGTACCTACTTACCTACCACAAACGTAAACCATCAAATTTCAGGGTGGTCAAACTTTTTTCTTGAAAATAATTAACCAAAAAGGGAGACTCTGAATTTAGACCTAATAAGATGTGAAACCTTCGTTCTACAATGTTTTGCAATTATTTCCTAGTGTCTATCAACAAGAAAAACGATTAGGTACAGTGAAATACAGTAAAATTGGGAACGGGACACCAGTCAACGTCAAACAGCTGCTATTTGCGGCGGGGAAAAAACGAACTGCTTTCCTTCCTTGAGATAATGTGGGTGGATGGATATGTTATGTCTTCATGCGTGGGCTAATTAGTATCCATCGCTCATCTTCCAAGTTTCTCTGCATTCAAGGTCACGAAACAGTTTTCTGACTGTTTGCCATGGTGGTAGTGGGGGTATGGTAGTACTTGATACCGCGCTGACCCCCCGCCACCCCGCCGATCGTCGCCTCTCACTCTAAACAGTCCCGAAAAATTCATTTGTTTGAACTGCTTGCCTTGATCGCCAGGCACCGCGTATCATCTGCAATCATCTACATTACCGACCTCCCCAAGTCTCTGGTGTGTTGCGGGTTAGTATCCAGAGCAAAATACGTACTTTCTTATTCCATTCTCCTATTTAATCTAACTTCCTTGATAATAATGAAATAGTCCCTAAATAATATGAAAGTTTAAAAATCAGCTAAATATTACTTACAAAAAATGGAAATATAGGAGAATCTCAACAAAAATTAATTTATTTATTTTGCCTATTTGTAGTAAGGCAAACAGTGTTTGCTATGTTTGCCTGGAGGAGGCGCCACTGCCGATCTTTCATACGGACAGGAACCACTAGCTGTCCTCTGGAGCGCGCCGCTCTGTTCACAGAATTTTTTTACCCACTTCCCTTTGATATTTTTTCACATTTCTTTTCGCAACGTATCCCCTTTGATTTTTTGACGATGATTCGAAATCGGATCATAATTTATGAAATTTGCCCAGGATAACCAACAACGAATTTATGAATTATTTTCTGGAAATTGAGAGAGAAAAAACACTTTATTGAACATTGTAGAGGGAATGGAGGTGGAAAAGGACTCCAGTAGTTGTCGAAACGTAATGGATTTGCCGAAAGTTCAAAATGAGTTGCCAAAAGTTCAAATTGGTATGCCAAAAGTTTGCCGAAAATTGAAATTGATTAATGCCAAAGGGTTTTTTGTTTTTGCGAGCGTGCGAGCGTAAATGTGGAGGAGTTAGTCTTGTGGGAGATTTTCTGGAAATTAGTTTAAGACTAGATCATTGGATTCGTTCACACATGTATTTCTCACAAAGTGCATACGTGATAAGTATATTAGTACCAACTTTTATCTCAGATAATTTTCCCGCTCATAAATTACCCGTCATTACATTCTTTACAACCACTACCGCAAGATATTTTCCTCGGACTATAACTTTAATCGGTTAAGTAGGAAAAATGAAAAAATAAAGGGAGAGAAATGAGGTAAATAGGTCGTTTGCTACGTGCCGGATCCACTTGAGGGACCCCATCGCTGGAACTAACCCGCCAGCACCGACCCACCTCCAAGTACTTTATTGATATTAAGAACAAGGCTCTTGGGAAATCTTTTATATTCCGACGCCTCTTTCTTCCTTCCATTCCCACTCTGTTCTCTCCCCGCTCTTCTTTCTATTCTGAAAAGGGCGCTAAACGAGATGAAAATAAAGTAAATCAGTGTTGCAGCCTATATCGCCGCTCCCGGGATGCAACCTTCCCTCTATTTACCCTAATAACTCTCGATCCCCAGACGTTTTAGCTGAGCCCGCTGAGAAATCTACTAGTTCCACAGAATAACGTAGTACGCGTGTGTATTTGAAATCTACATCTAAACATAACGCTAAATTAATTTTTCGACTGAGTCTGAGTTACAATACTTCCCTGGCAGTAGGGCGCTGAGCTAACACGAAAATAATCGCAACGTACCAAAAAAAAAAAACACAAACGGTGGATACAGCTTTCGTACAAGTACGCAACCACGAGAGACATTTTATGTCTTATGTTTAATAAATTGAGAGCTTTCCAATGAGTGGTGAACGATTTTTGTGGGGTGGAAAATGAGGAAGTTAGTTTTCCCTAGGAACGATTGGTTGTACGTGAAAATCATCAGAAATTTCCGCGTAACGCTCCCCTCGTAACGCTCCCCTCATAACGCTCCCCGCGTGACGATTTTTCATTTATGTGCCATAGTAAAGACATAAAATGTCAAAAAAGGAAACATTTTCCAATGTGACCGGATTTTGCTACCGTCTACCAAGGTAGCGGAAGCTTTGTTTTCACTTTTCAAGGTTGAAAAAAAGTTCTCCAAAATCCAAATTTCCGATTTTCGAGTTTTGCGTTTTAGACCTTCCTGAACAATTTTGGTTGCGTGTCTGTCTGTGTGTTTGTGATGAAATCCTTGCAACAGCCACAACTTCTACAATTCTCATCCGATTTCGATGAAATTTTCAGGGATTGTGCGAATTGGCGTGTAGATGGACCCTTATGAAAATCATCACCCCCGAATTGATAATACCCTCTACGCGTGCGCATCTTGAAATCATTGCCACAGCCATGACTTCTACATTTTCCAATAATATTCAGAGATTGTGCCGGTTGACGTGTAGATGGTCCCCTATGAGGGTAGTGGAAGGTACTTAGAAATTGATGTTTTGAGATCAACTACTACGCATCGGATCATCTCCGCCGTCCAAAGGAAGAACGTCCTAAGTCCATTTTTGGTTTATTATTTTCAATAATGAACCTTTGGAATCGACCAAGAAAAATAATTTTTTAACACCCCCTCAAAATTTGATGTTTACGATTGTTTACGATTCAAGGTACGTAGAATCCAAAAATCGAATAAAAATTTCCGTCCGCCGTACGCGGCACTTTTGCCACTTAGCATTGACCGATTTTGATGAAATTTGGTATGTAGGCTCCATTTGGGGTCTAGTTGTGCCCCGAAGATTTTGGTTGATGTAGGTCACTTCTAAGGGTTCCAAAATCAATTTTGAAATTTTGAAAACGCCCTAACTCAAAATATTTGGTATGAAGGTATTGTTTTTCCTTCAATTTAAGATTCTATAGAATTTTTAGAACTTTTTGAGACCACCCGGAGCTCTGTAGGACAAACCGTTCGCTCACTACGAGAATTTAAAGTTTGGACGTACGATAAATCAGAAACACGAGGGCGAATCGCAAAAGAGGCCTAATCTCCGTTCAAATTAAAGCTGACCGAAATGCGATCGATGTTTTTCTTCATGTTGGTTGGTTGGTGGCTTTGCAGACGAGTGATCTATAGAAAAATAATAAACCATTGTGTAATAATTTGCAGCGTTTTTGCATTTTGAGAAAAACGAGATTTTGTGAAGTTGCCAGGGATATTCGTATCGTAGCAGATAGAAAAACCTTTTTTTTTTCTCGAAACACCCTCAAATATGTTTCTTTATTTCGTACTCCATTGACAAGCACTGAAAGAATATCGTTTGGGTAATTAATGGGACATTTAAGCCCATCGGAAGGACATAGGACGCTTTACTCTAGCAACCCACGACTCAGCTTGATGCAAGGCTCAAAGGTCCTATGTCCGTGGTATTTCGAGTGATAATTTGTTTTATGATGATAATGGGTTTCTGAAATAAACATTTCAAGAGATCCAGTATTACCTTCAAAAGCAAATTTTTATTTTCAAAAAGTTTCATTGAATTACAAAATTGAAATGTAGTATATGCATATATATAATTAAGAATGAACTATGTTTTGACTCTAGACAACTAGAAATCACAATTCATCGTTTTATTTAAAGTGTGTTTCTTCAGAGATAAAAAAAAACTAACTTTAGTATCACAACTTGATCCATTTTCATGCAAGACATGAAGTTTCAGCACAAAATACATATAATTGCATCACATTTCCTTGAGAACTAAAAATATGAACACATTCTGGCTACAGAAAATTTTGAAATTAGTTATCATTACCAAACTTTAAACAAAGTTCTAATTTGGTTGCCAACATTCTTACGAACTTACTAGCTTACTAGCTGTAAGTCCAAAACTTTTTGACTTTGCTGTGTTGTTACCGCTGAGAGTAGAACTGAAGCAGTGGTACTGTCGCTAAACTGACGTCATCGAGTGTACAACGTACCTAGGTACTATTTTTCTTCAAAACCAGGACTGTTTAAGCAAGTTCAGGTCACAGAACTAAATGATTCGTACAAAGCTTCAGCGTCCTGTGATCAACTGGTACCTACTAAACTAGACTGTCCTATGTCCGCATGAATTTTTTCCTCGAAGGACATTTTAGCCTAGTACGCCTTACTTAGGACATTTTAGCCTGTGATGACCAGCAAAACTCGCAAAATAGACCTAGGACAAAGTGATTTTTCTCTTCTTTCCCATCGACTAAGGACTTTCTAGGCTAGCACAAAAATGCGGCTGATCGAGCTCTACAAGATTAGTATGTCCCCATCTTAAAAAGTGAAAAAATGGACTTAGGATGTTTTAGCTTTGGACGGCACTATACAATTGGGTTATGGATACGAGGAAGCTATGTGCCACACCCACTTGGCAGGCGTTCATTATTATTGATTTGATAATAATTGACAGGTGTAGCACTCCGACCCCCACCACAAGTTTTCTTAAAGGGGGTCGTTGCTTTTACTTATTTAAATATGTATTGAATGTTGTATAATATACAACATCATATATAATATATTATATCATAAAATAAATCGTACTGATATTTCTAAAAAACATATTATTATCATTAACCTAATTCGCACAATTACTGTAGCTGAAACAGAGCCTTTCTCTTAGGTAGGTACGCTTAAATGAACTGAATTATTTGTAATGTAATATATGAAAATTTGAAAAACTTCCAAAGCGGATTTCAGTGAAGAAAAATTTCAAAATTTTCCGCTTTATAAAATTCATGAAATTCAATCAAATTTATGAAATTCAACATTTAATTCAACATTAAAATTTAACATTTCGTCGCTCCTCTGCCAAAACCGCTAAACTGCAAAAATTCGAAAATTGGGCTAAGCATCACTTTGAGTAGTGACATTAGTCAAGTATCTCCTCCAGAAATTTCAACTCTCTAACTCCACTTAGGGATGGCAACGATATATCGATATATGAAATATATCGATATATTACGTTTGATATATCGATATATTTATATCGATATAGAGAACCGATATTATCGGTCAATATCGATATATTTACCGATATATCGCGACCTGTTTTCAAGTAAATTTTTTTTTTTTTTTTTTTTTAGTAAAAATTAAATATTGAAATGAATGGACGAGAAAGGACGCCTGTACTTGGAAAAACATCAAGTAATTTTATTCCAAATTTTGTAGGTACCTAGTGATGGGTTGAAATCAGACTGTTGACTGTTGACTCAGACATGATTGTGTACATAGTATTCATCTACAGTGGCTCTCAAGGCTCAATTACTTGACTTAAGCCAAAATTAATGGAGGCTCGTCCAGCTTAAAACTACCTACCTACTATACGAAGGGAAACAGGTTTTCACAACAATTATTTTCAATTTGAAGGATCATGATCGTCTACAGTACCTATACCCCTGTCAATTTATAAATTAATTTAACATTGCAATGACATTTTTGCACTTTTTTCCAGTTTTTAAACAATGAATTTCGATCTTTCATACCCAGTAACTTTTGAAAGTAGGTTAATACTTATTTCACACGGTTTTGACATTTTCATGTCATTGCTTTGGCACATAAACTGAAAAATCGTCACGAAAACTAAGCAAGTCTTGCTCACGCGACCAATAAATAAATAAAATAGACTCACTGTGTTGCGTAGAGAACAATCAACTGTTTTCTTATTTTGATGCTTGGGTACATGAACTAACAACCTTACTTCACTACCTTGTTGTGTAGTGGTTGACATGAAAATGTCCCAATGTGTTGCAGTTTCCAAATAGATCTTCCGATATGTCGAGTGTATCGATAATATTTCCTCCAAAACGATGTTAGTAACTTTTCAATTCACCTACCTACTTACTTCTTCAAGTTTTTCCAAGTAGATACTCCGATATGTCTATAAAATTTATAGTCATGACATTTAATGTCATCCTAAATTATTTTTATATTGTTTTAAAACTATTATATTCACCTACCTACTTCACATGTTTTTTAAAGTAGATCTTCCAATACATCAAAATGTCGATATATTTTCTCCGATATATCGAAATATCGATATATTTTCTCCGATATATCGAAATATCGATATATTTTCTCCGATATATCGAAGGTATCGATATCTCATTGACAATATATCATTTGATCGATATATCGATATATTTCATTCGATATGCCATCCCTAACTCCACTAGAACATGGTTATTTGAGTGGTATCTATTCCACGAATCTGCTGAAAATTTTTTTTCTCCTCTGCATTTTCGCGAATCTGACAGATACGTGAGTTTGGCGTAGTCGTCCCCATCACAAACACAAGATTCGCGATTGTTGCGTAGTAACCTCGGGAACAATTGGACCTAGAGTCCGAATAACTTCTTACAACTTTTTTCTACATTTTCTTAATTTTATCTCACAGGATTGAGGACAGACAATTAATTGTATTAATATTAAAATTTTATTAACAATGTAAATAAAATTCACTTTTTAAAACCAATGTGTTGACTCAATTCTTCTTAAGCCACTCTCTATAGTATGAATAAAATGTATACTTACTATAGAGAGTGAATTCATGAACTATTTCTAAGCTACTGTTTATTATATTCGTTCATAGTAGATTACTATCAATCCAGGGGCCATGAATTTCATAGGGGACCATCTACACCCCAACCCGAACAATCCCTGAAAATGTCATCTAATTTGGGTGGAAATTGTTGAAGTTGTGGCTGTTACTAGGATGTCACGTTTGCGCATGCACAGAGGGTACTATCAATCCGGGGGTGATGAAACTCATAGGGGACCATCTACACCCGAATCCGAACAATCCCTGAGAATATCATCAACTTCGGATGGACATTGTAGAAGTTATGGCTGTTTCAAGGATTTCTCTTTTGCGCATTCGCAGAGTATACTATCAATCCGGGGATGATGAAACTCATAGGGGACCATCTACACCCCAATCGGAACAATCCTTGCAAATTTCATCGAATTCGGATGGAAATTGTAGAATTTATGGCTATTGCAAGGATTTCCCGTTTGCGGACCCACTCCACCAAAACCACGAATCTGCGTTTTTTAGGACATTGTGAGGTCATCTAGGTTGTTCATGATGATTTGATGGAGTGAAACCTATTTATACTTATTCTGTCATGTTGTAAGGTAAGGAAAACAGTGCAACAATCGAAGTATTGCTAGTCCGTAACGATAATAAGTTGCGGAGTAACTTTGGAAGCCTCTACTGAAAAACAATAAATTTTCAGTTTAGCGGTTTTGGCAGAGGATAGTTTTAAAGTTTCGTGGTTTTGGCAGAGGAGCGACGATTTAATGTTGACTCGAACTGGACTCCAGTTCTTTCCGAAAATTCGCTAATTATGGGTTGCTACCGGTATTTTTCAACCTGAAGAGGTGATTTTTCTGTGTATATTGATCTGTAATTGTTTAGGTTTAGATCAAACGATTCCAAAGGCACTGTAATACACAATACGAGTGAAAATGATTGGTTTTTCAAAACTTGATGCAGGAGTTGATGCAGTAAGAAAGAAAGATAAGAAACAGAATGGAACTTTCGGGTTTATGCAATAAGAGCTACCTTTAGGCTCCACCAGATCCATCGTACCACGCCATTGCCGTTTCCTGGGGGAAGGGAATCGAATTCGGTACCGTACACTACGTTATTCGGAATGGGGTTCTCAGATTAGGATCCGCTGAAAGCCGACTCACTTTCGGGAGAAGATTGTTCAAAATTTGTAGGAAACCCTGCGGAGCCCCCAGACGGCAATACAAGTCTGCAGGCAGCGGGGAGAAAAAAAGGAGATTCTCATTCCATTACAAGAACCTCCTCGCCACCTGGTGTGTCGGCCATTTCGTCTTATGGCTTATTCCCGAGTCTATTTTTCTTTTTTTGCAGCTGTTTTCGTGCGGAGGTGGTAGAAAACCTTTGCGATTCATCTCCTCATTCGGTTAGGGAGGATTGCCTCATGGTCTTACCAACAAGCCATGCAGGAGGCCGTCTTGAAAATGTGATGAACTCCACCCTCATGCGTTATGAGGGATCCTGAGCCCTTGGAGTGGATTGGTTAATCCGATTTGCCAAAAGGGATTCTTCTCCCGTGATGCGTTTGAAATATGAATGAGAGCACTGAAATAGAGCTAGGATTGGAGAAAGCACGTTGTCCGAAGAAACAAATCCATTTGGAACTCAAGGAAACTCACTTCTTTGCTCTAAAACTGGATATTATCGGTAAAACAACAAATTATCTATACTCTATCTCCCACACTCAGTAAAAACTCACCACATCAAAAAATCATCATTTAAATTAGGTTATTTCATCATTGATATTTGTTTCCTCCATAATTATAAAATGGAAAGGGATGGGCTAAAAAAATGTCCTATATCATGTGAATATTCGCATGTAAGCATAAAGTAACACACACTCCCAACATGTGGTCATTAAGCGACATTTTTGACATACTTTTGTTGTCGTGACCTGCTCCTAGTGAAAGTATTTTTAACCTCAATTGGGCCATGGTGTCACTAGTGACACCAAAAACTTCTAATGAATCCACAGCTGACCCTAGGAGTCACAAGATAAACTAGATTTAAATTGGAATTTAAAAATTGATGGATAGAGCTGATTTTTTGGTTTATTATTTACAATAATGAACCTTCGGAATCGACCAAGAATTTTTTTTTTTAACACCCCCTCAAAATTTGATGGTTTACGTTTCAAGGTACGTAGAATCCAAAAATCGAATAAAAATATGGCCGTCCGCCCGCCGTCCGCCGTACGCGGCACTTTTGCCACTTAGCATTGACCGATTTTGATGAAATTTGGTATGTAGGCTCCATTTTCGGTTTAGTTGTGCCCCGAAGATTTTGGTTGATGTAGGTCACTTCTAAGGGTTCCAAAATCAATTTTGATATTTTGAAAACGCCCTAACTCTATTAGTATTTTTTTCCTTCAATTTGAGATTCTATAGAATTTTTAGAATTTTTTGAGACCACCCGTAGCTCTGTAGGACAAACCGTTCGCTCACTACGAGAATTTAAAGTTTGGACGCACGATAAATCAGAAACACGAGTGTGAATCGCAAAAGAGGCCTAATCTCCGTTGAAATTAAAGCTGACCGAAATGCGATCGATGTTTTTCTTCATGTTGGATGGTTGGTGGCTTTGCAGACGAGTGATCTATATAGAAAAATAAAAAATAATAAACTATTGTGTAATAATTTGCAGCGTTTTTAAAACTATTTTTCGTAAGTCAAATCAATGATGTTAAAACAAAATTTGAAAATTTGTTCATCGATTTTTTTTTAGGAAATTTTCGTCATAGTCTCTATTTTGAGACATCTAATAGTCCACAGAAAATTCTGCTGTCCATTTAATTTAAAATTGCAATCTAATTTTGGTTACTCCGATGACACCTAGGGACAGCTGTAGAGTTCTTGGAATATTTTCGGTGACCCTAGTGATACTTTGGTCCAATTAGGGTTGAATAAACATGATGAACCGAGAACACAGGTGTTCAACTAGATGTGCACTTTCGTGAGACTATCTACTTTAAGCCTACAGCGTAAATGATAAAAACATGGAACAAGTTTTAGCCAAATTTAGTGCAGAAACTTTCGTCGTAGACAGGTAAAATACGAAAGTTATATTATATCTTGCAATATATATAAAATGCATTGAAAAGCTTGGCACTTCGCATTCGACAACCGGAGTGTCGAAAAGGCGCGTGACCGTCCCGAGGTCCCCTCCAACAAGGCACTCCCGAGTCCCCCTTCCGCGTGACACTCCCACGTCCCCCTCCAGCCTAAAGTTTTTGGGCTAAAACATGTTCCATTAAAAACGCTTCACATTCAGATTGTGGGTGCCTTCATGAGGAAATATTATTACTGGTTGCTAAAACGATCGCATTTTGGATAACTAAAATTTGAACGGAGGTTAGGCCTCTCCAACGATTCACACTCGTGTTTCTGATTTATCGTAAGTCCAACCCTTAAGTTCTCAATGGGAGCCAACTATTTATCCAGCAGAGTTCTGAGTGGTATCATTCGATTCTGACAATTCAACACTATTTAAATTCAAGAAACAACAATACCTTCGTATAAAAGTTTTTGAGCTAGGGCATTTTGAAAATGTTAGCACTTATTTTTCAACCCTTAGAAGTGACTGACATCAACCAAAAACTTCGGAGCACAACTTGACCCCAAATGAAGAAGAAATTTCTTAAAAATCGGTCCATGATAACTAAGGGCGGAATTCATAGTCCTCACTTAGTTGAAAGGAAATGCTCAAGTCAATGCTTCATGAGTCGACGGCCACTTGGGGTCTTCATATTCATCGAATGAGTAAATGCTCAAGCAAGCGCTTTCAAACCCGAATTCATAAACATTAAGTAAAGAAATTTCCTGACTTTCGGGCTTACCTTAAGTATTTCCTTGTTTGGAAATTATCTTCTTTTTCTGTGTTGTCATCGATTCTTTCATCCAAACAGTCGGCTCACTGTCTTATTTCTATTGTCACGGCCCTACGATTTATTATGCTAATATTTAGTTGAAAAAATTAATGAATGTTTGAAGCAAAAAATTAGCAGAATTTGAAGATGAAAATTAGCGATTGCAATCATGGGTCCAACATTTTTCATAGGTACTTGAAGTACCAAGAACCCCATGTACATTCATTTGTGGTAATGAATCATTCCAGACGAGAAAACCTCAACTTGTGAATGGAAAATAATTAACCCTAATAATGTCACCAATACGAACATATATAGAAGGAAAGGATAAGTTGAGTACGTAAACGATTCGTTGCTAAAACCGATAGGTTGACATTTCCTAGAAATCCTAACATTTTCTCTTAATTTACTAATATGTAATAATTAGTAAATTTTGATTAGATCTGTACAACTGGACGAACTTGAGTCAAAGTAAAGATTTGACTTGACTTAGTGAGGACTATGAATACGGAATCTGACTAAGAATTTGCTTTCCAGGAGTAAAGTACTTAATATGTTGCTACCTACCTAATTGAAGGACAGCCAGTAATAGGGTCGGTTACCGATTCCCTCTGTTGACTCCGGAAACAGCTCAGTGAAGACGGGGTAGGTCGTTTGATAGGAATTTTAAATTTATGATGGGCGCCAGTCCGCTTGGTATTTTGAGCAAATAAGAAAAAAATATAAATTTGTTTTATAATCTACTAGCTCACAGAGAAAGGTAAAACGGTCCAACCCTTCATCTGCTGCTAGGGATCTTGCCCCGAGGAGTGCGAAAAAAAAGTAAAAAATTAGAAGTGAAAAATTGGTTCAATTATCGGGGTTCAATAAAACCAAAATTGAAAATTTGATATAAATGTATTAAAAGAAAAGGAGTTCTGCGAACTTGGAAGGGGTAGATATATGTACAACCCGGTCTAGGGTATCTATAGCTCAAAGTACCTAGGTACCTACTTTTTCTGGGAATAGGTACGAACAAAGGACGAAAATACAACAAACCATCTAGACCTGGTGCACTCTAAACTTTCGAAAAACCTATTTCTCTTGAGACGTCTCTCAACAACTGTTACTCAAAGCGTGCTTCTCACTGCATACCACGGTCTATTCTCCTCAGTCATGTCTTATGGGCTCCTTCTATGGGGCGGGGCATCAAACGTTGACACTATATTAAACTTCAGAAGCGGGCCGTAAGAATCCTGGCTGGTGAACCCTGGAGAAGTCCAGCTAGACCCATTTTCAAGAAGCTCGGACTCCTAACTCTGTACGGGATGTATGTTCATGGTCTCCTGATGCACACATACAAAAACATCAACTCTTTGCCAAAACGGTGTGAAGTCCACCTATAAGAAACACGTCATCGAGAGGACCTTAATATTCCATATTTCCGACTGTCGAGCTCCCAGACTCGTTTCGTCTACTTGGGGCCAACTCTCTTCAACAACATCCCAACTAAAATAAGAATGATGAGTGAAAATCAGTTCTCACGTAGTACACGTCGCGTTTTAATAGAAAGTCCCCTATACCGTACAAACGAATTTTTTGACCTGAAATGGAACAATTATGTGGATTGAAATATAAATATATATATCATCATGCAGCAGAGGAATTTTAATAAAAGTACTCTAGCTAGCTTCTACAATGTTATAAATGTGCGTATACATTTTAGTAGGTGTATATTTTAACGTATTTATTTCAAACTCTTAATATTTGTTGACTGTGATACCCGTGTGATGTTTCTGTGATTTTTTGACTAATTCTATATTCCAGCCTGTGATAATTTTTTTCCAACTGTGATTACGATGTGATTTAAGCTTAATTTGTTAAAGATTGTTTCTGACTTGTTGTTTGATTGTTGTTATTTTATCAAAATTGTATCAATTCATTAACTTGTTAACTTTTCGCTTGTTAGCTTGTTTAGCTTTTTTTTTCTAAGGGCTGCACAGGAAGGATAAATCACACGGGTTTCCTATTTTAATACTTAGATTTAGATCTATTATACACCTATTTTGAATTTTGAATTATGTTTCTATTTTGATTTTTGTACGACGCGTTCATGTCCCTGTGACGACGAATAAAGATTATCATTCATTCATTCATTCATTCATTCATTCAAACGTCTCTATGGTGCACCAACCTATCATTGCCCTAGCCTAATCTTATAATTTTAAATTATTTTACCTTGCAACTAATTCTTAGAATTAAGTGGCTCTTATAGGTGGAGTGTCCTAGGTCGGTTCAGTACCCGCAGTTCTTTGATGTTATCATAGGTGTATCCTCGAAAGGTAAGGAGTGGCCTTGAAGCGTGAAGCCCCACACTGGATCGTAAATTCTGGTTCAGGATTATGATGTCTTGCATCCAAAATGATGTTTATGCCAGTTAAAATGGATAGCTTCAGGCCACAAAGTATATTTTGTCGCTTTGGTAGGTACTGGTCAATCCCAATCTGGGGTAAGTATCACTTCTTCTATATTCTTCGATATTCTCATCGATATACGAGGTCACCTGGAATGACAGTTTATCCTGCTTATGTGAGCAGCTAACAATTAAAATTTCCACGTGGAACACGGCGAATCGAGGTATAAAATCCTGTCAAACAGTACACTATGTCTTTCCACAGACGCCTTGAGCCGACTGGCCTCAGACGCAGGAAATTTATTGTCCAGTAAGTAAGTAGGAGGAAATAGTTGGCAAATAGTCAAATAGTTGGCTGCCAAAGAGCTTAGCGTTACTCTTCGAAAAATACATACTTATTAAGGGAATACAGAGGTGGGAGTGACAAATGCGATTTTTCCATGTTTTCTATACGAGTTTCAACCAGTTTTCTGCTCAAGGCTATCACTGAAGGATGCAGACTAATGGATCATAATTCCATCTAAGTTTTTATCAAATCATTAGCACAATTCAAATGTTTAGTGTACATTCTATAGTAAATACAAATGCTATATAATAGTCCAGGGATTCTCACTGATTCTCACTATCCTTTGTCAGCCGTATTTACTTGAAGCAGATCATGATTTTTAACATTATGGATGCAATAACTCCATCAAATTTGGGAATAATCGTAAAGTTAAGTGCATCATTGGAAACCAGATTAAATTTCATAGTTTTATGATAATTTTAAAGCTTGCAGGGTGGCTTTTAAAGAAAGTTGTAACATTTCATAGTTTTCAGAAGCTTTACGTTTTCAAAATTGCCATTGTCTGATCTGCTATTGTCCTTCTTACTTGATATTTTTCATTCAAGACGATTGAAGACTAGTCGTTCAGGAAATGTAATGATTATTTTGAAAATGTTCTCGATAGATGAGAAAAGTTGTTTCATGGAGAATACGTTTGGATTTTCATTTTTTTTACAATTTTTATTATTATTTTTTTTTTTTGAATTGTTGAAACATCATACGTTGGGCGGTAGGTGGAATTCTGCTCCACGTCATAAGTACTTTCACCCAAATGTTTTTTATCACATTCGGTAGTATGTACAGACATGAGCCTCCAGCTCTTAACTTTTTCGAGTGCCTCATTTGATATGTCTGATCCCGCTTCTTTGGTTCATTATTAATAATGCACCTTTGGAATCGAATAAGAAGAAGAAGAACCCCCTCAAAATTTGATGGTTAACGCTTCGAAGTACGTAAAAAATCGAATTAAAAATTGTCCGTCCTTCCGCTGTCCGTTGCCCAGTTCTCATGGACCAATTTTGATGATATTTGGTATACCGGTTCCTTTTGGTTATTGTCAGTCACCTCTAAGGGGTAAAAAATTTCCAAAATGCCCTAGCTTGAAAGCTGTTGGTATATAAGTATTGTTTTCACATTTAAAAATAAATAAATAAGGTCCTAAGGAGAGGGGAAGGGAAGTTCGTAGGACGACCCAGCCTTATCGAAAGATAATCGGTAACGGGACGCCGTGATTTCGGTTCAACGGACAAAGATAAGCCCCATGTTTGATCGATTGGGAATAATATAAGTTCAAACGTAACAATGTTTACATGAGTAAGGACTATAAATTCCCCCTAAGAACAGTGTCGCGTATAGATGGCAAACATTTTTATCAGATTTTGGTTTATTATTTTCAATAATAAGCCTTTGGAAGCGAGCAAGAAAAAAAGAAATTTTAACCCCCCCCTCAAAATTTGATGTTTTACGTTTCAAGGTACTTAGAATACGAAAATCGAATAAAAAAATTTCCGTCCGTCCGCCGTACGCCGTACGCGGCACTTTTCTTAGCAACACCGGACCGATTTGGTTCAAATTTGGTATATGGGCTCCATTTGGGGTCTAGTTGTGCCGCGAAGCTTTTGGTTGATGTAGGTCACTTCTAAGGGGTGAAAATTAAGGGTTGAAATTTTCAAGAGTGCTCGATAACACTTGAAATAAAGGTATTGTTTTTTCACCGATTTTAAATAGTATTGAATTTTTAAAAATTTTTGAGACCACCCGGAGCTCTGTAGGACAAACCGTTCGGTCCCTACGAGTACTTGAAGGTTTTCCTTCGATAAAACAGAATCATGAGTGTGAATCGCAAAACAGGTCTAATCTCCATTCAAATTTTATCGGACTAAAATGCGATCGCTGTCCATTTCTTCGATTTGTATACAGTTTTGCCTTCTGCGTAACCAGTAATCAAATTTCCATATGAAGCTTTCTATTTTTCGAATCGAGTGTGAAGCGTTTAGTTCTTTATAATAAACTTGATTGTGAAGGTGTGAAGCCAGTAGGCCTATAGTAGTAGGTAGCCAGTAGCCTATGGTGTGGTAGGTAAAAAAAAGTTGGTAGGTAAAAAAAATGTTGGTGGGTAAAAAACGCTGCAAATTATTGCTCAAAGGCTTCTTCACTCTTCACATCACTGATCAGCTGAGTGAGCTCCGAAGCCATTTTCAATCCTATTGAATGGAAGTGCTCTTCCAGGCGTCTCCAGCATTCGAGGAGATCTTCTTTACTCCTCAGATCACTGATCAGCTGAGTGAGCTCCGAAGCCATTGCTCAAAGCAAACCAAAAATTTTATGTTTCGCGTTTCAAGGCACATACAATTTGAAAAATAGAGGGAAGGTCAAGGGAGAATACAGATGGTGGTAGGTGCTATTGATGGAGAACCAGTGATCTATACAGAAGGGTGATCTATACAGAAAATAATAAACCTTTGAGCAATGATTTGCAGCGTTTTTTACCTTGAAACGTAAACTAACAAATTTTGAGGGGAGTTTAAGGGTCATTTTCCCAGAAAGGGCCAAACGCTGTCCCCAGAAGATTCTGAAGCCCTCTCACCAGTTGGGTTCTTTTAAAAAAACTCAAAATATGCGTTGGTACTTGCTCTGTCAATAACAGAGATTTTTACTCTAATAAATTTATGTTTTCATGGTTAAATTTCAATTTGAACAGCCGAAATGTCCTTCCCCCGCCTGTCCCCACTTGAGTTTCCCAACTTTACACTTGTCTACAAACCCACCAATCATGCTTTTTGAAGTTTTCATGGCGTGGTGGTATTCAAAAACATCTCAATTATGGATTGTGAGGTTTTCCACATTTTTAGGAATAACAGAATTGACTTTAGAGAACAGGAAAGGCTTGTCCCCAGGTTTTGTGTCCTTCCCCCGCCAACCAGGTTTTTTTCGTATTTTGGCGGTTTGCAATCCGTTTCCGGTAAATGCGGGTTCCCGCCTAAAGTAGAGGCACATTTCACGTAACTGGTGGTTTTGCCGCCAATTGTTTTCAGTAATTCCAGGACCGTCAGTGCGAAAACAAGTGTGTCGCAGCGTGAAGCGGCAAACAGCTCCTGTCTTTCCCCCGCCTGCATTCACTTGGTATGTAATCATATTTAATTTTTTTCGTTGCTTTATGCTTGAAGATCTCGCTGAGACGTTTCCAACGAGCTATCATTTCTTGAAATAGCATCTATATTTATGTAGTAAACGAGAAAAAACTGGATGACCATACAAGATCAGGTGTCTTTCCCCCGCCCATCTTGGCAGTCGGAGGAAGGACATAGTGAGCGGGGGAAAGACAATCATTTCTGAATTTCGTCTAATATATTATGTACAATACTTATTTTCGACCTTTCTTGTATATTAGACTGGGAACTCAACTAGATAAGATTTTCAATAACCAAATAACTGTCAGCAAGCTAGGAATAAAGGCATAGTAGTAAACAAATGTAGGAGGTATTTTGCCGAAAGTGTAAAAGTACGGCTTCTACTTCTATGACTTTATTATGGTACACAATAAATTATTATGGTACATACACCTAGGTTTCGGTGTATTACACCATCATCAGCTTAACCCATAACAAACAAGACAACAAAATACTAAGAAACAAATCTAGAAGAAAAGAAACAAGGAGTAATGATTTTAGTGACAGTGATTTTAATGACATAGTGATGTCATAGTGGTATGAATAATACAAATAAATGTATATATAAGTACGGTTATATTTGAACTTGAACGATTTACACTTAGTGTTAAAGGGTAGGTAAAACTAGAGTAAGAAGAGATAGGTACGTACCAGGTAATACAGGACCTGGCGCAAGTCTTCTTGTCAACTATGAAAAGAGGATTGTGTTGAGGGGTATTTGTAGTTTTGGGAATAATCTGTCTTAAAGGGTTGTTAACCCTTAAAGCTGGGGAAAAACCAAAGAGGGGTTGAGAAGGGAGGGCTTTGTCGGTGCCTGAGGTTATTCCTTTTGGAATTTTTTCCGCACATTGCATTAGGAGAATATTGAAATTTACCTCGATCGTTGGTACAATGATCTGGGTCATTTTCATAAGATCTGAGTATTTCAATATTATCCCATACATCCAGCTCCTTACCTTCGGAGAGATGGTGAATCAATCTCCAATCTTTATTTGGTCTTCTTTATCATAAATGTAGGCTGTAAAATGGTTTTTTTGAGGTCCCTGCTAGCAAAGCAGCTCCAAAGCAGCTTGGCAAATTCGTTCTAGATATTAATATTGTCTTGAAGGTTTTGTTGACAATTAATTATGGGTGTCTGGTTTTTCCCCAGATTTTTGGAGATGGCTCCAAAAAACCGTTTGTCAGACCAAGAAAGGAAACAAAAGAAGAACGAACGAGATCGGGCCCGATATGCGAGAAATATGGGAGATACTGTCAAAGCGTTGGATATGAAGGCGAAAGAGAAAGAAAAATACAATAGGATATTTTGTCTGTATATTTTGAAGATATAAAATATAATAATGACTATTAATGAGTACTGTTGTTTTGTCACCTAAATCAGTTCCATTTCAACTCCAAGAGACAATAATGTCCTTCCCCCGCCTAGGGTGTCTTTCCCCCGCATTTTGTGTTTTCTTTTTCATTATTAATTAATTAAAGAACCCTGTTCTTGTATGACTTTCAATTGAAATACAATCAGTGCTATGTTAAGAACATCACTGATTTTTTTGGGACGTTAATTCGACACTTGCAGTTTCCATAATTGCCAGGTCCGGATTGGCCCTTTCTAGGAAAATGACCCTTAAAGAAAAATTTCTTGGTCGATTCCAACGGTTCATTAATGAAAATAATAAACCAAAACGCGGGACTCTGAGTTAGCGATCGTATATAAATTGAAAATTATCACAGTCGAAGAACCAAATAATAATCAATCTAGATTCAATCTTCCCGCAACAATAACCACCGATACAGTAGTTTATAGAGAGGGAAGTGTTTCTCTTCTATAAACTTGGAAACTCTCCTCGCGACCACTGCCCCTGGCGGGAGTTTCCCGAACAATCGCCGACCCCATCACCCTCGGGTAATGGGTTTCCCGGCCTCTCCGGAACACCTGCGCTCCCTGCGGGAGCCTCAAAAGTTGGGCGTTATTCAATTTGAGACGGAGTCAAAGGTAAAGGTAAGGAAAAGCCCCGTCTGACCACTGTATCTCTCCTTGTCGGTTAATCTTCCGAATAATCCTTCGCTCTCCGCGATTTACCCCACCCTATTATGAAAAGAGCAGAAACGCCGCTTCAATTCCGAGGGTCAAAGTCCCTTTTGTGTCCACAGTTTAGAACACATTTAGAAGACCTAATGAATTGAGAATTTTCACTAGAGCAAGTTCTTTAGCTTTTGGCTCCCAACTCGAACAATGCCGCGGAGCTGTTTGTGAAAAATCGTCCTTTTTTTCACCCTCTTCAAGTTGTCAGTATTTTTCTCAAAACTTCGTTGAATAGTCTTCCAGAAATCATCTCGCCACCACCAGATCTGAAGCGAATTAATGTGCGGAAACGACCGTCAAAAGAAGTCGAGGTTCAAAGTTATTTTTTACCTACACTCGTCATTATTCTCGAAAACAATTCACTAAAAATATTGAGATTGTTTTTTGCTGAAATGATGTTCACGAGTAAATTTGAACCAGGGTTTTTATAAGAGCGTAACTCCACAAATATGCCATTTTACTTTTTCTTTATTTTGCTGTTCTAAAACCCTGGGCGGATCGTCTGCAATTGGAAGGGCATGCAAATGAGGTCTCAGACAGAGTAGAAATCGCTTTTGAAAATCCACAATTTTATTCAATAGCGGCATACGGGAAGTTTTTTTGACTTCCCACAAGTTTGGTTGCAAGGACTTGCGCCCTTTTAAAAAAATCGATTCATTTTATTCGAATAACTCTGTTTCATCTCAATCAGTGGCGCCTCCTCCAGGCAAACATAGCAAACACTGTTTGCCTTACTAAAAATAAGCAAAATGAATAAATTAATTTTTGTTGAGATTCTCCTATATTCCCACTTTTTGTCAGTACCTAATATATTAGCCAATTTTGGAAAATTTTAATATAATTTAGGTACTTTTTCATTATTACCAAGTAAATTAGATGAAATAGGAGAATGGAATAAGAAAGTACCTATTTTGCCTTGGATACTAACCCGCAACACACCATAGACTTGGAGAGGTCGGTAATGTAGATGATTGCAGATGATGAGCGAACTAGCGCGGGGCAAAGCGATGCAAGGCAAGCAGTTCATAAAAATGAATTTTTCGGGACTGTTTAGAGTGCGAGGCGACGATAGGCGGGGTGGCGGGGGGTCATCTCGGTGTCAAGTATTGCCATACCCCCACTACAACGCTATCAGCTGTAGCAAACAATCGGAGAACTGTTTCGTGACCTTGAAAGCAGAGAAACTTGGAAGATGAGTCATGGATACTTATTAACCCATGCATGGCAAGACATAACATATCCATCCAACCACATTATCTCAAGGAAGGAAAACTTAGTTTTTTCGCCACTGCAAATAGCGGCTGCCTGGCGCTGACTGGTGTCCCATTCCCGATTTTACTGTACATTTCACTGTACCTAATCGTTTTTCTTGTTGATAGGTACCTACTTGGAAATAATTGCATAATATTGAACCCCCCATGGTTTACTTTTGAGGTAGGTAGCTACTACGTATATTTTAAAAATCGAATATAAAAAAATCCGTCCGTCCGCGGAACTTTCCTTAATTATCATGGACCGATTTTGATGAAATTTGGTATAAGAGCTCCATTTGGGGTCTACTTGTGCCCCGAGGGTTTTGTCAGTCACTTCTGAGCGGTGAAACATTAGGGCTGTAACTTCTTAAGGCCCCCTCTCTTGAAAACTCTCGTTATGAAGGTATTGTTTTTTCACCAATTTGAGATAGGTACCATTGAATTTTTAGAATCGAATCGACCCACCCAGAGGATAAACTATTAGCTCTCCATGAGAACTTGAAGGTTGAACTTACGATAAATGAGAAACACGAGTGTGAATCGCAAAAGAGGCCTTATCACCTTAAAAATTTTAGCTGACCAAAATGCGATCGATGTTCGTTTCTTTGGGTTGTACATGTTTTGCTTCCTTAATCAACCTGTAATCAAATTTCTAAACCAAGGAATTATTTATTTCTTCAAATGGAGTGTGAAGGGTTTATTTCATCTAAATAAACAACATTTTGAAGCAAAAACATGATTGGTAGGTAGTGACGAAGGTAAAGCTGACGCTTTATCTTCAGAAAAATAATAAACCTTTGTGTAATAATTTGCAGCGTTTTTCATTATTGTTTATTCTTCTGTGACTGGCCGAGCTGTTTGCCTCACGAATATTCTCACGAGACGCCCCTGATCTCAATCAAAGAATTAGATTACAGAGTGGAATTTTCGTGTACACAAATTCCCTGTCAAATTCAAGGTTTTTCAAGTGGAGTGCATGGTTTTTGCTTCCGAGTCTACCGAGGGAGCGGACGCTTTGTTTTTACTTTTCAATGTTGGAGAAAAGAGTTCTCCAAAATCGAAATTTCCACTCGCGTTTTACGTTTCAGACCTTCCTGGACAATGATGGTTCCGTGTCTGTCTGTCTGTGTGTCTGTCATGAAATCCTTGCCACAGCCATAACTTCGACATTTCTCATCCGATTTCGATGAAATTTTCAGGGATTTTGTGAGTTGGCGTGTTGATGGTCCCCTATGAAAATCATCACCCCCGGACTGGTAGTAGCCGCTGCGCATGCGCAAAGTGTATTTCCTTGTTAGAACCATATTTTCTACATTTCCCATCTGATTTTTATTAAATTTTCAGGAATTATGCGAGTTGGGGTGGAGATGGTTCCCTATGAAAATCATGGCTCCCAAATTGAAAGAATTTTTTCAGCTTGCGCAAATGTGAAATCCTTGTAACAACCATAGAACTGCGGGTTGACGTGCAAGAGAGAGTGTACTTAGAGTTTGATGGTTTGAGATTAACTACTATGCATCGTATTATCTATAAAATCGGGTTATGGATACGAGGAAGCAACTCGAAGAAACGAACGACGACAATGACGTGTTTGGTCAGGTAAGGTTTGAACACAGATTAGGCCTCATTTGCGATTCTCACTCGTGCTTCTGATTTATCGTCAGTCCTACCCTTAAGTTCATGTAGGGAGTGAATGGTTGGTCTTACAGAGCTTTGGGTGGTCTCATTCGATTCTAAAAATTCGGTAATATTTTCAGTTGGTGAAGAAAACAATTCCTTTATATCGAGAGTTTTCGAGCTAGGGTTCTTTTGAAAATTACAGCTCCTACTTTCACCCCTTGGAAGTGACCTACATCAACCAAAAGCTTCGGGGCAAAACTAGACCCCAAATTGAGCCCATGTATTAAATTTCATTAAAATGGTGCTTGGTAACTAAAAAACGCTGCAAATTATTACACAATGGTTTATTTTTTTTTCCTATATAGATCAATCGTCTGCAAAGCCACCAACCATCCAACATGAAGAAAAACATCGATCGCATTTCGGTCAGCTTTAATTTGAACGGAGATTAGGCCTCTTTTGCGATTCACACTAGTGTTTCTGATTTATCGTACGTCCAAATCTTAAATTCTCATAGAGAGCGAACGGTTTGTCCTACAGAGCTCCGGGTGGTCTCAAAAAATTTTAAAAATTCTATAGAATCTTAAATTGAAGGAAAAACAATACCTTTATATCAAAATTTCTTGAGTTAGGACGTTTTCAAAATTTCAAAATTCATTTTGGAACCCTTAGAAGTGACCTACATCAACCAAAATCTTAGGGCACAACTAGACCCCAAATGGAGCCTACATACCAAATTTCATCAAAATCGGTCAATTCTAAGTGGGAAAAGTGCCGAGTACGGCGTACGGCGGACGGACGTCCAAATTTTTATTCGATTTTTGGATTCTACGTACCTTGAAACGTGAACCATCAAATTTTGAGGGGGTGTTAAAAAAATTTTTTTTCTTGGTCGATTCCAAAGGTTCATTATTGAAAACAATAAACCAAAAGTGCCGCGTACGGTGGAAGGCCTTTTTTTTAGTTCGATTTTCGGAATTTACGTTCAAATGTTGAGGGCGTTAAAAAAAAATTCCTCCTGCTCGATTTCATTCTTCTTCTTCTTCTTTCTGACACTACAGCCCATTGAGAGCCTTGTCCTGTTCACAAATCCCCCTCCAGACTGATCTTTCTGATGTTTTCCTCAGCCATAGCCTAACATTCAACTCGCTCAGGTCATCCTCCACGTCCTGCATCCACGTCTTTCTTGGCCTTCCACGCAATCGGCGTCCTCCAGGATTACCCTCCAGTACCTTTCGTAACGGGTCATTGGGATCGCTTCGGAAAACATGCCCGACCCAACGCAGCTTTCCACTTTTTATGACCCCTACTATACCAGGTTTCCGGAAAAGGCATGCAGCTCTTCATTATGTCTTATCCGCCACACTCCATTATCGCACACGGGACCATAGATCCTTCTCAATATTTTTCTCTCCCATGCCTGTAGTAGGACGCCTAACTTTATATCCCGATTTGTGAGCACCCAGAATTCAGCTCCGTAAGTCACGATAGGTCGCATGATAGTTTCATATATTTGAATTTTAAGATCACGGGATAGCATTCTGGATTTAAGGAGGTCTTGAAGGGCAAAATATGTACGATTTCCAGTGACAAGCCTTGCACGTATTTCTTTTCCAGAGTTGTTGTCACTTGTCAGGATCGTCCCAAGGTACTTGAATTCTCTGGTGGTTGCGAATTCACAACCATCCAGCTTAACAGAGGTGGGGTAGTTGGCATCATCCCGTGAGGTTTTCATGTATAGGGTTTTATCTCTATTCACTTGCAGGCCAACTTCTTCTGCTGCTGAACGTAATTGCGAGAAAGCTTCCTCCAGCGTTCGGAGTGAACGAGCAGTCAACACAATATCGTCTGCAAATGCCAATAACTGGTTACACCGGTGGTATATATTTCCCGATATGTTTACCTCAAGCTTTCGGACTACGTATTCTAAGGTTAAGTTGAAAATAACTGAGGAGATTGGATCCCCTTGCCTTACTCCACAGGATACTTCGAAGGGTTCAGCAATTTTGCCATCAACCTTCACAGCACATCTGCTTCCTCTTAGAGTCATCTCAGCCAATCTGACCAGCTTTCTCGGGATCTCAAGTTCTGTGATTGCCTTGATCATTCTAGACCTGCTGATGCTATCGAAAGCCTTAAGGTAGTCGATGAACAGATGGTGCAAGGTGACATTTTGCTCGTAGCTTTTCTCAAGCTCGATCCGCAGTTTGAAAATCTGGTCAGTGGTGGATCGATTAGCTCTGAACCCAGCTTGGTATTCTCCTAGCAGCTCTTCACCCAACATTTGCAACCTTTCTTTGATTGAAATAGACAAGACCTTATAAGCCTGCTCGATTTCAACAGTTTATTATTCAAAATAACAATACACACAAAACCTAAATATAAATAAAATTAAAAAAAAAAATTGTAATAAAAAAACTATAATTTTACCAACCATTTTCAATTATGTGCAACGTGATTCATGTTTGTCTCGAAGATTACCGTCGTTTCCTCACATCGTAATTTTTTATAGAGAAATATTTCTTATCACAGCCATAATGGGGTATTTCGGTCAATTTTTTTTATTTTCTATTTCAAAAGAGTATGGCTCAGGAATAACGGTAATCGGGTCTGTTCGTCGAGAAAATGTTTTTTAAAAAATCAGAGAAGCTAAGGAAAGTTGAAGATTTGAACGGTGTGACGTAGCTAGCCAATCGTGACGTAGCTAGCCAACTGTCTATGAATAAAGTATCCATGCACAGAAACCCTTGGAAGACCTCTTGGATACTACAAAATAGTACTCACACACGCGCGCAGCGTAGTCCGTGGCGTAGTCCTTGCCTAGTGTGTGTGCATTTATAGCGGCCCGCCTTTTTCAAACGTGTGATCTCTTTAATTAATTTTTCTACCACATGTTATAGTATCATTGGGCTTAAAGTTGTAGTAATTAGGTTTTCAAGGGTGCTGAATCCAAATTTGAGGTCAAAAACCTGAATTTCCGACCCACCGAAATACCCCATTCCTATTAGTTCCATCTGATTTCTATGAAATTTTTATATATCATGCGAATTGGGGTGGAGATGGTCCCTAATGGAAATCATCGCCTCTGAAATGACAGAGGAAGGTAGGGTATGGGTCACACCCACTTGTTCTCCAAAAAAATCCTAATTTATAATAGGAACTTATTTTCTGGACGACCCTCGTACCAACATGCAGCTCCTTTTGGATGTATTAATTGACGTCATCCAAACTCCGACGTAATGTCAAGGTCAGAGTGGGGCCTATAATGTGGCAGAAAACAGAGGTCAGATGAGGAGAAAGTAAAGGGGAAGAGACGAGAGGGTCAGAAGAGAGGCGGTAGAGGGCAGAAGGAGCGCTAGGGAGACCCGAGCTTCCTGAAGGGGTGGAGGATACTCAACTAGAGTGGATGTCTCTCTTCCAGCCACTCGCTTTTGTCTCAGCCAACCCACTTCACGGTTTCCCTTCCCAGCACTCCTCTCTTCTACCTTCCTCACCTCGTGACTTTTTGTTGCAGGCATCCTTTTGTTACAAACGCCTCTTTTTTCAAGTTTTTTTTTTAAACAGATGTAACCTGCCAAGTCTTTATTAGGGAGACTCACCTTTTCCCCTTTATTTTTCCATCCCCCCTTTTTGCACAGAGAAAACCGACCAGTGTCTCTTTTAGCGCATAACACGCCGAGCTTTTTCCTTGCGTAATGAATGGAAAGAACGGCTGCCAAGTGGATGGTGAGTGTAGGATGCAGTGTGAGTACCTCAAGCCAACTCATTAAGCACGAGAAGATTACTGGAATTGATTCACACAATAGAAAGAAACACGTAAATTTTAATAGTACATTTTTGAACCAGTATGAAGTTAGTTTGATGAAATTTTGAACTTTGCTGAAGACTTGATCAGCACGCATTGCATATCTGCATAATATGAAGAGAAGGACCTTTGTTGCCTTACAGTGCATTAAATTATGAAAACGCTGCAAATTAATACTCAAAGGTTTATTATTTGTCTATGTAGATAGATAGATTCTATGTAGGTGTAGATCTGTCTACCAACCATAGATACTACCTATCACAATGTGTAGTAGGCATGTCATGCCTACTCCACAAGTTTATTCGGAAGAAATAAACGCATCACATTTGGTTCGAAGAAACTGGGATTATTAGGAATTATTATTGTGCAATAATTATGAGGGAAATTCGATTACTGGTTACCAAGGACGCAGAAATGAGTACAACTCGAAAAAACGAACAGCGATCGCGTTTTGGTTAGCTAAAAGTTAAACTGAGATTAGGCCTCTGAGATTTAGGTCCTTGCGGTTCACACTCGCGATTCTGTTTTATCGAAAGAAAACTTCATATTCTCGTAGGGAGGGAACGGATTGTCCTACAGACAATTCAACAATATTCAAAATTGGTAAAAAAAAAAACGATACCTTAATTTCGAGAGTTTTCGAGCTAGGGCACTATTGAAAATTTCAAAGCTCAATTTTCACCCCTTAGAAGTGACTGACATCAACCAAAAGCTTCGCGGCACAACTAGACCCCAAATGGAGCCTGTGTACCAAATTTCATGGAAATGTGTCCATGGTAACTAAAGAACCGTCGGCGGACGGACGGAAATTTTTTTATTCGATTTTCTACGTAGGTACCAATTAAACGTAAACCAACAAATTTTGTGTGGTGCTTAAAGAAATTGTTCGTGGCCGATTCCAAAGATTCTTCTTTATTGAAAATAATAAACCAAAATTTGAACGGATATTAGGCCTCTTAGGTGATTCACACTCAATTTGTCGTAAGTCCATCCCTTATATTCTCATAGGGACCGATCAATTCGTCCTACAGAGCTCTGAGTGGTCTCATTCGTTTCTAAAAATTCAATACTATCTTAAATTGATGGAAAAACTATGCCTTTATACCAAAATGTTTTGAGCTAGGGTGTTTTGAAAATTTTAGTCCTTATTGTTCACCACTCAGGAGCGAAAGACGATGACCAAAAGCTTCGGGGCACAACTAAAACCAGAAAGGTGCCCATATATCAAATTTAATCAATACATGGTAACTAAGAAAAGTGCCCCATACGGCGGACTGACGGAAAATTTTTCATTCGATTTTCGGATTCTACGTAGGTAGGTAAGTACCTTGAAACGTAAACCTACAAATATTGAGGGAGGGGGGGGGGGGGGTTAAATTACAATGTCTTTTTTCTTGGTCGATTCCGAAGGTTTATAATTGATAATCAGAATGGGGTTCAGCTGTGGCCGAGCAAATTCCGGCATGTGTCTCTGGAAACGAGACTCGGACCGGTTGCGGGGCCGTGAGTTCGAGGCTCGCCTCGGAAGCATTTTTTCGGGTTAGCCGGTCGCAGTTCCCCCTCGTCCCAACTCAGGGCGGTGAGGCAATGGGAAGCCATGAGCAAAATCATCAGAACAAATTCTGATCTTCCCTTTGGAAGACAGCTGATGACGTCCACGACGCCAGGATTGGCAGTCGGACGGAAATCCAACCTCAAATGGTTGTTTACTTACTTTACTTTACTATTGAAAATAATGAAGGAAAATTACCTAGGTATATGCAATCGTTATTTCTTAAAAACATTCTCAGGGTAAGGAATTGACTACTTAAAGAAAAACAATGGCTAAGAAAACCCTGGACAGCAAAATGCGAAATAAAATTTTGATTTTAGGGGATCCAAACGTTTTTTGGAGCGGTATATTTGAACGTAAGCGCCACATATCGATACCTTAAAGCACAAAGGCGCTAGTCCAAAAACGGAGTTTTGAGAAGAACCCAAAAGAAGTTATCACCAGTGCACAATTCCTAAAATAATGGCTCATTACACTCACCTGTTTAATTTCTTCAAGAAATTTTCAAGCTTTAATCGTCAAGAAGGTCAATAATAGTTTTGTTGAATTTGAATTTTTCTGAAACTTAAAAAAAACTCGGCGCTTTGCGCCTCGGCGGGGGGCTCCGCCCCCCTGCACCCCCCGGTTTATTTATTTTTCCATACTCTGTATGAAATCATAGGAACACAGAATGTGTTTTTGCGATGCTAGTCATCCGTTAAATAAAAAACAACAATAATAAATGTGGAGTCTTTGGCAATAATAAAATAAATAATTGTTAGACATTTAATTTGGTCTAAAACCCTATAAATGTTATATAAATAAATATGTAACTACAAGAAAAATACTATATAAATTGAGAGCTTTCCAACGAATGGTGAACAATTTCTGTGCAATGAACACTGCGGGAGTTCTATTTCCTTACCAACGGCTTGGTTGCACGTGAAAATCATTATAAAAGGCGCGTAACGGTTTTTTCTGTCGCTTTTTCGTGACGATTTTTTTTCGGTAGGTCATCGCAAAAACACATTCTGTGTTAAAATGGAAGATGGATGGACATTGCGCCCCTGTGCTCTAAGGTATCGATATATACTGTGGGGACACGCAAGTTGACCTTTAATTCCAACTTCAGTTTATTTTTATTATTTTTAGTTATTAATGGAACATCCGACGTTATTGTTTGTAACAACGGATGAAAAATAAAAATCACTTCTTCCCAAGCTTGCGTCGAGACAAATTCTTTTCAAACTAATTTCGAATCAAGTGATCATTTACAAATCTCTTTAGGCCGTATTCTAAATTATTTAAGGAGTCAGATTAGCCTAAAGCTTGGTGAACCCGTCGTTGACTGGAACAATGGAAGACCCGCCAAATGAGGATCGGGACCAGCGTACCACGTACGAAGTAAGCGTAAAATTACCTGCGTTTTGGCCACAAAAGCCAAAAATTTGGTTTTCTCAAGTAGAGGCTCAATTCAAATTGAAAAGGATAACGTCCGAAGCAACGAGGTTTGATTATTTATTGGCACAACTTGACAATGCATATGTCGAAAATATTTATGATCTAGTTGATGCAAATGTAAATGATAAATACACGCAAGCCAAAAATAGACTAATCGCCATATACAGTGAAAGTGAGGAAGCTCAAATAAAGAAGCTAACTAACGGTTTAGAACTTGGCGGCTTAAAACCTAGTCAATTGTTACGGAAAATGAGAGCGTTAGCTGGGACTAATGATTTTTCTGATAAAGTCATGAAAACTCTTTGGCTAGAGAAACTCCCTGAACAAGCTAGGAGCATTCTAGTTATAGCGGATGATGGAAACATGGAAAAACTGTCTCAGTTAGCTGACAAAATTTGTGAAGTCAAAATGGTAGACAACGTAGACGTAAGTACTTCACAAACAAATCACCACGACTCAAGTAGTTTGGATGCTATTTCTCGTGTGTTAGAAGACGTTCAGACACAACTTCACGAACTTAGAACAAAAATCAACAGCAGAAGTTCATCTCGTAGTAGCAGTCGCAGTAACAGTCGAAGTAGAAGTAGAACGAGACATTTCAATCCTAAGGGTAAATTTTGTTACTATCACTTCAGATATGGTTCTAGGTGTCAACCAACTAAGTGTATCCAACCATGTCAGTGGAAAATGGGAAACGACCGACGACAGCAACAGTAGCTCCGCTGCCTGCTGTCGAGGAATGCTCACAAGGAGGAAGTTATCGACTTTTTGTTAAAGATAAGAGATCCGGCATACGTTTTTTGATAGATAGTGGCGCTGACGTTTCGGTCCTACCTAACAAAACAAATGTTAAAGGTGATTCAGCAGGTGATTCATACAAACTTTATGCTGCAAATGGAAGTGTTATTCCGACATATGGCATGAAATTAATGGACCTTGATTTAGGTTTAAAACGGAAGTTCGAGTGGCCATTCATCATAGCCAAAACTACCAAAGGCATCATAGGCGCAGATTTTCTGCACAATTTTGACCTATTGATAGACCTTAAGAAAAAACAACTGATAGATAACAAAACCAAATTGTGCATTTCAGCAAACATAACCGAACTCACAGCAGCTGATAGCCTGAGTACCATACAAGTTACCTCGCAGTTTACTGAACTACTGAAGCAATTCCCGGATATGACCAAACCAACTCTTGTACCTACAGACATTCGCCATGAAGTAAGACACTACATTTCAACCACATCTGGACCACCCGTCTTCGGTAAGGCCCGTAGACTTGATCCAGATAGATTAAAACAAGCTAAGCAAGAATTTCAATTTATGCTTGATAACAATATAATTCGACCATCCGACTCAGTTTGGGCAAGTCCATTACATATGGTTAGGAAAAAGAATGGAACATGGAGATGTTGTGGGGATTACCGTCGCTTGAATGATCGAACTATATCCGATAGATACCCATTACCTCATATCAATGATGTAAATCAAATATTAGAAGGGAAAACAATTTTTTCGAAAATTGATCTTCTGTCTGCTTATCACCAAATTCCGATGGCAGAAGAAGACAAGGCCAAATCTGCCATAATTACACCTTTTGGTTTATTCGAATATAATTTCATGCCTTTCGGACTCAAAAATGCACCCGCTACATTTCAACGATTTATAAATTCAATTTTGAATGGATTGGATTTTTGTTTTGCATACCTAGATGACATTTGTATCGCATCTACTACGCCAGAACAGCACAAACAACATTTATTGATAATATTCGAACGTTTGAACAGTTATGGAATAAAAATTAACGTTGCGAAATCAGAATTTGGAAAAAATGAAATTGTCTTTTTAGGCCATCACATATCGGAAAAAGGCACGAAACCAGATCCAGAGAAAGTAAAAACAATATCGAATTATCAACGTCCTAAAACCATTCGCGAGTTGCGAAGGTTCTTAGGGTCTTTGAATTTTTATAGACGATTTATAAAAAATGCTGCAGAACGTCAGGCGTGTCTAAATGACTACCTGAAAGGTGCGAAGAAGAAAGACGAACGACTGATAGACTGGACTGACGAATCTACAAAACAATTTGAGCAATGCAAACAGGATGTGATAAACGCTGCAACACTCACTTGTCCTAGTTCCAAATTTGATCTTGGTTTATTTGTTGATGCTTCTGATCATGCGATTGGAGCAGTGTTACAACAGAAAGAAGAACTAGGATGGAGGCCAATAGGATTTTACTCAAAAAAGTTGAGCGATGCACAGAAAAAGTATAGTACCTATGATCGCGAACTTTTGAGTATGTACAATGCCGTAAAATATTTCAGACAGTTTGTGGAAGGTAGAGTATTTGCAATCTTTACTGACCACAAACCACTCATTTTTGCTTACAAGCAAAATAATGAAAAGGCCACACCTAGACAGCTTCGCCATTTGAATTTTATTTCACAATTTACCACAGATGTGAGACACATTGCGGGGAAGGACAATCAAGTAGCTGACTATTTGTCAAGATTATCGATGGAGGAAATAAATTATGAAAAAATTGCACAAACGCAACAAGGAGATGTTGAGCTCGAAAATCTCATTCGATCTAACACCTCTTTGAAATTGATCAAATACCCTCTTTCCGACGCCAAGACGTTATGGTGTGATGTTTCGATGGGAAGTGTTCGACCATTCATTCCAGAGAGCTACCGTCGAAACGTGTTCAAAAATTACCACGAATTAGCACATCCAGGTGGTAACGCTACAGCAAAATTGATTTCATCGAAATGCGTTTGGCCGAAAATGGAAAGAGACATACGGGAATGGACAAAAGCATGCATTCCTTGCCAAAAGTCTAAAGTATCGAGGCATGTAAAATCCCCAATTGGAGAATTTCCCAAAACGACAAAACGGTTCGAAGCTGTACACATAGATTTAGTTGGACCATTACCACAATCAGAAGGCTACTCATACTGTTTGACTTGCATTGATCGATTCAGCAGTTGGGTAGAAGTAATTCCACTAAAAAGCATAGACGCCGAAACCGTAGCGAAGAAATTCTTCAAGGAATGGATTTCCAGATTCGGAACACCATTGAAAATTCATTGCGATCAAGGCCGACAATTTCAATCAGAACTTTTCCATTCTCTTGCAAAAATGTGTGGTTGTAAAATCCAGAGATCATCGCCATACCATCCGCAAGCTCAAGGGAAAATCGAAAGATTCCACAGAACGTTGAAAGCTGCCATAAGAACGCACGGAAAAAAGAAATGGACCCAAGTTCTCCCTACCATTCTCCTAGGCATACGAAGTGCTATAAAGCTAGAAGCGAACGCTTCAATAGCAGAAATGGTCTACGGACAACCGCTACGATTGCCAGGGGATTTTTTTCACGAAGAAGAGGGAACAACCTACAAAGACCAGGCCAGTTTTGTTCAAGAACTAAGAAGATGGATGGACGGACTGAAGCCAATTGGGGAAGCACAAAAAACGAAGCAAACACCATTCGTGTTCAAAGACTTAGCTGACTCAACTCATGTTTTCGTCAGAGTTGACAAGCTCAAGCCCTCACTAGTGTGCCCATACGAAGGTCCGTTCAAGGTTTTAGAACGGGTTGGAAAATTCTTCTCACTGGAGATTAATGGAACTGCAGTGAATATCTCGATAGATCGCCTCAAACCTGCTTATGTACTCGCGGACGACTCAAACGTAGCTGAAGAGCCAAATGGAAAGACTATGCAGGAGGAACCCGAGATGCAGCCTCGCCCACGAAGGACCGTCCGGTTTCCAGCGCGGTTTCTAGAGTCTGCCCCAGTAAACCGCTGGGGAGGGAGTAGCTGTGGGGACACGCAAGTTGACCTTTAATTCCAACTTCAGTTTATTTTTATTATTTTTAGTTATTAATGGAACATCCGACGTTATTGTTTGTAACAACGGATGAAAAATAAAAATCACTTCTTCCCAAGCTTGCGTCGAGACAAATTCTTTTCAAACTAATTTCGAATCAAGTGATCATTTACAAATCTCTTTAGGCCGTATTCTAAATTATTTAAGGAGTCAGATTAGCCTAAATATACCTTAGGTAGTAATGTAATGTAATATAATTTATATCATAATATATTTACCTATATGTACCTAATATAATGTATTATTATGTATATTATATTATATATGTATATAATATAATATAATATAATAATATAATATAATATAATATAATATTATATTATATATGTATATAATATATTATAATACATATTATGTATCCTACCCTACAACACGGGCCAAGCCTAGCGTCATGTAGGAAATCAGAGCAAATCGCATCCCTTCATGCATTTTTCTTCTTGTAAAAATTGTACAAAATGGAGCCAATATACAAATATCTATCTTTCTATCTATCTAGCAATGTCGCGGATGGACATTTTACATTGCAACTCCTTCAGTTGAACCGCGCTGACATTCCTTTTTCTTCCTCAGTACTCCAAAACTTCACTATTCATTATCCAATTATTATTATTCATAATCCAAAATCCGCTCTCTTCCAAAAAACGAATATCCAGATATGTAGATCTGATCATCCTCCGCCAGATGGCATTAGTATCTCATTTTCGCCCAAAACTTGACATTGCCCTTCAAATGGCCTAGCTTTAGTTTTATTGAACAATAAAGAAACTACGACGAGTCAATACTGTGTCTATTGGTAAGGACGTGATCACCACGTATCAATTTACCATCTGTTACTAATGGAATTCGTTTTTGATCGTTCTTCAAAGATATCAGCCATAATTGACAGGCTGAGTCGGAAGCCAAACATTTAAAATTAATAACATCCCTCCTCAGCACGATGGTTTGGTTCTACCTTTATTGATCGATAGAAAGTATTAATGATTCGCGAAGAGCCAAAGCCGTATTTACAGTCCCGAGTTCGCAAATGACAGGCAATACGGGTAATTATTACCGGTTCTATCGAAATGTATGGCTCGTGCGCGAGTTAATCCCGATATCTCCCTGAGTCGTCGTTCAAGCCCTTTGGTAGGACGAAGGCCACTGGCAGATATGCACTAATATTATCGTTGAATGGTTATTTTGGATTCAATAACAACCATTTAAACAGTATTTTACTCAAAACAGACTGTATAAATCGTCCACTTCTAAGCTTTAACGGACGGTTTATTGAGAGATTAGCTGGAGTAGTAATAAAGCTTTCAATTTAGCAATAACGTCCACGTTGTCAATTTTAGAGAACTTGAATGATTGGGAGGAAGTTAATTCAGCTCGGTGAACTTCAAATATTCGATTTCTGGATTGTCTCACCGCCCAATTGGAGAGCAGTGTGCCGAAATTGAAATATGAATATACGAAAGAAGTCAGCTTTAGAGGTTCACAAAGGTGATTATCCCTCCAGTACTGTCCTCGGGTCTTCGTGACCGAGGTAGCTGCTCTGCCCCTTGTCATTTGTACATGAAACATTGGTTCCCCTCTTCTCACCCTTTATCCTCATGCTAATTCAGTTCCTCATTTCAGTTCATCTTTGACCATTTTGGTATGTACAATTCCCTAGGATATGCAAATTTGACGTTTTACTTCAGAGTCTACCAAAGTAGCGGAAGCTTTTTTTCACTTTTCAAGGATGAAAAATTAAGTTATCCAAAATCAAACATTTCACTCGCGTTTTGCGTTTAAACCTTTCTGAACAATTTTGGTTCCCTGTCTGTCTGTCTGTGTGTCTGTCATGAAATCCTTGTAAAGGGCATAACTATATAAGTTATTGTCCGATTTCTATGAAATTATCAGGGATCTAGCGGATTGGTGTGTAGACGGTTCCCTATGAAAATCATCATCCCCGAACTGATAGAAGCGACTGCGCATGCGCAAACGTGAATTCCTTGTAACGACCATAACTTATACATTTTCCATCAGATTTCAATCCAATTTTCAGGGATGTTACAGATTAGTATTTAGATGGTCCCCTATGAAAATCACCGCCTTCGGACTGATAGTAGCGACTGCGCATGCGCAAACGTTAATTTCCTTGTAATGGCCATAACTTCTACATTTTCCATCCGATTTCAATGAAATTTTAAGGGATGTTACAGATTAGTGTTTAGATGGTCCCCTATGAAAATCACCACCTTCGGACTGATAGTAGCCAGCAAACGTTTTTTAATTGCTTCCGAGTCTACCAAGGTAGCGGAAGCTTTGTTTTCATTTTTCAGGGTTGAAAATAAACGTTAAAAACGTTATAAACGTTATAAGTTCTCTAAAATCGAAATTTCTACTCGCGTTTTACATTTTAGAGTTTTCTGAACAATTTTGGTTCCGTGTCTGTCTGTCTGTCTGTGTGTCTGTCATGAAATCCATGTAACCGGCATAACTATACCTACTAATTTATTGTCCAATTCAGATGAAATTTTCAGGGATTGTGTGGGTTGGCGTGTAGACGGTCTCCTATCAAAATCATCAGTTTCGTACAGATAGTAGCCGCTGCGCATGCGCAAACGTGAATTTTTTGTAGCAGTCATAACTTCCACATTTTCTACCTGATTTCGATGACATTTTCAGGGATTATGTGGATTAGGTTGTAAATAGTCCCCAATGAAGGTCATTACCCCCGGACTGATAGTAGCCACTGTGGATGTGCAAACGTGAATTCCTTGTAACGGCCATAACTTCCACATTTTCTACCCAATTTTGATGAAATTTCCAGGGATAACGCTGATTAGGTCGTAAATGGTCCCCAATGAAAATCAAGGGCTTAAAATTTACAGTAGCCTCTGCGCATGCACAGATGTAAAATCCTTGTAACAGCCACAACACTTACATTTTTCATCCGAATTTGATGAAGTTTTCTAGGATTGTCCAGATTAGCGTGTAGATGGTCCCCTATGAGGATAGTGAAAAGTACTTAGAGATTGGTGTTTTGAGATCAACTACTATGCATCGGATCATCTATACATCGGGATGTGGATATGAGGAAGCTACTCGTATGTGGGTGTAGCCCACTTGGCACTTTTTTTTTTAGAACGGAGTCATTCATTTGTTGGTAAATTGCACTAATAAGAAGATCAATGAGGTGAGGAGTAAATTCAAATAGAATTATGTCCCCAAAGATATGAACGATGATGACATTAGAGCACTGATTGGGCTACTGATCATGTCTGGGGTGTACAAGACTGCTCACACAAACACTGAAGATTTATCGGGCATCGAAGGACCTCGAATTTTTTCGAAGAAGAATTTTTTTAACAACCCCTCAAAATTTGATGGTTTACGTTTCAAGGTACGTAGAATCCAAAAATCGAATGAAAATTTGGACGTCCGTCCGCCGTACGCGGCACTTTTGCCACTTAGCATTGACCGATTTTGATGAAATGTGGTATGTAGGGTCCATTTGGGGTCTAGTTGTGCCCCATAGATTCTGGTTGATGTAGGTCACTCCTAAGGGTCAAAAAATGAATTTTCAAATTTTGAAAACGCCCTAACTCAAAAATTTTTGATATAAAGGTATTAATTTTCCTTCAATTTGAAATTCTATAGAATTTTTAGAATTTTTTGAGACCACGCGGAGCTCTGTAGGACAAACCGTTCGCTCCCTACGAGAATTTAAGGCTTGGATGTACGATAAATCAGAAACACGCGTGTGAATCGCAAAAGAGGCCTAATCTCCGTTCAAATTAAGCTGACCGAAATACGATCGAAGTTTTTCTTCATATTGGATGGTTGGTGGCTTTGCAGACGAGTGATCTGTATGGGAAATTAATAAACCATTGTGTAATAATTTGCAGCGTTTTTGTTACAAAAGCGCCATTCTTCAAGTAATATAACGTTATGAAAGCGCCGAACATGGAAATGAATATCGTAGTAACGAAAGTGCCAAACGAGCGCTCTGGACTTGAGCCAGATATGGATAAGATATGGACAAGACTTGCTCCGAAAAAATATAGTATTTAGTTTTGTGGTTTAGTAGAACGAAGTTGGGTGAAGTTGAGGGATTCCAGCACTACACGGTCCCTTGTATCGCGTCGACTACCATAACGTTTGATAATCGTCCATCTATTTGCTCCAATCAATAAGCGAACTTGCTTCATTATGGAAAATGCATTGAATAATTGATTGTTAAGAAAAACGATAAAGAACAAGTCTACGGTAGTGAGGACTTCGGCCATTGTCGAGCAGTGTGACACGAACAATTAGCGAAGTTAGTCGTCTTTTGAAATAACTAGTCGGCTGGCAAGACAATTATTGCTTCAGAGGAATATGAGTGAATGTGGGGAGCTGGCCGAGGAAGGAACGAACGGACTGAAGTTAGGAAGACTACGTCAAACATTCGCAAGTTTAATTGGTAAGTTGAAGGTCTACAAGACTCAATAACTAGGTATCAATAGGGATGTCCGGTACATCAAAAGAATCGATACAATATCGTATCGATACATCTAGAAAGTATCGAAAAGTATCGATACGATATTATCAGAAATTATCGATATTTTGAAGTATCGATACTTCGAAGTATCGATACTTTCCGATACTTTCTCAAAAATGGGTGAAAATTTCGTTTTTTTTCCCTCTATCAGTGTGACATCTCTCCATTGCGAGGATAATAATTAATTTACAATGAAAAAAACAATAAATTAGTCTTTTGGAATCGAGCAAGAGAAAAAATTTTAACCCCCCCTCAAAATTTGATGTTTTACGTTTCAAGGTACGTAGAATACGAAAATCGAATAAAAACGCTGCAAATCATTGCTCAAAGGTTTATTATTTTCTGTATAGATCACCCTTCTGTATAGATCACTGGTTCTCCATCAATAGCACCTACCACCATCTGTATTCTCCCTTGACCTTCCCTCTCAAATGTCAGCTCCTGCGTTCAATAGGATTGAAAATGGCTTCGGAGCTCACTCAGCTGATCAGTGATGTGAGGAGTGAAGAAGATCTCCTCGAATGCTGGAGACATCTGGAAGAGCACTTCCATTCAATAGCATTGGAAATGGCTTCGGAGCTCACTCAGCTGATCAGTGATCTGATCAGTGAGCAATGATTTGCAGCATTTTTTACCTACAAACATTGTTTTTACCTACCAATTTTTTTTTACCTACCAACTATTGGTAGGTACTACCTACCACACTATAATGGCTTCACACCTTCACAATCAAGTTTATTAGAAAGAACTAAACGCTTCACACTCGATTCGAAAAATAGAAAGCTTGATATGGAAATTTGATTACTGGTTACGCAGAAGGCAAAACTGTATACAAATCGAAGAAATGAACAGCGATCGCATTTTAGTCAGATAAAATTTGAACGGCGATTAGACCTCTTTTGCGATTCACACTCATGATTCTGTTTTATCGAAGGAAAACCTTCAAATACTCGTAGGGACCGAATGGTTTGTCCTACAGAACTCCGGGTGGTCTCAAAAATTTTTAAAAATTCTGTGCTATTTAAAATTGGTGAAAAAACGATACCTTCATTTCGAGAGTTTTCGAGCTAGGGCACTCTTGAGAATTTCAACCCTTAATTTTCACCCCTTAGAAGTGACCTACATCAACCAAAAGCTTCGCGGCATAACTAGACCCCAAATGGAGCCCATATACCAAATTTGAACCAAATCGGTCCAGTGTTGCTAAAAAAAAGTGCCGCGTACGGCGTACGGCGGACGGACGGAAATTTTTTTATTCGATTTTCGGATTCTACGTACCTTGAAACGTAAAACATCAAATTTTGAGGGGGGGTTAAAATTTTTTTTTTCTTGCTCGATTCCAAAGGCTTATTATTGAAAATAATAAACCAAAAATTTCCGTCCGTCCGCCGTACGCCGTACGCGGCACTTTTCTTAGCAACACTGGACCGATTTGGTTCAAATTTGGTATATGGGCTCCATTTGGGGTCTAGTTGTGCCGCGAAGCTTTTGGTTGATGTAGGTCACTTCTAAGGGGTGAAAATTAAGGGTTGAAATTTTCAAGAGTGCCCTAGCTCGAAAACTCTCGAAATAAAGGTATCGTTTTTTCACCAATTTTAAATAGTATTGAATTTTTAAAAATTTTTGAGACCACCCGGAGCTCTGTAGGACAAACCGTTCGGTCCCTACGAGTACTTGAAGGTTTTCCTTCGATAAAACAGAATCATGAGTGTGAATCTCAAAAGAGGTCTAATCTCCATTCAAATTTTATCGGACTAAAATGCGATCGCTGTTCATTTTGGTTTATTATTTTCAATAATAAGCCTTTGGAATCGAGCAAGAAAAAAAATTTTTAACCCCCCCTCAAAATTTGATGTTTTACGTTTCAAGGTACGTAGAATACGAAAATCGAATAAAAAAATTTCCGTCCGTCCGCCGTACGCCGTACGCCGTACGCGGCACTTTTCTTAGCTACACTGGACCGATTTGGTTCAAATTTGGTATATGGGCTCCATTTGGGGGTCTAGTTGTGCCGCGAAGCTTTTCGTTGATGTAGGTCACTTCTAAGGGGTGAAAATTAAGGGTTGAAATTTTCAAGAGTGCCCTAGCTCGAAAAGTCTCGAAATAAAGGTATCGTTTTTTCACCAATTTTAAATAGTATTGAATTTTTAAAAATTTTTGAGACCACCCGGAGCTCTGTAGGACAAACCGTTCGGTCCCTACGAGTAATTAAGGGTTTTCCTTCGATAAAACAGAATCATGAGTGTGAATCGCAAAAGAGGGGTAATCTCCATTCAAATTTTATCGGACTAAAATGCGATCGCTGTTCATTTCTTCGATTTGTATACAGTTTGCCTTCTGCGTAACCAGTAATCAAATTTCCATATGAAGCTTCGTATTTTTCCAATCGAGTGTGAAGCGTTTAGTTCTTTCTAATAAACTTGATTGTGAAGGTGTGAAGCCAGTATGGTGTGGTAGGTAGTACCTAGCTGGTAGGTAAAAAAAATGTTGGTGGGTAAAAAACGCTGCAAATCATTGCTCAAAGGCTTCTTCACTCTTCAGATCACTGATCAGCTGAGTGAGCTCCGAAGCCATTTTCAATCCTATTGAATGGAAGTGCTCTTCCAGGCGTCTCCAGCATTCGAGGAGATCTTCTTCACTCCTCAGATCACTGATCAGCTGAGTGAGCTCCAAAGCCATTTTCAATCCTATTGAATGGAAGTGCTCCTCCAGGCGTCTCCAGCATTCGAGGAGATCTTCTTCACTCTCAGATCAGCTGAGTGAGCTCCAAAGCCATTTTCAATCCTACTGAATGGAAGTGCTCTTCCAGGCGTCTCAAGCATTCGAGGAGATCTTCTTCACTCTCAGATCAGCTGAGTGAGCTCCAAAGCCATTTTCAATCCTATTGAATGGAAGTGCTCTTCCAGGCGTCTCCAGTATTTGAGGAGATCTTCTTCACTCCTCAGATCACTGATCAGCTGAGTGAGGTCCGAAGCCATTTTCAATCCTATTGAACGCACGAAGCTGAAATTTGAGAAGGAAGGTCAAGGGAGAATACAGATGGTGGTAGGTGCTATTGATGGAGAACCAGTGATCTATACAGAAGGGTGATCTATACAGAAAATAATAAACCTTTGAGCAATGATTTGCAGCGTTTTTTATTTAATTTTTTGTTGGTTTTTGTTTTCGTATTGTACTTGTTTAGGTAAACATTTTGGTGGCCCTTCCTAGATGATGGAGGACAGCAGGTTATCATAGAGAGCTGGAGGTGGTGGTACATCATCTTTGTTTAATTTGTTGAAGTGGTTGGTCTCCCAACAATCTAAGTAGAGATAGGAGAACTATCAAAATGTGAGAGAAAAGAAAGTATCGCCTCCGATACTGGAAAAACAGTATAGATACTACGATATATATCAGATAGAAGAAGTATCGATATGTATCGATACTTTTTTCTGAAAGTATCGATACTTTAGGGACATCCTTATGTATCAAACCTATAATCCTAAAGGATGGAAATAGATGATGCGAGAGCAACAGACGCACATTTTATTATTTAGTAGCAGAAAGAACTTTATTTTTCAAGTTTTCAAGTTGTTTCCTAAAATGTGTAAAGAAATTCCTGTTCTGCTTATATACTAATAAAATTCAACATTTTGACTTGTTTTCTTTTAATTTACTACAACCTCAAAAATTCGAAGAAAAAATTGATCTATTGTAAATTTTAATGCGAAGACAAAAATGTGCCACAGTGTGTTCCTAATGCGTTTTCAATGCAAAATGGATGGTGGCACATAGTTGCCGCACGGCGTTATAAAGAATGTGCCGTGCTTAAAAAATTCCCACCTCTCTCTCCACGTGCATCTGGTTTTTTTTCAACTTAATTATCTGATACCTGAAATATGAAGGTATGCTGGGTAAAATTTTCAGCTCTCTACTCCAATAAAAATTAACTTTTTAACCAAAAAAACCTCAAAAAGTGGCACACAGTTGTAGTACTTTACGGATCACAAAATGGAGGGTTTCGAGTTTTTTGGTGCAGAATGCTCCATTGAACCAATTATAAATTTTGAATCAGCTATCAATTTTCCATAAGAATAGAAATAAATTATAAACAATGTATTGGGCTTGATTTCCCGTTTTCTTTATTTTTTAGGTAACTCATTAATTCGTGTAACTCTGATTCATTTGCAGCATCTTGTATCATCTTGAATGCAGGAATGGTGAGTGGCTGGATATCGCCCATGAGCCTGGTACTGACGGGAAAAGACAGTCCAGTCGGCGTCCTGACGGAAGATGAAATTTCAATCCTGGCTGCTTTACCCAACTTAGCCACTTTGTTTTTCATTCCCATCATCGGCTTCGTAATCAATCGCTATGGACGTAAAATTGGAATTCAATTGTTGGGACTGCTAAGTGCTACAAGTTCTATCATATTGACGTTTTCTACATCAAAAACTGCCCTGTATTCGGGAATGCTGATGTCTGGAATCATCGGCAGTGGGGTTATAGTACCATACTCTTACGTCACGGAAATTTCAGAAGACTCCATCCGTGGTATATTAGCGTCTAGTTGCGTCTTACAATTCGTCGCAGGGATCCTCATGTCCTCCATCGTCGGCAATGAATTGACCTACAAGAACTACAACGCCACCTTGATTTTGGTCCCAGTTATATTTTTTTCACTATCATTCTGCGTCCCTGAAAGCCCATTCTTCCTGTTTGACCAGTCCAGAAAAGAAGATGCCTTTAAATCGTTGCTGTGGCTCCGAGGGAACAACCAGAAATCAGTACAAGAAGCGATACAATCAATGGAGTTGGCCCACGCAAATAGAGTACCCGAAACATCATTCAAATCTATCTTCACATCTCCAGGATTGAGAAGAGCTACGCTCATAGGCCTTTTCCTGTTCTCCTGTCAAATATTCTCAGGATATTCCATTATATTTAGTTACGATGAGATTATTTTCCAGAAAATCGGAAGCCCTATGAGTGTAGGATATTCATCAATAGTCGTATCTTCTGTAACTCTAGTTTCGTCATTCTTCGGAGTAATAACGGTGGACATATGCGGAAGAAAGCCCTTGTTGTACGCAGGATTTTCCGTAGGATTCATAAGTATGTCGATTTTGTCCATCTATCTATTCATGACGAACGAAGAATGGGATGAAGGCAGTTGGGTACCTTTCGCATGTATGATTGTATTCGTTTTCGGATACGGATTAGGTACCAATTTGATCCCTCAGCTGACTACGACTGAAATCGTTCCGAGCCATATGCGCCCTAAGATTCTCGGTATGCTCATGATCGTGTACTGTATTCTAGTGGCGATCGTCCTTCAGTCATTCCCACTTCTCGACGAATCTGTCGGATTGTATGGCGTTTTTTTACTGTCAAGTATAGTTAATTTGGTAGGCATCGTTGGCACTTGGTACGTGGTTCCGGAAACCAAAAGCAAATCTCACGTTGCCATGGCGAATGATCTGAATAGATAGCGAAGTATGTACGAAAGTTTATAGGCGACACACTGCGAATGTCACGGACCTCGGGCATCACTGTACTTATCCGAGTCATCCAGAAAGTACCTACTTAACACAATATTTTTGTGGTACTTTCATATACTAGTACTTTTTTAGTATTTTTTAGTTTTCTGAAAAGTTTGTGGTTTATCATTTTCAATAATAGACCATGAAAAAAATTTTTAACCCACCCTCAAAATTCGGTGGTTTACGTTTCAAGCTACGTAAAATCCGAAAATTGAATAAAAATTTGGCCGTTCGTCCGCAGTATGCGGCACTATCCTCAGATAGCATTGACCGATTTTGATGAAATTTGGTATGTAGGCTCCATTTGGGGTCTAGTTGTGCTTTTGGTTTATGTCAGTCAATCAATTTTGGTACAAAGGAATTGTTTTTCCATCAATTTAAGATTCTATAGAATTTTAAAAATTTCTTGAGACCACGCGGAGTCCAGCAGCACAAACCGTCCGCTCCCTACGAGAATTGAAGTGTTGAACTTACGATAAATCAGGAACACGAGTGTGAATCGCAAAAGAGGCCTAATCTCTTGAAACTTTAGCTGACCGAAATGCGATCGATGTTTCCTACATGTAGGTTGATGGTGGTAACAATGGCAAAGCCGTGTTCTTCGCATACGAGTGATCTACATAGAAAAATAATAAACCATTGTGTAATAATTTGCAGCGTTTTTAGTAGGTATTTAACACACCTTTTTTGAAAAATCGAAAATTGTTACTTTATTGAAATTTGCAAAATAGGTACTTCAAAAATACACAAAATGTTTTTTCACGTAGTTTTCTTCACCGTTGAGTTTGAGGCATTTCTGTAACCACGTAACTAGATTTTTTTTCCATTTCTGAACAGCTTTCTGGACCTGATCGTACGCAAATTGCTTCCCTCCCACAAACTCCTTCAATATGAACAGAAAGAAGTCAAACAGTGCGAAGTTAGTAGGGAGGGAGGTTGATGATGTCCCAACCTAATGAAGACAAAATGTCCTGCTGTTGCCATGGAAGATGCTGACCCCCTTTGGTCAGCATACTACTTTCACTGTTATGAATCGCTGTCCTTGGTTTTTCAACGGTGTTGCAGTATTTTCACTAAAATTTAAGAATTTGTGAGTGGAAAACGATTTGCAGAAGATCAAGAAGTCCAATAAGGTGAATTAAGTGTTTACACAGTTGTACTTCTGATGTGGATAAAAAATGTCTCAGTAATTTTTCTAAAAGGCTTCGTTTTCGAGTTATTTTAATTTTAAACTTTTTTATCGTGATTTTTACCTTAAGTCATTAAATTGGTCATACTTTCCTCAATTAGCTGTGATAATTACAATTTTAGGATACCATTGGAAAATTTACTATCGTATAGGCCCCTTAACTTCTATTTATTCAAGATTTAAGACATGAAAAAATCGTCTGAAAATAAAATTTTAAGTACGTAGTAATTTGGGAAAAAACTTAATAAAATTGATAAAAACTTAATAAAAAGCATAAAATAACGAGAAAAAATTGCATTCTCGTTATTTCATGCTTTTTATCAAGTTTTTCCGCGTTATTTTGTGACTTGGGAGAGGAAAGGGGAACCAAGTAGGAGATTTTTTTTTGAAAGAGCCAGAAGATGCTGGAAAGCTGAACCAGCGAAACGTTGCTAATATAAATGGAGGGAAAAAAAGATGTCTTGCCTTTTTCTTGTTCTTTTCCTCAGTCGTTTCGACCAAAAGATGCTATGATAATATTTCATCAATAAACCTTTTGTCAACTAAATTCAATTGTATCGGTTCTCAAACCAGTTCTTCTTCACTAAATACTATTCAACTAGATAATAGTAGCAATAACTATGTGGTGATGGATAGTTCTATCCAATAAACGTTGATGAGGAGAAACATTATCTTCTCGTTTAAAAATAATAATCATTATATTTATCAATAGTAGGCAGAGATAAGGTGACTTACCTGAAAGTAGTTGCAGTTTGGCCAAGGTCTTGTGACGCAGGGACCATCAGTTTTCAGCCTTTTCCGCCTCTTGCTGCAGGGTAGATAGTCCTGTGAACAAAACAAAAGGGATGTTCAGTAACTCGAAGTTTAATCTGTATTTTCAATGATAGTAAAGGTGTAAATAATATAAACGCACTATTGATAGGTACGTGTTTAGTAAAACTCATACTTGGTAAAACTCATAATTGCATTGATGAGTTGCTTCGTCCTCATCACCATGTTGTTGTTCTTTTCATTATTTACACTCAATTTGTGCATTCAAGAACTCTGGAGACTCATAATTTCATGAAATTTGCCGTATAATTAGAATGAGCGACAAAAATGAAACACGGAAAGTTACATAGAAAATTACCTGTCTACTGATTTGGCGAGTAGATTTGAGTTCAAAACAAATGAACTCAAAACGAAAATTTTGGAATCGGCTCGCTGTTGCTGCGGCGTATTCAATTTACAAAAATATTGTTTAAACAATTTAAACACATCTTGGTGTATTATTTTCAGTAGGTAATGTACCTTTGGAATTGACTAAGAAAAATTTTTTCATCCCCCTAGCATGAAAATTTGATGGTTTTTGTTTCAAAATTAGTACCTACTTACGTAGAAACCAAAAATAGATAGAAGAAATTGTAGCAAGTAAGCAAATTTAGCAGTAAGTTACTGACGTAAGGTAGTTCATAATACATTCATTTTTTAGAATAGTGGTCACCACGTAGTGAATGTATCTACAATATAAGCTAATAGGATTAGTTTTATCTGTCCCTTTCGTTTGACATGATAGAAAAAACAACCTTTCACCACGTGGTCTCTTTACCACGTGGCCCCCTTTCCTTTCTGATCCTTTCACCTCCCTTTCACCTATACTATATAAATAGAACGACTGACTGACAAACTTTCGTACTCTCCCGACGGCCTGAAGATAATGTCTTTACTTCGAAAGCGCTCGCCTCCTGCACTCGACTTGCTGGTTACGACGGATTCTCCAATACGGTACGTATATAACAATAAATTGTATTTTAATAACTAACGGAACTAACCCCATACATTTAATACCAGAGAGAAGAAATTGCCCCGCCGCCCTTAGTTACGATGGACCAATCCGGCTGAAATTAGGTATACGAGAGAAGGGTCTAGTTGAGCCCCGAAGCTTATTGTCAGTAATTTCTAGGGAGTGAAAAATAGTGCTCGAAATTTTCATAACGCAATAGGTCAAAAACGTGCTATATAAAGGTATTGTTTTTTCATCAACTGAACTATTAGAAACTGGTGTTGAACTAGGTATTAGAATCGAATGAGACCACATAGAGGTCTTTTGGACCAACCTTTCACTTCCTATACGGGCTTGAAGTTGGAACAAAAAATTTTAAAAAAGCACGAGTGTGAATCGCATATGAACTTTCAACCATTCGCTAACTTGGTGTTATTCTGGACGGGAAACTAAGCTTCTGGAGGCACTTTAGGTGGAGCAGCAGATGAGGCTGCAGATATTGTAAATAAGTTGACTGATGGCAGATGTAGGGGACCCATCAACTCTTTATGCGAACTGCAGAGGCAATTATGCTGTATGGAGTAGAAGTGTGGGCAGACTCCCTTAGGTACCGAGCGTACAGGGCACGTATGGAAGCTGTACAGAGGAGAGGAGCTCTAAGGGCCGGTTTCACCAACATTTTGATCGGAGTTCGAGGGCCGATTCAACTACTGAACCGAGAAAATGGATTTCACCAGAGGCGATCAACGCCTTCCTCGGTTCATCCGGCGTTTGGCGCTGATCGCTCAATTTTGGCTGGTTAATCGGTTTGATCTTCGTTTAAAGCGACGGACGTGGACGCCATTGTTATTTTTCCTATACCGTCGAGCTGTTTTTCGTCTGTGTTTTGCTGGAGTTTTTATCATGTCACGAGCTTTGGTGCGCACCTTCTCGTAGGTATCATACGGGAGTGAGAAAGGACAACGAAATTGTGAACCATTTCATTATTCGCGGTCCCAAACAAATCCATCGCAGGACGTCGCTATTTCAGCCTACAACTTTCGTTACCATCTCAGATATTTCCGTTTCCCAGTTGCTGTGTGCATTTTACGTACCTATTGTGAGTAGTTGCTTTTGCTGATGTTAATCATTATGAAAATAAAACTGTTACATACCTATATGGTATCTGGTGAATACATATTTTTTCGCAAGATCCCCCCTTCATATTTCCTTTTTTCTCGTTAGGTGTTTACTAAAGATTGCTTACTTACGTCGTTTATATTCTTGTATAGTTGTTTGATTGAATGATTATTCTTATTATTTGATTACGCATTATCTCAAACAATTATGCCGAAAATTCTTTTCTTATTATTTACCTACGAATTTATTTTTGTTTGCACCATAATCAGCATATTTAGGTAGGAGAAAAAAGAACCGATTTGTTGTAACATAAGATTGACTTGGAGAAATGTGTAGGCAGATGAACAAATCAATTCATACGTATCACGTTTTATTGAATACAATAATTATAATTTTAATTCATTCATTCTTATAAAATGCGTACATAGTATTTCACACAAGTACCGATCGTAGTAGTATTTCATGAATGCTGAAGTGATAATGGGTTTTCTTGACATGAAGAATGAAATTCACCTTATTTGTTCAGAAAATACGTCACACAGTTCGTAGCCTGTTATCCGAAATCTGAAACAAAAATTTGCATCCGCACATTATTAAGCAGTTAGCTATGTCTACTAGGTAGCTCAGAGTAGTTGAAAGTAACGGTGAGTAGGTACCTATATGGTTTAGGAGTCATGCAGTAAGGCACATTTGTAGAAAAACCCAGAGAGCCTGGAAGAGGGAATCACCAGGGATAAAAGTAGGTAAATGCACTCACTTTGATGAAGTAGGTAGACGTCCAATCGAAAATCTGAACTCCAACAATCATAATGAACTCATGAACAACAGAAATTATAGCGCTGAAAGAGGATAGTTGACGTATTGATGAAATATCGCGGATTGAATGAAGTCATAACTATCGAAAAAGTGATTCTGCGGGAAAACTGTCACAAAACAATGTCGTTATCTCTCGTATCACCTTCCAGATCAGAGTTGTACGACGATTTTCGATGCTTCGATGGTGAAGAAGAAGTTTACCAGAGATCAACGAAAACGCCGTTCCTGAGAACCCGTTCAACGTGGTGAAACGTGGTGAATTTTACTTTAAACGCAGTTTTCGTCGAACGGAGTTAATGGATTGTTGGTGAAACCGGCCCTAAGAATCTGTAGCGCATTTAGAACTGTCTCAGGTCCAACATCACAAGTGATAGCGGGAACTATTCCAATACACCACCAGACACTGGAACGTAAAAGGATAAGAATGGGGAAAGCAGAGGCAATATCCATAGTAAAGAAGGAAGAGCGGGAGGAGAGAAAACACGGTGAGGTGAACTATTACCTGACTCAATTCCTTTCAGGGCATGGATACTTCCGCTCCTTCTTAGTAAAGATCGGGAAAGCCACTGACCCAGAGTGCAGACACTGTGGGATAGAGAGGATGATGTCTGCCACACCTTCTTCACATGCCCATAATGGGAGGGTATGAGGAGGAGTGCGGAGGAGGTCATTGGAACGTTGCGTCCACAGACAATCATACTGAGATAAAGCTGACCTCGATAATTAAGGCTTTATTGAACGAAATTCGAGCATACAATGAAATGAAATGAGAATTTAGTAACTAATACTGTTGCGTCTGTAGCAACAATAACGTGGTAGGAAGTATAAATAAAGTGTACGAGTTTATCACATTCTCCCCCCCTTTTTTGTTTCAACTCCGAATGTAATCTTCCAAGTATCTTGGTGGCCGCCTGTTCCTCTGAGGATGTTCCCTCGAAGACTCCTGTCTTATCAATCCCTCCGTAGAGCATTCAGGGCTGCCCTCTGACGGTGGTATTGGCTGGAGCTCTGGAGATTGGAGACTTGCAGGCACTGATTGGAGACCTGGAAGTTCTGGTGAAACGTTTTGGGTCCCAGTTGCTGGGGTTTCGACGGTTTCTGGTCCAATGCCTACAGGTGCCAGTAGTCTGTGTGAGACTGTAGTTTCCCTACCGTCAGGAAAACGTACATGAGCGTAGCAAGGGGTTGATTCGACGAGCTCTACCTTATCCACCAATGGTTCGTACTTGCTAGCCCTGACGTTCCTTCGCATCCACACAGGACCTGGTGTTGTTAGCCACTCAGGTAGAGACGTTCCTTGGGAGCTACGGCGGTTGTGCTTGAAGAGCCGTTCATGTGGGGTTTCATTAGTTGTCGTGCAGAGGAGCGATCGAATTGCATGTAAAGCTTCTGGGAGTACAGTTTCCCACTGTTGAACGTCAATTTGTCTAGCGCGAAGAGCGAGCTGGATCGTCTTCCAAATTATCCCGTTGTAGCGCTCCACTTGACCGTTTCCCCGTGGGTTGAAAGGAGAAGGCCGACTTGAGGCGATCCCATTCTTTGTCAAGTATGTCTTGAGCTCTGAGGACATAAAAGAGCTACCCTGGTCGGAGTGAATGTAGCAAGGTGTTCCGAATAGGGAAAATAACAACTTCAGATTTTTTATTACTGAGGCAGACGAAGTATCTTTACAGGGAAAGGCGAATGGGAAGCGTGAGTACTCGTCCACAACGGTCAGGAGGTAGCGATTACTCGAGCTTGTTGGAAGAGGTCCTTTAAAATCTAGATTTAACCTCTCGAACGGAGAGGTCGCTTTAATCAGTGTGCCTTGATACCGAGTGAAATTCGGTTTGATCTCGCAACATACAGCACATTTTCTAGTGATTTCTCGGATCTCATTAATGGAAAATGGAAGGTTCTTACTTCTTACCCAATGAAACATGCGTGTAACTCCCGGATGGCAAAGCATGTTGTGAAGATCATCCAAAGTGGGTTGAATGGAAGCGACTGTAGACGAGCAAAAGCGTGAAAGCGCATCCGCAGCTTTGTTCTCACTTCCTGGTCGATAGATGATGTCAAACTGGTATGGTAAAAGCTCAACTCGCCAACGCTGAATTTTTTCATTTTTGATCTTGTTTTTGATTTTAGAATTGAACATGAAAGAGACCGCCTGTTGGTCCGTTATTATTTTAAAAGGTCTACTTAGTAGGAAGTGTTTCCAACGTTGGAGTGATTCTACAATGGCATAGGCCTCTTTTTCTACTGAAGAGTGCCTTTGTTCAGCAGCTGAGAGGGTCCTTGAGAAAAAGGCTACGGGTCTCCCTAACTGACTAAGCACTGCAGCGATCGCATGATCCGAAGCATCAGTCTCTACGACGAAGTCCTCGTCCTCATTGATGTGATGAATTGCAGAGGCCGCGACAAGTTTCTTCAGCTTTTCAAAGGCATTTAAAGCATCGCCATCCAAAGGAAATTTTTGACACCTCACAAGAGGGTGAATTTCCTCAGAAAAGCCTTTGATGAATCGGGCATAGTGTGCAAACATGCCAACTGCTCGTCTAAGAGAAGGGATGTCCTTTGGGAGTGGATAGTTGAGGAGAGGCTGGAGCCTTTCTGGATCTGGCTGTATGGAATGGTTAGCGACAGAGTAGCCCAACAACTTGATAGAAGAAAGATTGAATTTGCTTTTCGATATGTTTAACGTTAGATTGTACTTTTCAACAGCTTTTAAAAAGTTAGCCAGGTTGCAGTCATGATCTTCCTGTGTAAGGCCACAGATGGTGATGTCATCAAGATAAGCAAATGTGCCTTTTAACCTTTCAGAGTCAATTATGCCTTGAACCACGCGTTGGAATCCCGGTACACCGTTGGTCACTCCAAAGGGAATTCTCCGAAATTGGTACAGTTTACCGTTAGCCTCAAACGCAGTATAGGCACGATCGACCTCTCGTATAGGAATTTGGTGATAAGCACTCTTCAAGTCGATGGTGCTGAAAATGCTGTATTTGGCAACTTTGTTTACAACTTCCTCGACTCTTGGAAGGGGAAAAGCATCTAGTTGCGTGAACCTGTTTATTGTTTGGGAATAGTCGATGCATAAGCGTTTCTTTCGACTCCCTCCAGAAACAACCACGATCTGAGCACGCCATGGCGAAGTACTTTCCTCAATAATATTGTTCGTGAGGAGTTGTTTGATTTCTTCTTCAATGAAATCCCTGTCTTCCTTAGAGAACCTACGAGATTTGATAGCGATGGGTTTGATGGATTCCAGAAGATTTGTGAACAACTCTGCTTCCGGGACTATGGCCATGGCCACGCTACAAATATCAAGGGGTGGTCGAGATCCTTTGAAATTAATGGTGACGGAATTGTACTCTTGGAGAATGTCGAGACCAATTATTATGTCTGCACAAGAGCGTGGAAGTACTAAGAGTTTGAAGTGTGGAAAGACTTGGTCATCCACCTTGATGTTAGCGTAACAACTATACTCAATTGAGCAAGACAACGATGTAGATGCCATTGAAATGGGACTAGCACGCTCTTTTCGTAAAGGAAGTCCCATTTGACGAGCAAAGTTCTCATCTATGAATGTTGATGAGCTGCCACTGTCAATGAGGGCTTTGGCTTTAGTGTCATTGATAAGAATAGTAACAACTGATTTCGAGAGGCACTTGGGAGCTGCGCAAACAATAGCAATAGTGTTCTCGTCGGCTGTTGCTGCTACTTGCTTCTTCGAACGGCAAACGGATGGATAGTGTCCTACTTTGGTACAATTCGAACATACGTTGTCCTTAGCTGGGCAAGAACTGCGCGAATGTTTGAGCCTACCACAAAAATAGCATTTTCTTCGGTCAGCTATGGCGGACGAAGTGGATTGAACAGGATGATTATCAGATGTCATTGGAGAGACTGTTGCGGGTAAAGGATTTCTTGATACTGCATTCACTACAGGAAAGGCACTGGTGTATGAGGTGGACTGATGATAGGCCGTTTCTAGAGCAAGTGCTTGCGTATAGGCCTGATTGAGTGTGAGGGTTTTGTTCTCTAGCAAGCGACGGCGAATGTCAGATGACGTTAGTCCCCTAATGAATGAATCTCTTACGTAATCGTCCTGATTTTCGGCTGCAGTTCTAGCTTGGAATTGACAGTCCAGACAGAGCTGATTTAATGCCCTATAGTATTGATCGACAGACTCATGAGTACCTTGTGATCTCGTTGCCAACTGGTGACGGGCAAAAATTTCATTGACGGGTTTCACAAAAGTAGCTTTAAGAATACCGATTGCAGCCTCGTAACTGTTTGCCTCGCTGATCAATGCAAAGATAGGAGGAGCTACATAGTTCATGAGTAGATCGAGCTTACCTTCTTCGGGAAGTGGTCCAGGAATATTCCGGACGAAACTTTCAAAGGTGCGAAACCAATGCTTCCACTCAAGTGCCGCTGTAGCTGCATTTGGATCGAGTTCAAGACGGTTCGGACGTAGAAGCCTTTCCATATTGAATTTCGTTCAATAAATTGAGATAAAGCTGACCTCGATAATTAAGGCTTTATTGAACGAAATTCGAGCATACAATGAAATGAAATGAGAATTTAGTAACTAATACTGTTGCGTCTGTAGCAACAATAACGTGGTAGGAAGTATAAATAAAGTGTACGAGTTTATCACACATACATGAGATGATTAGGAACAAGTCGAGCTTGGGCACAATGGCAGTATTTGTCACAGCAGTCCTCAAAGCAAAAAAGCTGGATGGAAGATGGGAGGAAGAAAATGAGGAATAGAATTGATAGAGAGACCAGAAGTAGGAGCAGCCTTTTGGTACAAAAAAAGGGCTAACCCTGAAGTAATACTGTACAAGTGGTTCCGGGGTGAGTCCTAAGCAGAGGGAGTGGGGTTTTAGTAGGTAGGCCCAATGCTGGGGAGTCCAACACTGTTGGGGTGAACTTCCCCTTCGCTGTTAAAAAGTTTCCACACTCCCGGAAAAAAAATCGCACATGAACGTTCACTGACGGAAATAGGCCAAATATCCGTTCAAGATTCAGCTTCCATGTCACAGTGTAACGTTGTGCTTCCCTGAAAACCAAGAACCAAATTTTGTTATAAATGTGAGGGCATCCACGACTCTCGGATAGGGATGTTTCGCTGGTAGGGACTTTATGTCAAAATGAATTTGATCGTGAATTGAAAGAAAATATGGTTTGGTAGGAGGTAATCTCTCGATATGATCAACATTTTGGTTTCAATTTGGGATTTTTTCGACACCTTAGGTTGAGTTGTCATCTTAAAGATTGATGTATTAAATAATATTAGTTAATTTCTGGATTTATTATTAAAAATCTCCTAAAAACAATTTTATAAGAGAAGCTTGATTTTATTTATTTATTTATTTTTTTTACTCACTCAAGTAGGTATATTATCTTTAAAAATACCAAATAATGTTCACAATATTTGAAAATTGGAAAGAAAAAAATACGGGTTCATACTTGAAAAAAATATGTATCTTAGGACTTATTATTGACAAAATGTTATCGATATTACAAATTCAATTTCCGGCTGATTCAATCATAGAATTTAAAAAGATAGGAATGAAAGCGAACAAGGAATGAAAATCTAGTTTCTCGCGACAAGTTAGTATCTTCTCTACATTACGAAATAGATTCACGTTCGGAGATACGATTTCAGCGCCCCGGACTGCAGTGGAACGTGATTCACGGTTTCCAACGACGAATTCCGTGACATCAGAGTCAATAAAGGTTGACAGGCGGGTCGGCGGGAGGTTCAGCTTCTCAACCTCGAATTTCAAATAGTCACACGGGAAAGGAGGTTGAAGCTTCAAACTGTTTACCATCCAACACGCGAGAGGCTCACGAGACCGCAGGAACTATTTTTCCACGACTGTGGCATATTAGGTTGGATATTATCGAACTATGGTTAGAAATGAGGGGAGTTTCCATTTTGTAGAGGTGATGGTTTTCTGTGATGTAGACTGACCAGACGTCCCGATTTGTGGTGGTGCGTTCCTGTATGCCTGCAATTTCGTTGGGGACCACTAATTGTCCCGCTCTGAAGGGAGAGTAGAGTGCTCCGCGTACAACCAGTAATTTATCAATAACCCACCGTGAATGGAATAATAGTGCTGAACTGTTGAAAATAACTCAGATAACCCTGAGTTTATTTTACTGATTTTTTTGAATTTTTTCGTTTTTTTGTGTCATAGGTGTCATAGACAAATTTGGCACACTTGCAATTTTCTCCCATTTTAATGAGGTCATAAATGGACATCCTTTCAGAAGGACGTCAGTGGAATATGCAAGCAAACTTTATTTTATTCGTATTCCTTATTATAATTCGTATTATAATTCGCGTATTCCTTATTCTAATGAGATAAAAAATGAAACTCAAGATTGTAAATACACTTTTTTATTCAATCAAAACTGCATATGAAACCATGTATCATTTAAAATTGACAAAATGTATTTTGTATGGAACGACAGAAAACATAAAGTGTGTAGAGGTATGTCACGATTCAAGAATACGGTTGTCGCCTTCTTCGTGGAAAATCTGTGTTTTTACCTCGGGAATGGGGAGAATGATCACGACACTATACACAGTATACACTGTACAAAAACGGGTTTTATTGTACAGAACATTTACGGTATAAGCGGAAATTAGTAGTACTCAAATGTAAACGAGAAAACGGTTGTACATCGAGATCTGGACTAAGGAAAGATGTCAGAGCGGGGCAAAACCGGGGGCGAAACTTTCGGGGAATTGAACTTGATCCGCACTATTGAATGTTCTTTGATTGTATTAAAATGTACTCGTACTGGTCCTTAAAATCCGGTTTATGAATTGTGAAGATATGGCTTTTTATCAAAAATCAGTTCGAAATACTCAAGGGGTGACACATTTTGTTTGGGACCATGAATTGGCGACTACTCTCCAAGTACAGTTGGAAAATACTGGTTTTTTGTCCACTTGGACGATTTTTTGGGCGGTTTTGGTTTACGGACTCGATGTCTCCCCCTCTTCTTGTTGGAAATATTTTGATTGGAAGTTGATGGTTGGGGATCATCATCGCTTTCATCATCTTTATCATGAGAAGGAATGCTATTCAATGTTGCAGGAGCAAAAAGTTTACTGCGGGGCTAATTACACAGGACTACAACAAAAAAATTGATGCGATTTTTTTTTACTGTTTCTTATGGGTTTTTGCATGATAAAGTCGAAAAACATACTCAAAAAATGCCATCACGTCTAGTTTTTTGGCGAAACTGGTTTTTGGATTCCACATTTGGTGTTATTCAGCGTTAAACCTCAATTCGATAGTTGCTGTCAAATTGTATTTTATGAATTGCATAAGTTTTTTCACTCCCATATTTAGTCATATCCCTCCCAGGAATAATACTGGAATAATACACTGGGAGACCGACTGGCCGCTTCGAAACACCCTGACTCCTGGCGATAACAACGTCATTAATATAAGCTTAGTGCCACCTGAAAAGGTTAATTACCCTTACTTCATGTAGAATTGGGGCTTCCACAAGCAAACTGAATGATTTTTCTGAGCATTTTGTGTTGAATATAAAACAAAAAATACTTTACTAATTTGAGTTTTTGCATAATATGGTGTTTTCTATAAATTTTCGTTTGTTAAGTCCCCCTCTCTATTACCAAACCATAACAATTGGCTAAAAGATTCCATGCAGCTGATACAGATGTGTTATTAATACCAGGGCTCTTATCCGGTGAGGTCATGAAAGGAATTAATTGGAGGTAATAAAGTTATATCGACTCCCCCTTGACCTATTCCATCATCATTAACCTCCAAAAAATCTAATATATTATTTGATGGAAAAGAAGCAGCTTTCTGCAGAAAAAGCGAGAAATCGAAAAAAAAAATCAGCACACGAAGAAATATAGGGACGGAACGATTTTGAATGTGTATTCTACTGACGTCCTTCCAGAAGGATTGACGTGAAAAGTGGTAATAATGGAGACGAAAAAGGCAAAATTACACCATTAACATGCCATACCCTTAGTAAAGAGTAGGAACAATAGAATATATACAACGAAATTGAAAAAAAAGAATAGGTACTTACTCATCAACTATGAATTCTGGGTGACTGAAGCAGTAAGAAAAAAACTGCACCTGTAGGTCACTTACTGAAGACAAAATCGGTCCCCACCTCTCCGTTAGGATGTAAACAACAGATCAAAGCCATACTGGACCAGAGCGAAAATTTAGAAAGTCCACTTAAGTCCCTCATCCTTCCAGAAGGACGATAGGGCAGCATGTTGAGATTATATACACTACCTGCTATGGCCTCCGTTTCAAGCACAACTCCCAATATCTTTGAAATAATGATTCATTGTTGGATCTGAAGTTAGTTTATTATTTAAGATACATTATTTGCTTCTAAGGTTTTGTACACATGGCTTTTGAGCAGTGCCTAACTGCAGCGTATCATCACAAGTTTTCCTTTTGGTAGTAACATCATTACCTCGATAAGCATAAGCCCACGTCTCAACAAGATTTCTCGTAGCTCAGGTTACAACACTGTGGCTCATGGAAACATCTCAGGATAACATCCTGAATGGTGTCGCCAACAGATATATTATATGTGTTGGCGACACCATTCGGACGTCATTCGAAAACAACGACCGTCAATGGTAGTGACGCAATCGAGCGGGAGGAAGAGAACGGATCGAAAGAAAAGTGGGTTGAAGATGGAGAGCGATGGGGAGGGTCTGGGGGTAGAAAAAGAAAAAAGATAAGGAAGAAAGAATAAGGTAGCGTGTGTAAGCAGGTGTGTAATCAACGGTCTTGTTCTTATTTATGACGGTGGACAGCAGAGTGTCAACCGGGACTCGGGCGTGATGGAAGATAATGGTCAAACACTTCATAAACTATAATCTGTCTCTGTCAATTTACTTGTCACCTCGTTCATCTCCGAAATGCTCCGGAGGGTCGACTAACGCCCTTTTGAAAACGCTTCCCTTTTTTCACGAAGCGGTGATTCTGACGGAAGGCTTTTCTTATATTTCTCTTCAAGGTTGTTATGACCTTTGAAAGGCATCGGACGATATCATTTACACTTGATGTCAGAAGATTGCAGCATATGGGTGATTGCAAGTTAAAATATGGTGAAAAACGTTGATTAGTTTAATCACTAAAAAGCAATCAAAGTTTTCGGAAAAAACTCACCGTGGATGTGGTGGACACATCCCTGAATAACCTTTTATTAGACCATTTAAACGAGCAACTAAAAAAATTAACGAAACCCGGCAATTCCGACCAACTAAAATTTCCGGCAATTCCGTAATTTTTCCTTCTTTCCCTTTCTTTAAAAGTTGAGCAATTAATTGCTCGGAGTTGTTCAATTTTTGTGGAGCAACTCCGAGCAATTAATTGCCTGGAGTTGCTCAACTTTTTTATACAATCAGTTGTTATTCAAACACGTGTTCCTTGAGGAACGAAGTTATATGATGTGGAAGAAGAAGTGAATATTACTGCTGCTGCTGTGGTGGTCCTGGCTGCATCTAGGAGAAAACGCTGCAAATTATTACACAATGGTTTATTATTTGTCTATATAGATCACTCGTCTACAAAATCACCAACCATCCAATATGAAGGAAAAAAATCAAATAAAAAATATATAAAATGAAAAAAAAAAATAATAATAAAAAAAAAATAAAAATCACCAACCATCGATTGCATTTTGGTCAGCTCTAATTTCAACGGAGATTAGGCCTCTTTTGCGATTCACACTCGTGGTTTGATTTATATATATATATCAATACAAACCCTTAAATTTTCGTAGGGAGCGAACGGTTTGTCCTACAGAGCTCCGCGTAGTCTCAAAAAATTCTAAAAATTCTATAAAATCTTAAATTGAAGGAAAAACAATACCTTTATATCAAAATGTTTTGAGTTAGGGCGTTTTCAAAATTTCAAAATTGATTTTGGAACCCTTAGAAGTGACCTACATCAACCAAAAGCTTCGGGGCACAACTAGACCCCAAATCGAGCCTACATACCAAATTTCATTAAAATCGGTCAATGCTAAGTGGCAAAAGTGCCGCGTACGGCGGACGGACGGCCAAATTTTTATTCGATTTTTGGATTCTACGTACCTTGAAACGTAAACCATCAAATTTTGAGGGGGTTTTAAATTTTTTTTTCTTGGTCGATTTCAAAGGTTCATTATTGAAAATAATAAACCAAAAGGTGAAGAAAATTATGGTAGCGATAGTACCTACTTTGCGTAGCGAGAATGGAGTTCGGCGATCCTTCATAAATTATTGCGTTAATCTTTGAGTTTATAACATTTCCATATTTCCAACAAGAGTTGGTTGGACAATTTCCAACAAGATTTTGTTGGACAATTTCCTTTTTATAAATTTCACCAGGATGTCCGACTATAAGTTCAGAGTATAGTATGCATTTATATGATATTGCTTTATATTGCATTATTTATAAATATTATGTATATTGGATGGATAACGAATCATTTTGTACAACAAAATAATAATAACAACTGTTACCTATTTCTTAACAATTTAGTATTTGAAGGGCCACATATTGAATAATCTATACCCATAATATTTGAGGTCCATAGTAGTTATATTCTATAATCTCCTAGAATGAAGAAAATTGTGAATAATTCACAGGATCATGTATACTTGTATATTTGAATATATATATATATATTTACAAAAGTATAAATCAATCAATTGTATTCCCTTGTGAGTGTCACCTTCCCCCCTGTCTCTCCACAAAAAGATTGCCGAAAACGAGCAATTAAAGCCCACTGGCAATGGACTTCAAAAATTTCCGAATTCACGACAACTCCCTACAATATGGAGCAACACATTGCCGGAGACTCGATCAGTAGAGGAGAATTGCCGACGCAGGGGAAAAAACTGCCCTAACGCAATTGGAGCCGCAATTCTCGTTTGAGCAATAATTGCAGTAAAAAGTTGCTCGTTTAAATGGACCTTCAGCGTCCAAGTTCAATACAATGCTGATATAAACGAGTGCTCAAGTAATAGAGGTGGTTCTTTGGATCTGCCACGGTCAGAAAGACGTTGGCTAGGGAACACCAGGCAATGCAAATCATTACCTCAACCGTAAAGTGGAGGATTATTCTTCTCGTTAGACAGCCTTCCTCATTTTGCTCAAATTGAAGATAATCTTAGGAAGGAGAGTACAATGATGGGCACTTTCTCGATTATTCCTAATGTTCAAGGCACCTCTAACGAGGTAGTTAAGAGCATCATGATTCTATCAAGGGTTAATCAAGTGGAGAGAGTCTAGTGGAGTAGCTATATTCTAAGAAGTCACAATTAACTGGTAGGTGCTTTATTCAATGATTACCACGAGAATCCTCCTTGGATCGTATTGTGAGACAAGTTCCCAGTCACAAGGATAGAATGAACAACCGTCGGCCTGCAGCATCCTCAAAGGAACACCACCTCCGACAACCACCCAGAATGTCCACACAGCTGAAAGGATGCTAAGAACAGCAGTTGAAGGGTAGCAAACCTGCTCTGGCTTCTCCCACCTTCTTGAAAGCATCCATAACTAGCCCCTTTTTGTCTGGAGGAAAATTGCCAGTCTCAGCCTAACCAAAGCGTCCTTAACGCTGTCATTCACCCTGATGTTCTGTCTGATACCTCCCTGGGTGTTTCCACCTAAAGCTCTAGAGCACAAGACTGTCAACAGGATATCGAACACAAACATGCGACATGTTTGGGCAAAATTAGAGGTAAGTACATAATTTGGCCCTACAGGTCGCATGACTATTCAACATCCTGTTGAGTCCTGAATGTCACAACTAAATGCTTTCATGCTGAGGAATGTACCATTAATTCCCACCCTTTTTTCTTGTGACCTTACTCCAACATACATTAATTGTTTATATTTTTTGTTTATACAAGTTTTCCTGAAGACAAGTTATCTTCAAGCATTATTCTTACATCATCTTTCAATACCAAGTTTTACTGTTTCTCAATCTTTATGTCATGGCACTAGATAGACTCTGATAGATCTTTCTGTTTTGTTCTTGGATATGAAGACTCGTTAGGTTCAAATCAAGTTTTTCTGATTCGGATGCGTGCGTGATCCATTACCATACTTGATTCTGCTATTTCACGACTCTCAACGTGTGCTTATTGACCATCTGGTCGAACCACACAATAGGGTGTGAGCCTGGGTAGGAAAAACTGTTTATTGTTATTTTTGATCTAAGGTAGACCTCATCCTGAAAATTTTGGCACCAACCGCGACCTTCTAGCGTGAGTAGATCTGCTTCTATGATTTTTCAAAGTTTCGACCGTTTATGACGTCACAGTGGGCTGGGGGGTCCCGCCCAGGCGAGAGAGGCGTGTGACATTATAAACGGTCGAAACTTTGAAAAATTATAGAAGCAGATCTACTCACGCTAGAAGGTCGCGGTTGGTGCCAAAATTCTCAGGATGTAGTCTACTTTCGATTAAAAATCTAAAAAAAAAATCAAGGCGCACCCCCCATTAAATTTGCGTTGAGTTGGGTGACAACAGATAACTTTATCACAAGACACGAGGCATGATTTGGTTATAACCAAAGGCCTTACAGTAACTATGCCATTATTTTATGAAAGAATAGATTCCATGCAATTGTACTATCTTAAATTTACCAGTGGAGATCATTATTCTCCAAAATTAGTCGGATTCAGATTGTTATTCACTACAGTTGGTTATGGGGTTCTCTTTCTTCACCTCCTGTTTCCAACCACTCTCAAGACTTCTCGAAGAATTTCAAGGCTCGAGACATTCATCGGGAATGCCAAAATACCTGAAGAGAAGGCCTTATATTATCTCAATCTTGTATTTAAGACTATTTCACTGCAATGAGAATTAACATTCTTCCTACGCACCTAAAATATTTGATAATGATTGAAAATATTCTCGTTATGTCTCAGCTCGAGTGAATTCCAGAAATATTTGCTAAGCAACTTAAGTAGAATACAATATAAGGTGGTGTCTGATAATTAAATTCAAATAGTACTTACCTCTCTCGGATTCCTCCAAGTTTTTGCGATTGTATCTGCTTAACAAAAAACATTATAGCACTACAGGCCTATGTGGCCATTGGCTCGACACACCCCCCATCATGTTGGATTCTGCGGTGTGGGTCGCCAGTTTCTCACTTCTGTGAGCTCATCACCGCATCGTCTTCTTGGTCTTCCTTCTCACCTTGTACCCTCTCTTAGCGACCACTGCCACCCATGAGAATCTTTCCTCTGACACCCTCTGGACGTGCCTTATGTAATGCAGACGTGTACTTTTACGAAGTTTACAATATTTTCATGGAGGGAATCTTGTCAATCTCGGCAATTCTGCGGATACGCCATTGACCTGCTTCATAATTCCACCACAGATTCGCTGAATCAATGTTCTCTCATAAATGTTGAGTCGATTCGCATCACCAAGTCTCTGACCTGCTGACCTTTGAGCTTTCGCAATTGGATGAACCGAGATAGGTGAAACACTTGCGAACTCGAGGGGAGTGTTTCCCACTTTGACTTTCAGGTCATCAGACTTTTTTCGGCCTTCTCTAGGGGACATTACTATACATTTCGTCTTCCTGCATGCCTCCTTTATTGTGCTTTTGTTTCTTCCTACGATACTAATATCGTTAGCAAACGCGCAAACCATCCAAATTCGTTCAACCACTATTCTTGTCCAAACATCTGCTTTCGTACCTAATGAAAAAATTAATATCTTCCATGTTATGTGTATACGCCTTTTTCACAACGACAGGTGTTGTTCAGGGTTTAGGTTCAGAGGCATGTCGTGAAGTGTCAGTGTTTATGTGACGAACATCATCTGTTCCGCGCGTTACTGCTCCGCTCTCCTCTTTTCGTCTCGCCAGTCTACGCTTCGTCCTCCAACACGCCAGACCTCTCATATTTTCATCGTGATCTCTTCCCAAAATCGCATATTTTGAGGAAACCAGGACTATATTCTTGGATTGATGGATGTTCCACAATTCCGTAGTCCACAACTACATCGAAGTATATCCAGGGCATCTAGAAGCAGCGGTCTACTAATCTTCAATCTTCAAACGAAAGTTTTCAATCAGTCGAACGATGTCCTCCTTGTAGAGTATAAGGAAGACCATAATAAGACCATAAGGAAGACTTAATTATGAAGACCATAGGGAAAGAAGGGGGAATGTAACTTTTTCCGAAATGTGTTAAGGTTGGCAACAAACTCTCCCAAGTAGTTTCATAAGTATGAGATCAAAATGAGGAAAAAGGAGGAGGATCTGCGAGAAATAGCTCATGTTGTGCAGAAACATGGCCAGAGAAACATGGGGAAAACTACTGAATGAACGGTCTTTTCCATGTTTTTCCCCTATTTCTCTGTCAATTATTGTTCGATTTTGATGATTCCAGCTGCAATCTTACAGTTTTTCAATTACCAAGGCTCATGCACTAATGAATTTCTAGAATCCTTGAAAATTTCAAGTTTAGCTACATTTTATGAGAAAAATATAACTGAATCAACGGTTTATCCCATTTTTCTCTGGCAATTATTGTTCGATTTAGATGATTCCTGCGGCAATATTTCAGTTTTTAAATTCCCTAGGGCCGTGCACTAATGAATTTCTAAAATCTTCTAAAATTTCAAATTTCGGTACAACTTTTTAAGTTTTTGCCCCTTCAATTTCGCGAAATACGAGGAACGAACGGCGACCGACTGAGTCCCCCTTAATTTATTGGGAAAGAAGGGGGAAGGTTTGAAAAGAACGGGGAAAGAAAGAGGAAGTTACTCCATTGGACTACTCTCACTCTCCCCCTTCTTTCCCGGTTCTCCCTCTGACCCTCCCCCTTCTGCCACTTTTAGCGAATTTTCATGAAAAATGAAGCTATTTTGAGTAAGTTTGGATTTTTTTTTCAATAAAACTACTTACAAATTGTGGATGTTTATTAAGTTATTTCTCTTTCCGTTATATCGTTAGATGAAATTTCAACTAATGAGGAAAAATAGAACGACCCAGCCGTTCATAAAGATGGATATGAGTAGAACGCGTCAAACTTGTAATTCAGTTTTCTCTGGATGGAAAAACTCACATATTCCTCCTTCTTTCCCTGTGGAAACAATCTCTTCATATAAAATACTAAGGTTCCCTAATGGTCGACTTTCCATGGAAATTATAAGCCAATTTGGAACTAGGTATTCCTAGTTTTGAGCATAATCGAACTTCCTAAAAGCACCAAATGATGATGGTGGGTTTTGTGGTTATGAAGGGAATTCGAGTTACTCTTTTGTGTACGTACTCCTGAACAATATTCTTTTACTTCCAAAATAGCGGTGTCTTGAAGGTGGGTACGATTTCACCACAAATCACCAGGAGTTACTCGACTCGTTTTGTGAGTTATTTACGTATCCGTAACGTTGGGTGAGAATGTGTTCAAACACTGAATTGTGTGGCGATACAGTTCTCGGTTATTTGCGTATTCTGCACTAAACGAAGAACTCGACCATTTTTTTCACACTTTTCATATCATGACGGTATCACGGAAAGAAGTCGAGAGGATGAAAATGGAGCTCGACAAATACGAGAAAAAATTGTTGAAACACGAGAATAAATGGAACGCCGCGTCGGTCGTTCAACGGTTGTCCATCCACGACCAATCGAGACTGCTGAAAGCATCAGGTAGGAGTGAGAAGTACCTCTATACTGAGAACGTTTACGTGTTGAGTGTATATGTGCGATTTTCAAAGCTGTTCAGCGGCGGTTTCAACTCAACATGAAAGTACCAGTTTTTGGTTGTTTTTTAATTTTTTGAATAATATTAACATCAGTTCTTCACTCTAGCAATTGACAAGTCGTTTTGGACTGGTTGCACTTCCAATGTGTCCATTTCTTGTCAGCTGAATCTGCTGTGGCCGATGGTTCCATGTTGAAGCTTTCGAGTTTCAAGTATTTTATCCGTTGTAGAATATCAAGTTGGACAAACTTTCGTTTTAACCCTTATTGGAACATGGTGTAATTAGTGTCACCAAAAACATCTCAGGATCTCCACAGCTGTCCCAAGGTGTCACCAGAGTAACCAACATTAAATTGAAATTTTAAATTTAATAGATAGCAGAGTTTTTCGTGGCTTATCGGAAGTCTCAGAATAGAGTCATAACGAAAATTTCCAAAAAAATCGATAAAAAAATATTCAAAATGTTTGGCATAACTTTTTAGCTTTTAATAACTTACAAAAAATGGTTAAAAATGGAGCTCTGTCCCGTTTTAACTTTTAATTTATATCTAGTTAATCTGGTAACACCTTGGGACAGCAGTGGAATCCCTAAGATGTTTTCGGTGCCACCAGTGACACCATGGTCCAATTAGGGTTAATAAACGAAAAAGTGTCTGCCAAGTGGGTGTGGCATATAGCGTCCTCGTATACATAACCCAGTTGTTTAGATGATCCGATGCATAGTAGTTATTCTCAAAACACTAATCTCTAAGCACCTCCCACTACCCTCATAGGGGACCATCTACACGCCAATCTGAACAATCCTGGGAAATTTCGTCGAAATCGGATGGAAAATGTAGATGTTATGGCTGTTACAAGGAATTCACGTTTGCGCATGCGCAGTGGCTACTATCAGTCCGGGAGTAATTATTTTCATAGGGAACCATCTACACGCCAACCTTCACAATCCCTGAAAATTACATAAAAATCGGATGAGAAATGAGGAAGTTATGGCTGTGGCAAGCGTTTCATAACAGACAGACAGACACGGAACCAAAATTGTTCAGAAAGGTCTGAAACGTAAAACGCGAGTGGAAATTTCGGTTTTGGAGAACTTTTTTTCTCAACCGTGGAAGTGAAAACGAAGCTCGAAAGCAATAAATCGTAAGGATTGACACTGTGGAATGGGTTGTCAAAAACAAGGGTCGGAAAAACTTTTTATTGTTATTTTTAATGTAAACTAGATCTCATTCTGAAAATGTTGATACCAACCGCGACCTTCTTGCTTGCATGAGAAGACCTTTTTCTATTAGTTTTCAAAGTTTCGAGTGTTTATGACGTCACAGTGGGCTGGGGGTCCCGCCCAGGCGGGAGGGGTGCGTGACGTCATAAACATTTGAAACTTTGTAAAATCATAGAAAAAGATCTACTCATCCACAAAGAGAACGGCTGGTGTCAAAATTTTCAGGATGAGGTCTACTTCCGAATAAAAATAAAAAAAATCAGGCCCACCTCCCATTCACACTTGAACACATAGGTAACAACGATACTGCATGATGATTGCAGGGAATTTCAATGATTACCATACAAATTACTATCTATGGGAAGTTCTCCAAGATTGAGGAGGAAATGAATACTTATCTATGAGTTTGATGGTTTCACATCTCTGCAAATCAGAGATGGTCATAATCATACAAAATCGTATGATTACGGTGTAATAGAACGAGAAATGTATGACTACGCTGTAATCATACGAAAAGTTTATGATTACGCGGTAATCGTACGAGAATCGTATGATTAGTAACCTACAGTCGTATTTTCAGGGTCATTAATGACACGCAGGACGTCGAAACTGTCCTTCTTCTATTACTGTAATCATACGATTTCCGTATGATTACAATCTCAATCGTAATTATTATTATGATTATGCCCATCTCTGCTGCAAATTATACATGTAAATCTTCAGGCACAACGTTAACTGTAAAAGTAGAGCTCTTTGTCAAAATATGAAATAATAGTTTTCAGTATTTCAAAATAATTCAGTCTTTTTTCTCATATTGTTCAAGGAAAAGGGAAATTTAACTGCTAGGTACCTACCTAATTTCTCAAGAAATCATCAATTAAAATAAAAAATTCAGTACTATATCGTAACTAAGAAATCATTTTCATACAAATGAAACAGTAGGTACTTCAAAGTGCAGGGGATTCGAAACAGTAGGTACTCTGAGTTTGTACAGTATGGCTTTATTTCAATGTTTCGAGGGATTTTATCATTTATGTTCGGCATGGAAAACAATTGGTTAGGTTTGTGATGGTACTTCGTTTAAAGCTCTTTTTTAACACAAAAATTCAGCAGTACAGCTACAACTGTAATTCATAGATAAGCCAAAGCTTATAATTAGGTCATCATTGATCATTGGAAAGAAAAGGCCACTAATTTGATCTGGAATGATCTGATTTCGAATAATTATTTATTACAGTGGCGGCTAGAACGTCTACAGTGACGTTGATTCCGAAATTGAAGTTCAAAATCGACACCTGGCAGACGAAGAAAGACGATCGACTTCTTGAAGAAATATTAGCCGAATTTGAGACCATCAATACCAAGGTACCTAACCATTTTTCAAACAGTGCGGATCGTCAATATTAGTACTTGAGCCTGAGAGTGGTTGGCTTCTAGACGTCCTATGAATATCAAATAATATGAATAATTCAAATCAAGAACATTTGAATAAACATATTACGTCAATATAATCGGTCATACATATCAATTGTTATTTGAACCGTGTTATGCAACAACCATCTAAGTCGAATTTGGGAGATAACTTCAGATTTTTCTTCTCTGGAGGTATCTGTATTACCTCCAGTTGTTATTACTGAAAGATTTCTGCTCATACCCCAAAATAATCGGAAATTTGTTATTGCATAACAGTATCATCACCCTTATTCCTATTTCGAGGGAAACCATCTAACTCTGGGCGGGCGTTACAAGCTAAGATTCCAGCAATGCAACAACCGTATAAGTCGACTCGGATGGTAGTTTTCTCTTAGAGTTTGCTAAAAGCGTCGAAGTCGTGATAGGTGACTTTCGTTGTTTTTCACCTACAGCAAAACGGTGCAAATTATCAAACAAAGGTTTATTATTTTTCTATATATAGAATCTATATATCGATCACTCGTCTGCAAAGAACACGGCCTTGCCATTGTTACCACCAACCAACATGAAGATCGTATTTCGGTCAGCTAACATTTGTACGGAGATTAGGCCTCTTTTGCGATTCACACTCGTGTTTCTGATTTATCGCAAGTCCAACCTGTAGTGTCTTGCTGGCTGCCTGATGCGATCCGTGTGTCGTCGGAAATGACAAATCAGTGATAACTTCTCTAAAAACGGAATATGTTACGAAATGTTTGTTCAAGATTTTCTCACTATTCGGGATACCCCATTCACTGCGGTTGGATAATGGTCCACCATTCAATGGAAAACCTTTTGAAGAATTTCGTTCATCTTTGAGAATTAAACACCACCGAGTGACTAGTAATTGGCCCGAGGCCAATGGTCATGTGGAATGCTTCATGTCAAGTTTGAACAAAACGATCAGAATCTCTGTTTCTGACAAAGGAACTGGGAGGATGTATTACCGGAGTTTTTCCTCCAATACCGTACAACTCCTCACTGCTTTACAAAAATATCTCCAGCTCGAGCCCTCTTACGAAACAATTTTCGAAAGTTTCTACCACAGATCTTGTCTGATGTCTATGAAGAGAAAATTGACGAAAATTCAAGAGCTAATGCCGCTTTGAGTAAGGAGAAGATGAAGCAGTATGTGGATTCCAGAAGGAATACCGAGCCTCATGATCTACAAGGAGGAGATACTGTTCTTGTGAAACAGAAGAAGTTTAACAAATATTCCTCTGTGTATGACACAAATCCATTGGAAGTGACAAGCGTGGAAGGTACTAAAATAACAGCAGCTGGTGAGGGAAGAGTTGTGACAAGAAATTCATCTTTCTCCAAAAAATGCCACAAGAATCGAAGGATTTGTCACTTCCAGAACTTCAGGATGGAGAGCCACACGTTTCTGCAAATTGTGACTCCCGAAGATTCAGACACAGGGAAGTCACAAGAAGTGGAGAGTTAGGCCACCGTCGAAGTATAAGGACTTTGTTGTGGGGACGTATTAATGACAGTTCGGGAAGGGATGTAGTGTCTTACTTCACTATTATCATAATTATCATGCATTTTACAGCTGATCAGATGTTAGAGAATAAGAGCTTCCGTTGAATAAAGGCATTCTTGTTTGAATCATTATATTGAAGTGTCGTTCCTAATAATCTATCTATACCTAAACTATTAAATTTAATAGTTTTGGTATAGATAGATTATATCTTATATCTGATATTAAGATTATAATATAATCTTAAAAAATATTATATTTATATTATTATATTATTTATATTATTATTATTATTATTTATATTATATTATTTATATTATTATTATTATTATTTATATTATTTATATTATTTATATTATTTATATTATTATATAAAAATATTATATTATATTTATATTTATGATTAGATTATAGATAGATTATATTAGTATATTTATGTACTATACAATTTTTATTTATATTTATATTTATATTTATATTTTATTTATTTTATTTTTATTTTTGTTTTTTTATTTTATTCGATTTTTGGATTCTACGTACCTTGAAACGTAAATCAACAAATTTTGAGGGAGGGTTGAACAATTTTTTTTCTTGGTCGATCCCCAAGGTTTATTATAGAAATTAATCAACCACAAGAAAAGTAGGGTCTTGAAAACGAACAAGGGGTTTAACAAGCCTTCCTCTGGATTATCCAAAAGCTCTTGTCATTGTGGATTCCTGTCTTGATCTTGCATGGACTGAGCTGTATCTTGAGGCAATAGCTCTTCTCGCAATGATTCTGCAGGTCTTGTCTATTCTTGCCTAGTTAACTAACTCATCATAAAATAATAAAAATAAATTGTACTGGAAGCACCATACATAAAAACAAATACCTCAGCATATGTTTTTATTATTATTATTATTATTTTACAAATTCATTGACTCGACCATTGTTGATTTTGACATCACGATGTTATGAAACTGAAACCAAGGTACAAAGATCGAAGCCGCAACAATGGATTTGTATACGGTTTCATCAAAAAGAATGTTGTAAATTTTAATTAAAATTCAAGTTCTGTTTCGAGTTATTGGTGTAACTTGAGAGTGGTTCATGGTAGACATAACATCACTATTACATGAGAAAATTGTGAAAACAAATGCAAGACTCACGAAGAACTTTTGAATAATTCATCAAGTCAATGGAACGTCGAAGATTAAGTACAAATGAGATTTGGATGTGTAAATATTTTTTTGGACCTTTGCAACCTTCCTAGTACTTTTTCTAGCAAGATTCTTGGAACAACTCCCAGATCAAATGACAAGAAAATTAATGAATGGGAAAACAATCATAATTGCGCTGCTTGCAGCTCAACGTTGGCAGGAGGCAATTCAGTATTCTGGTGAACATCAACGTGCGCTAGGCACGGAGGCTCGTCTCAGTAATGAATCTTCAGATGAGATACATATGGTGAACGACGATGAAGTAATAAAAGGAGAGTTTCCTTTCCTCGCAGACGTGGTTGTAAACGACGTGCCTACTTGTGGAGCCACATTGCTAACAAGTGTAGCTCTCTTAACGGCATGTCACTGTCTGGCTGAGGATGCCAATGCCATATGGAAGCCCGGAGGAGTAAACTGGGCGACCCAGGGGTAACCAACGTCATAGCTGGTTCCATCTACAACGATGTGGAGTACTACCACGAGGGAAACGTTCGTGTTGCAAAGGCATTCAAGGTTCATCCCAAATGTGAAAGGAATGAATCTATCATGGCCTACGACTTTGGAGTCATAACAATCAAAGAGCCATTACCACTGACCAAGAAAGAAATTCAGGTGTTCCCTATATCGATGGCAGATAAGGACAAAATAACTGACGCTATAACGAAGCCAGAAGACCTGACATGCCTGTTTATGGGTTGGGGAGCAGATGAAGGTTCCACAACACCTACTAGAGTTGTGAACAAAATCAGCGTAGTGCTGAAACCGCCGGACTGGTGCCAGAAGGCAGTCAAGGAGTTGTCAAAAGAAAATTCTGCGCCGAGTGATTTCAGCCCCGACTTCCAAACGTGTTTCTTGCGTGCAGGAGAGAACCCAACGGTATGCGGTGGAGACAGCGGTGGTCCGATTTTGTGCGAAGGAGACACTGGTCATATCATAGTCGCCGTCGTAACTGGGGGAGTTCCCGGGGATTGCGAAAATCAAACGAGTCCAGGCATAGTGGCAAGGCTCGACGCTGGTTTGGAGTGGATTTTGGGCGCGATTCCTCCAAAGGGAAGCGGTAAAAAAGTCAAGAAGAATCCAAAATCAAGTGGCGATCATCGTTCCTCCGGATCCTTTATAAATCCTTCTTATGTAAAGACATCTTTTGTCTTCATCTTCGGTCTAATACAGCACATTCGGCGATACCTACCGATCGTTGTTACTCTGTTTTTATCCAAAACTTACATTTTCATTAGTTTTGAAGACGTCCCACAGTAAGAATTGGGTGTCCTTTTGCGATTGATCTGAGAAAAAAGGAATAAAATCAACCACGTTTTAGAACATTCAAAATCCAAATCTGCGAGAAAAAACCGTAGGTGGTCTGTGTGTGTGACAAAATCTGGTGGCCTCTGCTCAGGGCTTGATTCCCAAGCTATAAGCCTGGTTTGGGTTTATTATTTTCAATAATGAACCATTGGAATCGACCAAGAAAAAAAAATTTTAACACCCCCTCAAAATTTGATGGTTTACGTTTCAAGGTACGTAGAATCCAAAAATCGAATAAAAATGTGGCCGTCCGTCCGCCGTACGCGGCACTTTTGCCACTTAGCATTGACCGATTTTGATGAAATTCGGTATGTAGTCTCCATTTGGGGTCTAGTTGTGCCCCGAAGCTTTTGGTTGACGTAGATCACTTCTGAGGGTTCCAAAATCAATTTTGAAATTTTGAAAACGCCCTAACTCAAAAAAATTTGATATAAAGGTATTGTTTTTCCTTCAATTTTGGATTCTATAGAATTTTTAGAATTTTTTGAGACCACCCGGAGCTCTGTAGGACAAACCGTTCGCTCCCTACAAAAATTTAAGGGTTTATATTGAAATATATATATATAGATCAAAACACGAGTGTGAATTGCAAAAGAGGCCTAATCTCCGTTCAAATTAGAGCTGACCGAAATGCGATCCATGGTTGGTAATTTTGATTTTTTTTTTGATTTCTTTTTTTTTTAAATTTTATTTTCCATATTGGATGGTTGGTGATTTTGTAGACGAGTGATCTATATAGAAAAATAATAAACCATTGTGTAATAATTTGCAGCGTTTTTGTTCGACGCGGAAGTCTATCTAGTTGTGAACTACGTCGTCGGGGAAAGGTTAATATTAAAATAGTGATTTTGAGCGAATTTTCAAGAAAAATGAAGCTGTAGCAATGGCCTCAAAATTTATAGAATGGACTTTTTTGAAAAATGTTTTCTCTCAAATCCGTTTTGGAACGTTATGAAACGATCCTTAAAGTTTTTCCAAAAATCATATGTATAATACAAGATAAGATATTCGGTAACAAAATTTACAAAGAAGAGACTGTTTTTAATATTTTGGTTGATAACGTTTTCAAAATCTGTAAGCGAAAGTGAAAAGACGAGTTCGTTAGCCAGAAATTTTAAACAACCCTAACTGATCCAAATTTCAAAAATAAATCAAAAAAAAAAAAAAAAACCGTTACCTTCACAATCATAGTAATGTATGGTATATTCTGATTCAGCACAAAATTTCTGATACCGATGCACTTTCCAAAAATTAAAATTGTCCAAAAATCAAAAAACTATACTGTATAAATATATAATGAAAACGTGTGTATATTTGTTGTACCCAGAATTGGAGTAGCAGTATGTTTTGTAGATATTTTTCTAGTACATATCAACATACTGTACGAACCGGGTATATATACCCCTATATAGATACCCTGATCATACAGTATGTTGGTATGGCATGCGGAAAATCGATAAAATCTACAATAGCCATGCGTGTACTCTATGAGTTTGTGGAGACGAGTAGAACGTGAATATGGATCCCTATCATCTTCAAAGCATACCCTGTGCATACAGTATGTTGGTATGGTATGCTTAAAATCGAAAAAATCTACAATAGCCGTGTGGGTACTCCATGAGCTTTTGGAGACGAGTAGAACAAGAATATGGACTCCTTAAATCTTCAAAATATACCATGTTGAAATTGTACAGCCTTATTAGCAATTTTTCAAGGAAAATGAAGCTATCTCAACATTTTTAGAATGAACTTCACTCAAATCCGTTTGGAACATTCTGAAACGATCCCTGGAGATTGTGTTAGAAAAAAATTGCTATTGACGCTGAATGTATATATACATATAAATCTTTTATTAGCTTATTAGTACTTAGTAGTTGCCTTTTGTTATCATTGTTTCTTTCCTTAACCATACCTTCAACTGAAAGATTTCGCTCATAAATTCATCCCGCATGAATGGACTTTTTTCTGTTTGTTTGTTACACTCAAACAACTTCTTGGAAGTGATTTTCTGTTTACCAGCTTGGAACCAAACCTTCCTCCCACGTCCTCTCCTAGATGACTCATCCTTTGTTACTTGCCTAATTCAGTAATATTTCGATATAAACCAGTTTTGTTAAGTAGAAAGTTAAATGAAACTGTATTTTGTATCGCGTACTAGTTGAAATTTAACTAAAACATCCAATGGGACGTCCCCCAGAAAGCTTGCATTACTGAACAATATTTTTAATTTTTGTCTCAACAACGTTAAATCCAAGATTAAGTTCTTGTGCAAAAAGTTTCAAAATCTCGTCCTGATCAAGGAGAAATTCTCAGGTTTTTTGCTAATTAGTGCCCAAACGACCCTCTACAAATTGCATCGCTATCAAAATATTGTATAGTGATTTTTCTCAAACATAATTTTGAGATACATTTTCATTCTTGTTTTTGGGTCTTTTGAAGTCGGAAATTCTTTGATATTTCCTGAAAATGTCTATATATTTGGAATAGGATATGAATGTAATCAGCAAGTTCTCTCCTTTCTTACTTCACTTTAGCTACCTGACCACTCTGATAGGAATGTTACATACATTGCACTTCCTCTATTTCACCCAACAGTACCTTTCAAACAATACCTACCATCTACTCAGCACAGTACCTGCAACTTTGGCGATTTCCAAAATATCAGCGACCTTCTGGTTGAAGTTCCTACTGAAAACCACATAATTCGAAGAAAGTTTTGGGCGATTCTCCCATGAAAACATCCTATTCTAAATGCTCGAAACTTGGGAGCGATGCCTGTCGCTACATTGATTTCATGCAGTTGGCTTAGATCAGGATTCATATATTCACACTCAGTCCACCGTTCTTCATTTCATCCAAAGTTCAAAGGAGGTAAATTTATTCCCCTTATTTCGGTTCACAGGCGCAATGGGCTTTTGAGGAATTTAAGAAATTGGAATCCGGACGAGACAAGGGGTCTAGAGCGCCCAAAAATGAGAGAGACAAAGCTTTGAGCAAGTCTATCGAACAATCACTGGCACAAAGAAGAGAGAAGAAGCACGCTACCAATCCAGGCATCTCTTTGAGCGAGATGGCGAACACAAGTGAGTCCGAGATTGATCAGCAGTTGACACCCCAATCTTTTGATTAAATAAGAAAAGACGGACGTATGCGTGAAAGATTAGGTAGTTTTGTTGTAATTAATCAGATTGGAAAGTACTATCGAGTGAGGATTAGGAGTGAAATCCACCAACTTGAAGGAGTGTAAAAATGTGCACTGCTCAAGTTGTTGTTCTCATCTCTCTTCTATATAGGGTGTAACATGAGTGGTTCACGGTCTTCCACCCACGCGTTCTACAACTAATTTCCGACAAAAAGTGCCTCCTGACATTTTTTAGTATTGTTATGACTGCGCATTGTCGAGTGAAGGCGAATGTCTCCTCGACGGCTTGATGATTTTATTTTGGTCCCTACTCAACAAGGATGCAGGATGGAGAAGCACTGTCTGCCTGGCACGTTTCCGCTCAACCGTTTTCAGGAGTGCATCAGAGATTTGCTCAGCCGCTTTCCTCGGCGCGATAGCCGCAGACTGAAGGGAGGCAGTACATTTACCCAGTGGCTAGTTGGGGAAGACAACCCCTAGGTAAGATGGGAGTAGAGATCAGCGCCCTGAGGCGAAACAAGGTCTCTAAGGAACTTGAGGCTTCCAAATGAGATGAAGGGGCGAGAAATGAGCAAGTCGAATTGTTTTGGTAGAATGCACGAGGAAGAAGCCCTGGTTGGTCCTTTTATATTACTGTTGACTAGGTAAAGGGAGAGTGGAGGAGGGTGACGTCAGATGACGTGTTCTACCTCCTTACCTCACTCTGCCTACCTGCGCGATGAGTCACTCAGGGGTTTCCCTTATGTCCTTTATTGGAGAACTAAGATAGGTATATGAGTCCCCACTCAAAATGCCTTTAGGTTTATTATTTTCAATAATGAACCTTTGGAATCGACCAAGAAAAAAAAATTTTAACACCCCCTCAAAATTTGATGGTTTACGTTTCAAGGTAGAATCGAAAAATCGAATGAAAATTTGGCCGGCCGTACGCCGTACGCGGCACTTTTGCCACTTAGCATTGACCGATTTTGATGAAATTTGGTATGTAGGCTCCTTCTGGAGTCTAGTTGTGCCCCAAAGCTTTTGGTTGACGAAGGTCACTTCTAAGGGTTCCAAAATCAATTTTGAAATTTTGAAAACGCCCTAACTCAAAAAATTTTGATATAAAAGTATTGTTTTTCCTTCAATTTAGGATTCTATAGAATTTTTAGAATTTTTTGAGACCACGCGGAGCTCTGTAGGACAAACCGTTCGCTTCCTACAAAAATTTAAGGGTTTATATTGAAATATATATATATATATATATAAATCAAAACACGAGTGTGAATCGCAAAAGAGGCCTAATCTCCGTTCAAATTAGAGCTGATCAAAATGCGATCGATAGTTGGTGATTTTGATTTTTTTAAAATATTTTTTTTGATTTTTTTTTTTTTTTCTTCATATTGGATGGTTGGTGATTTCGTAGACGAGTGATCTACATAGAAAAATAATAAACCATTGTGTAATAATTTGCAGCGTTTTTTCACTGTGAAATATTTTTCGTGTTCTTGATCTTTGCTCAATAAATCTACCATAACTCCCTCAATTAAAGAGTTAGCTCAAATCTAAAATAAATCCGTTGGAGAGAGCGTTGAATTTTTATTCTTTTTGATGCTCAATAACATTTTTTTAAGTGGAGTTGAGATGTGCAAACGACGTATGAAAAGCGAAACTCGTCGAAATGTTGAAATCACTTGTTTTTTCAGTCGCCCAGTAACCTTATCAATTGTTGACGCAAAGTTGTGAAACATTCCTAAAAAGTGCGCCATAATCTCAGCTTTCCAATGGTGTGATCAAAAATTATTTTACAATCGAATATAAGGGAGAAATTTCCGCTCTAACGCGGGAAAACGTGCATTTTTTTCAAGGAAATCGACGGTTTTACGGGAGGGCTCCGGGATCTTCACCGCCGCGACCCCTCCAAAGCACAGAGTCAACACACACACACACTTCTCAACTTCACTAGAAAAAATCTTATTGAGCATCAAAAAGATTTCAAATTAATGCTTTTTTCAACATTTTTTTTAGATTTCCGCTAACTTTTGAATTGAAGGAGTTATGGTAGATTTATTGAGCAAAGATCAAAAACACGAAGAAAAAAAATTCAAAGTGAAAAAAAAAAGAATTTTGAGTGGGGATATCAAAAAATGTCAGAGGCACTTTTTGTCGGAAATTAGTCGTAAAACAGGAAGGAGAAAGATCGTGAACCACTCGTGTTACACCCTGCATAATATTCAAGAACAGCAGGTATAGCTTATTCAACTAACTATTCAAGTACAGTAGGTATAGTTTTAGATTGCCCGATATTTTTTCACATTCTCAAAAAATGTATGGAAAGGTTCCTAATATATGATTTGAATTTACTCACCCTTTCAATATGTAAGTAGAAACGTGAGCGAGAATATTCAGTTACTCTAAAAATATAAGATAGGTACTCTAAAAACATACCAAACATCAACATTGGAGTGATGTGTGGGTGGGTAACATTTTAGAGACCTCTTAGGAATCTCCTTTATCAGAAAATTAAAAGTAAAGTCTCTTCGAAACTAACCACAGCAATCTGTAGTCATTTCGTATGTCTAAACAGGACATAAACCTAGGAGCAGCAAAACTGATGAAGATGTAATCAACACATTCAAATCCAAGCCTTCATGTTCATTGGCCAACAAAGGTGTAAAAGAGCAATTCAGAGGTGGAGGTGATGTTAAAGACTTGGTGACGAAAGAAGATGAAATCATGTTGAATGCTGATGAAGAGACAAAAACTTTTATGCGGCAACTCCAGGAAACTCTTTCTCCAGAAGAATTGGCGTGGGTGATGAAATCTAAACAAGGCCTGGCAGGGTTGCGAAAAATGAAAAATTTGGTGGAGAAGTTGGACTACGAAGATGGAGGAGCTCTGAAGCACCAAATTGAAAAGACAGTCATGATGGGTGTCGAGGATCAACATTTCAGAGCGAGTACGTCAACGATGAGAGACACCAAGAACGGAGAGAAGATGGTGGGTTTGAAGGCCAAGGTGCCGTCACCAGTTCCTATCGATACGTTTTTAAATTTCGTGGAGTCACTGCCGGGTGAAATAAAGGCGATGGTGAAAGAGCAAACGGACTCTCTGTGCAGCCTGCAGGAGCAGCAAATATTTTCCAAAAACCGACTTTCGGACCACAGAGGTAGACTAGTGAGTATGGATAAGTTGAAAGACGAATATCGAGATGATCGGTTCGACGCTAGCGACTACAGAATTCGTGTTCCAGACAAGGTAATTGACGAAGACCATCTGAAGTGGATCAAGGAACAGAAAGTGGACGACGCCGTCGAGAGGTACGACTTTTTTACACTGAAGTCGAAGAATTTAAGGGGCAGAACGTGACAGTGACTTTTTAATATTATTTTCAGGTATTTTGGATCATTCAAAAAAGCACGACCAAAACTCAAAGGCAACGTGCTAGATGCGATTTTGGAAGACGATTACAAGGAGAGGCTGCCGATCAGCGATCCCGTCGTCTCAGAGGATGATGAAGACCCCGAAGAATTGCTGGAGAAGTACAACCTTCAAAGGGTGAATTTGTTGCAACACCAAGACTTCCACGATAATAATTGATCAGGAGATGAGGAGTAGGCGCGGCCAAATTATTAAAATAATAAATCTTTCTGATATAAGACTTTCAAGGTAAAAACAAGTGGGTGTGACACATAGCTTCCTCGTCACCGTAACCACTGAATACGTCATTGAAAATATTTATTCAATCAATTTTCTCATCATAAATTAAATTATTACACATGCGCAGAGGCTACTATCAGTCCGAGGGTGGTGGTTTTCATAGGAGACTATCCAAACACTGATTTGTAACATCCCTGAAAATTTCATTGAAATCGGATGGAAAATGTAGAAGTTATGGCCGTTACAAGGAATTCACGTGTGCGCATGCGCAGTCGCTTCTATTAGTCCGGGGATGATGATTTTCATAGGGGACCGTCTACACACCAACTCGAAAAATCCCTAAAAATTTCATAGAAATCGCACACAGACACGGAACCAAAATTGTTCAGAAAGGTCTAAAACGCAAAACGCGAGTGAAAATTTTGGTTTTGGTGAACTTTTTTTTCATCCTTGAAAAGTGAAAACAATGCTTCCACTACCTTGGTAGTCTCGGAAGCAAAAATGTACTAGTACCTAAGCAAAATAAGCAACCATCTCTGGTTGAACTGCCATTCGTGGCGTCGCGGAAGTCGTCAGCTGTCTTCAAAGGGAAGATCAGAATGGACTTGTTTTTCCATTCTTGTCGATACAGGGTTTTTTTTAGTGCATCGGTTGCTGCCTAGTTTCAATATCTTATAAATATACAAGTTTCATCCCACGTGGCAGAGATATTGAAATTGCATGAAAGATTGAATAGGGTTGAGACTGAATTCCTCAATATTCCAATATTTATTTAGAGTATATTTCTAAGTCACGATTTATTCGAATATTCAAAAATAACATATCGCGAACCTTTGATAGGTGAAAACAGAAATGTTTATGCATGTGTACCTCGTATGCATTCAGTTCAAAAGTCAGTGAAGGTTAAATATCGAAGACGCGAATCAGAGAAATGACTTGCTCAACGTGAAAACTTGAAAAGAAACAATCGGCAAGAGGTGTCTCCCAGCAGTGAGAAAAGGTCGAGAGTGTTTAAAAATTCATTTCAACTTCTTTCAAGTACGTCAGACATTTTGCTCTCTTTTTGCCAAACACAAAGAGGTGCTGACTTCTCGAGTTTCCTCTCACGTTTTCAAATGCGGCGCAGGTTTTACTTATTTGGAACCAACTTTTCTCGTTAAACCGTCCAAACTCGAGACGAAAGTTGGGATTCGTGGATTGACTCATGAACCCATCAGGTGAACCCGACAGACTGAGATTCACGCGTAT
>CM019168.2:55675326-55916087 GCA_009739505.2 Apolygus lucorum
ATAATAAGATAATAAAAACGTCTGCCAAGTGGGTGTGGCACATAGCTTCCTCGTATCCATAACCCGATTATATAGATGATCCGATGCATAGTAGTTAATCTGAAAACACCAATCTCTAAGTACCTTCCACTACCCTCATAGGGGACCATCTACACGCTAATCTGGTCAATTCTAGAAAATTTCATCAAATTCGGATGGAAAATGTAAATGTTACAAGGATTTTACGTATGCGCATGCGCAGTGGCTACTGTCATTCCGAAGGTGGTGATTTTCATAGAGGACCATCTAAATAATAATCTGTAACATCCCTGAAAATTTCATTGAAATCGTACGGAAAATGTAGAAGTTATGGCTGTTACAAGGAATTCACGTTTGCGCATGCGCAGCGGCTACTATACGTCCGGGGGTGATGATTTTCATAGGGAACCATTTACAACCTAATCCGCGTAATCCCTGAAAATTTCATCGAAAAAAAGTAAGAAATGTGGAAGTTATGGCCGTTACAAGGAAATTCACGTTGGCGCATGCGCAGTGTCTACTATCAGTCGGAAGGTGATGATTTTCATAGGGGACCATCTAAATACTAATCTGTAACATCCCTGAAAATTTCTTCGAAATCGGATGGAAAATGTAGAAGTTATGGCCGTTACAAGGAATTCACGTTTGCGCATGCGCAGTCGCTTCTATCAATCCGGGGAAGATGATTTTCATAGGGGACCGTCTACACACCAACCCGCACAATCCCTGAAAATTTCATAGAAATCGGACAATAACTTCGTATAGTTATGCGCGTTACAAGGAATTCATGACAGACACACAGACAGACACACAGACACGGAACCAAAATTGTTCAGAAAGGTCTAAAACGCAAAACGCGAGTGAAAATTTTGATTTTGGAGAACTTTTTTTTTTCGTCCTTGAAAAGTGAAAACAAAGCTTCCGCTACCTTGGTAGACTCGGAAGCAAAATAGGATCAACGTAGTCTAGACGATTAGCATGGTTGACGTACACTATAGAACCTGTACCGTATAGTATCCACCATGGATAGTATACAGATAGATACTATGGTATCCACTTCTAACTTCCTAATTAACAGTTATTAGTGGTAAATCGACAAAGTATAGACGATAAGCTAACGTAGGATAGACGATACAGTTGACGTACAATATTGAACCTATACTTAATATCATCCATCCAGATGTAACTTTCTAGTTGACGTACAATATTGAACCTATACTTAATATCATCCATCCAGATGTAACTTTCTAGTTGACTGTTCTCAATGCTATGGAAGACGTACTGTATAGTATCCATCCAGTATTAACCTCCTAGTTCCAGTATAGTTTCCTTCTTGGAAACTCATTCATTTACTACATCCACCTTTTAAAAGGTATAGTGAGCGGTTAAAACTGGGAAAACTAGCAACACTTTCGTAATAAATCGAACTATTTATCGAATTCATCATCATGAATCAGTAATACCTATAGATGGTTATCTAATATCAATAAGTATTATATCAGATTTAAAAACCAAAATGACACGTTTATTGTTATTATACCGCTTACGGCAAATTATAAATTAAGGCGACTATACCTCGATATCAAATTATTAATTTCACTAAATAGAAGCTCGATAAAGGGATCAAAGGGAACTATAAAACACTTCAAAATTAGTAGGGAGGTCAGAGGGGAAGACTCGCTGCGGAGGACAGTTTGGATTACAGTCGAGCCAACGAAGGGACTATTAAAAGGATAAAAACCGCCCTCTCTGCCAAACTCATCATTCACAAGGTGATAATTAAAGTAGAACAACTTTGACCTGCTTCCCTCCCCTCTAGGACTTCTCATCCCTCTCTGAAGAACTTCCGGAAAGTGGGGGTTGGACTGGGAAACTAGTCCATGTCGGGGTCGATTTCATGGAGAAACCGGTCGAAAGATGTGCTTTGGAAAATTATCCAGTAGGTGCGTAATTTGTAGACATTATTTGGGGTATCTTTTCCGGTGGAAGCATTGTACCAGTTTACCCCTTTGTTAATGAACTTAACAATTATTCTACCTGTGTAGCAGTCATTTTTGGACTAAGTGGTTTTCTACGAGCCAATTTTGTCATTCCCTGAATCACTGGTCAAATCAAAGTTTACTCGAGATTAGTCATCTCCCACTCCAGAATACTAAACTTCTTCATCAATCTCCACGTACCGAGAACTAACCTCATAGGAGACTCTTCATGTCAAACCGCAAAATCTCTGAATATTTTTGGAAACTGTAGAAGTTATGGCTGTGGCAAGGATTTCACGTTTGCGCATGCGCAGCGGCCACTATCAGTTCAGGGGTGATGATTTTCACAAGGGACCATCTACACACCAACCTGCACAATCCCTGAAAATGTCATCAAAATCAGATGAGAAATGAAGAAGTTATGGCTGTGGCAAGGATTTCATGACAGACACACAGACAGACTGAAAACAGAGCTTCCGCTACCTTGGTAGACTCAAAAGCAAAACTATTTTCAACTTTTTTTTTGCTTCCGAGTCTACCAAGGTAGCGGAAGCTTTGTTTTCACTTTTCAAGGACGAAAAAAAAAAGTTCTCCAAAATCAAAATTTTCACTCGCGTTTTGCGTTTTAGACCTTTCTGAACAATTTTGGTTCCGTGTCTGTCTGTCTGTGTGTCTGTCTGTCTGTCTGTCTGTGTGTCTGTGTGTCTGTGTGTCTGTCATGATTTCCTTGTAACGCGCATAACTATACGAAGTTATTGTCCGATTTCGATGAAATTTTCAGGGATTGTGCGGGTTGGTGTGTAGACGGTCCCCTATGAAAATCATCATCCTCGGACTGATAGAAGCGATTGCGCATGCGCAAACGTGAATTCCTTGTAACAGCCATAACTTCCACATTTTCCATCCGATTTCAATGAAATTTTCAGGGATGTTACAGATTAGAGATTAGATGGTCCCCTATGAAAATCATCACCTTCGGACTGATAGTAGTCACTGCGCATGCGCAAACGTTAATTTTCTTGTAACGGCCGTAACTTCCACATTTTCCATCCGATTTCAATGAAATTTTCAGGGATGTTACAGATTAGTGTTTAGATGGTCCCCTATGAAAATCATCACCCCCGGACTGATAGTAGCCGATGCGCATGCGCGAACGTGAATTGCTTGTAACAGCCATAACTTCCACAATTTCTACCCGATTTCGATGACATTTTCAGGGATTACGCGGATTAGGTTGTAGATGGTCCCCAATGAAAATCAAGGCCTTAAAATTTACAGTAGCCTCTGCGCATGCGCAATCGTAAAATACTTGTAACAGCCGTAACAGTTGCGTCTGAGTTGAGGATCTCAACGCCATTCTACAAACCCCTCTGTAGATCAGTAAGCAATGTACTGGACTCACACCTAGGTGTTCCAGGTTCGATTCCCAGTCTGGCTATGAAATTTTTTGATTCCAATCACTACCGCACTTACATTTTTCGTCCGAATTTGATGAAATTTTCTAGGATTGTCCAGATTAGCGTGTAGATGGTACCCTATGAGGGTAGTGAAAGGTACTTAGAGATTGGTGTTTTCAGATTAACTACTATGCATCGGATCATCTATATAATCGGGTTATGGATACGAGGAAGCTATGTGCCACACCCACTTGGCATTTTTTTTTTAAATCAGTAAACTAAAACATGCATTCCAAGGGTTGTCCGATTGGGTAAGGCGTAGTTCTTTAGGAACGCCTTTCTTAAGGCGTAGATTTTAGACCATCCTTCCGATACTGAAGTCCGATACTGAAAAATGGTTTTTATTGTGCAGATCATCAAACATCATCTTCGGATTCTTCTGATTCCGTAATTTGATTTTCATCAATAAATCGATTATAATATAATCTAAACTAAAAAATTATAATATAATCTAAGCTAAAAAACGCTGCAAATCATTGCTCAAAGGTTTATTATTTTCCGTATAGATCACCCTTCTGTATAGATCACTGGTTCTCCATCAATAGCACCTACCACCATCTGTATTCTCCCTTGACCTTCCCTCTCAAATTTCAGCTTCCTGCGTTCAATAGGATTGAATATGGCTTCGGAGCTCACTCAGCTGATCAGTGATCTGAAGAGTGAAGAAGATCTCCTCGAATTCTGGAGACGCCTGGAAGAGCACTTCCATTCAATAGGAGTAAAAATGGTTTTGGAGCTCACTCAGCTGATCAGTGATCTGAAAAGTGAAGAAGATCTCCTCGAATGCCGGAGACGCCTGGAAGAGCACTTCCATTCAATAGGATTGAAAATGGCTTCGGAGCTCACTCAGCTGATCAGTGATCTGAGGAGTGAAGAAGATCTCCTCGAATGCTGGAGACGCCTGGAAGAGCACTTCCATTCAATAGGATTGAAAATGGCTTCGGAGCTCACTCAGCTGATCAGTGATCTCAAGAGGGAAGAAGCCTTTGAGCAATGATTTGCAGCGTTTTTTACCCACCAACATTTTTTTTTACCTACCAACTTTTTTTTACCTACCAGCTAGGTACTACCTACCACACCATACTGGCTTCACACCTTCACAATCAAGTTTATTAGAAAGAACTAAACGCTTCACACTCGATTGGAAAAATAGGAAGCTCCATATGGAAATTTGATTACTGGTTACGCAGAAGGCAAAACTGTATACAAATCGAAGAAATGAACAGCGATCGCATTTTAGTCCGATAAAATTTGAATGGAGATTAGACCTCTTTTGCGATTCACACTCATGATTCTGTTTTATCGAAGGAAAACCTTCAAATACTCGTAGGGACCGAACGGTTTGTCCTACAGAGCTCCGGGTGGTCTCAAAAATTTTTAAAAATTCAATACTATTTAAAATTGGTGAAAAAACGATACCTTTATTTCGAGAGTTTTCGAGCTAGGGCACTCTTGAAAATTTCAACCCTTAATTTGCACCCCTTAGAAGTGACCTACATCAACCAAAAGCTTCGCGGCACAACTAGACCCCAAATGGAGCCCATATACCAAATTTGAACCAAATCGGTCCAGTGTTGCTAAGAAAAGTGCCGCGTACGGCGTACGGCGTACGGCGGACGGACGGAAATTTTTTTATTCGATTTTCGTATTCTACGTACCTTGAAACGTAAAACATCAAATTTTGAGGGGGGGTTAAAATTTTTTTTTTCTTGCTCGATTCCAAAGGCTTATTATTGAAAATAATAAACCAAAAGCTAACTAAGGTAAAAATGGATCATATTATGATCCATTTTTACCTTAGTTAGCTTTTTTAGCCTTATTGTTTCGTTGGTGATCTGATTTTTTATAATAATTGCTATTTCATTTTTTACAGCCTACTGCGAAATGATTAAACTCATTAGAAAGTGATCATTTCTGGATATGTGCTGGGCATTCACCCTTATAATGACGATAACGAGTGGTATTGAACGATGTCATTGAGTAAGCTGCAATGGCCTTTAGGGCTGCCTGACTATCAGACATCAAATTTCATTCAAATTTCTATGTTTGTAAAATTTTGTACTATTTGGGAGTAAAAAGGCAAATTCAACGGATTCTAGGTCACAAGAATCACAGAAGTGAGCCCAAGATCAAAATCTCACAATGTTCGTATTTTCCGAACAAACCCCGGCCAAACCTCGGGCTTAACTTTGTTGAATTTCCTCTCTCAGTGAGCTATTTTTCGTGACCTCCACCGCGGTCGCCTGACCTCGGGTTGCCTAACCACGGCTCCGAAACGTCGAGCGATATATGTTAACGGAATTTGCAAGTTAATGGTTTCACAATGTTAATGGACACGAGTTAAGATCTTGCTACTTTGAAGTTTCACCCGGGGCGTACCCGCCCTTAATCACATCCGAGCATCGTTTCTCTCCCTCTCTAAGATAATCTCTAATGTCTTCCTCAAACTCCTTTGGAAAGCTTAATTGTGTAAGTATTAGTGCAGAATCGACGAGAATTTTGCTCAGAACGCGATTAAGTAACCATCAATTTTTGCCCAACGCTGTGTTTCTATCAGCTTTACCCACAGCGAAACTTCACGATGAGGTAATAGAGAACAAACACTGTGATAGGCAGCCCACGGTTGTCTTCTCTTGAATAAACTCATTTTTCTTCCACCCTACCTACACACTCGTAATTACTTATTACATTATTATCATTGTTCACTGTTATGTTGATTATTAACCGATACATAAGTACCGATGCTTCGAATGATTGAGTGGAGAAATCAATGAACAAATCTTACCGCAACCTACCTTCCGCATCCTCCCGAAATTAGCTGCAAGAGGGTCATGAGAATGAGAAAAACGTCAGCCAAGTGGGTGTGGCACATAGCTTCCTCGTTTCCGTAACCAAATTGTTTAGATGATTCGATGCATTGTAGCTCATCTCAAAACATCAATCTCAAATTACCTAGAACAAACCTTATAGGGAAGTACACTATCGTGAATGTACAATAGAAAAGTGGTATTTTATCTTTACCAAATTGCTTCCGAGTCTACCAAGGTAGCGTAAGGTTTACCGGTTGAAAAAAAAGTTCTTCAAAATCAAAATTTCCTCTCGCGTTTTACGTTTCAGACCTTCCCGAACAATTTTGGTTCCATGTCTGTCTATACGAAGTATTTGTCCAATTCCGATGAAATTTTCAGGGATCGTGCGGATGAGGGTGTCTGCGCATGCGCAAACGTAAAATCATTGTAACAGCTATAACTCCTACATTGTTCATCCGAGTTTGATGAAATTTTGTGGGATTATTTTAATTGGCGTGTAGACGGTTCCCTACGAAAATCATTGCTTCCAGACTGATAGTACTCACTGCGCATGTGCAAACATGAATTCCTTTGTAACAGCCATAACTTCTACACTTTTCATCTGATTTCGCGAAATGTTCAAGGTTCATGCGGAATGAGGTGTAGATGGTCCCATAAGAGGGTAGTGCTCGGTACTTAGTGATTGGTGTTTTGAGAATAATATGGTCCGGATCATCTATACAATCGGGTTATGGATACGAGGAAACTATGTGCCACACCCACATAGCCGAGTTTTTTGTTTTTATTTAGCTCAAATCAACATTTTTTAGGCAATTGAACCCACAGTCAAATATGAATAGTAATTTATAAAATAACTAATTCATATATTTACCAATCATCACCGGAATACTAATTTAGGGTGAAAAATGCACATGACAAAATTAAACTATGAAATTTGAATATTAAATTTTGATGCCTAATAAAATCACAAATAAAATATCAGGCATCGCTTTAGCGATATACACGTTCACCCGAAAAATCTCTGAGAACTCCGTAGAATGTAGAAGCTACCACTTGCGGCCTCCCGAAGGCTCCTATCAGTCTGGGGGCTATGACTTTCATAAAGGGACGCCAACACAATCCCTGAAAATGTCATCGAAATCGAGTGAAAAATGAAGGAGTTTTGGCTGATAAGGTTTTTACGTTTGAGCATGCTCAGAGGCTATCATGGGGGACCATTTAAACACCAATTCACAGAATTCCTAAGAATTTCGTCAAATTTGGTTGGAAAAACGTAATTAGCCAATTTGCGTGATATCATAGCTTAAGTGTGTCAACAGTCACCGGCATAGATTTTAATGCCGCAGCTCGGGCATTGACTTGCCCGAACTGTTTAACCCCTGGTGAGTATAAACCCTTTAATGGACTCCCAGTGTATAAAGTGTCCGATAGACAAGCAGCAACTGTAACATTGTTTTTGAGACTATAGGACGATATTTATTACATTTTTCGTCAAGTCAACATTCTATTAGTTTAATCAAAAGTAATTATGCTTACTCTCAAGTAGTCTATGAGAGTCTCAAGGACTCTAATTTCAACAGCATTTCAAAAATTATGATCTACGATACTCAACATGCGAATTTGAGTTCAACCCCCCTCCATCCTTCTCAACGGTTCCAGTCTGGCATCAAAACGGTCATACTTTGTGAGGTTGAAATTTCACATCCGTATTGAAGGTGAAACACTCAAAAACCCACGAAATTAGCGGTTTCTGGTGGCCTGGCACCACAAATTTGTTTCAAGATGACAGAAATTTTTTAAAAATTGAAAATCCAGAGCTACATTGACAATGTCCCCTCAATCCAAAGCTTGGGTACAATTAGAAAGCTACGAGCATAAAGGAACCGAAATATTGAAAAATCATATATTTAGTATCCCCCATTTGCCCCCACCCCATGCTAATTTCGATACTCAGGTGAAATAATGTGGAACTCGGAAGTCATTTGAACAAAAAAGGATTTCGCAAATCCATTGAAAATTGAGGCCTGGGCCGAGTACTGGGGATCATGCCTGAAAACGTACTTTTTTGGTAGCCTGTGTACAAAGTGTCTGAGGGACACGGTGGTTTTCAGAAACTAGGGAACAAAGTACTCTTCGTGGTGGTTAGATCACAGCTGAAGGTTTGGAATAGCACTTGCTTCAGAGGGGGGACAGGACAGATACTGAGCGCCTGGGGTATTCTAGATGCTCACTGTAGTCAACATGCTTTACTGAAATTTCTCTCCTGTCTGTCAGACACGTTATCCTCACCAACGGTTATTTAACTAATGAATTCATTCACTTCTTCTTATTTGGCATAACACTTTGTTCTGATTTGTTTATTATTATAAATCCTTCAATTAGAAGTATTTTCAAAAAATTTAAATTGAAAAATCTTGAATTTGACTCGGAAATGATATAGTTCAGTGATGATGTTTTGTCGTAGTCGAATCAATTGTACATAGCTTCTGATCAGGCTCAAATTTTTCAAATCCTCCACAATAACATTTTCGTCTTGCTTAACCTAATTGTGAAATCTTGCTCACACTTGAGGGTACCTTCACTTTCACCGGACGTCTGCTGTTGAGATGATTCCTTATCGTAGATAATTTTCTCATTAGGTGTATATCAAATGACTGAAAGTTCCACATTTTAATATGTTTGGAAGCGGAATTGAACTGAGGTTGAATTGAGATGGATCGAAATGAAGAGACTTCAGAGCTTTTGTAGTAACAAGAAGGTGAGAGGTGAGAGTCAAGAGGGGATCGTAGGGGGGTGTTTTGAGTGGATTCAAGTGCAAGAGTGTGATGGGGGTGGTAGTGGAAGAGATGATGGTGGAGGCGGCCGCAAGAAGAGTCCTAGCGAGGGGTGGCCAGAAGGGCGTGAAGAGTGTCGCAAAAGAAGAGCATCTGGATGAGGAAGAGAAGCAGTGGAGGGTTAAAGACGATTCAGACTCCCTCCTTAGTGGCCGTGAAGAAGGGGAGAAGTGAAACCACTTGAATAGAACAAGAATGAATAGCTTCGTAAAGTGGGCAAAAGGGTTCGCCTCCATTGATTAGAAGAGCAATTACAATAGACTCCCGAGAGTTGGGAAGGGTTTTGAGGTTTGCCTCTCCACCATCGCCTTCACCTCTCGCCAACCCCCTTGCACTTATCGGTGCTTTTTTCTCGTTTATTCATTCCAGAGCACAAAGCTTCTAAAGCCGGCTGAATGTGAATGGAGAACTCCCACCGCCTCACTCCATCGTGATCCTGTCACTGCAACCTCTAATACAGTTTGCTCCCTCCTCTAAGGTATGGATGCTCATACGAATTAAATCACCCGCGACGACGCACAGTACTGTGAGTATGTGTAAAAAATCGAAAAAACGAACGTCTATTAGTATTGAAAAGGAGTGCAAGAACCTATCCCCAGATAGTCTTTGAGCACGTTTAAATAGGTTTCCTGACCTCACAAGCCTCTTACGGATCACCAGAGGGCAAGTTCCGCGATCATTTATGTTAATAACTCATTTCACCCAAAACGCTTACGATGAACTACCTGCTCATTATGAGTGCGGATACCGTCATCAACAAGTTGGGTCTTATTGCTCTTCATGACGAGTCACGGCATAAGTATGTGCTTTATTCACGTTTTTAAATAATTTTTGAAGTATGAATTTCCCCTAAGCACTCGGTAAAATCGTCACAATAATAATTCCCAATTTTTCTTTTTAAACCTCAACATTAAATAGTGTATTTCTTAAAAAGAGGAGGAATGAGCAATTAGAGCATTTGATGAATGTTTTCTGGCACTATCCCTTGACTCAATCCCGTTGGAATTTGCCGCGACTAGCCGCGACTTTTTCTTCTATGAAATTTTCAATATGAATAGAAAGCTTTTTGAAAAATTAAAGTCGCGAGAAAGTGTGGAAAGGAAAAAACCCACATCCTAGCATTTTTCATATAAGAGATAAGGTTATGAAGTCATCAACCAGTATCTGATTAGGGATAACTTCATTGACACGACCACCATCCACAAAACTGATACCTAATGCTGTACCAAGCACATCTAACGCTATGGAACTGAGTTGTGGAAGCGCTCTCTCCAGCATCAGCAGCGCTACTGACAGTGTCGATTTAGATTCATCATTCAGTGTTATGCACTTCTAAAGACATCTAATTATTACCTGTTTCGGTACTTACCTAAACTTTTGTAAAATTGGTGAAATGTTACTTTTGTTTAGAATCTAAAATTTCAATATTTTTCATAATCTTCTTCTAATATTATTTATTGAGCAATTTTCTTTCCCTTTAATATGAAGTAGTATGAAATCAGCAACTGATCAGAGCAACTTTCCCTAACAGAACTCTCCACAAATTGATTTTTGATCACTTGACCCATAAACTCACAGTACTGTGCGACGTTGTGGAAACCCATCTCAGTAAAAACGGAGTCAAAATGAACGAAGTCTATTTCCACAAAAGTAATTGCATATGAAGCAAATCGACTTCGACGTCATCAGTAACAAACAAGAACTGAAAGTCCATCACAGATAGTACAGCTTATACAGGGTGTCTACACTTAACCCATCATGTCACGGTGATGCCATACGGCTCGCGGAGAACAGCCTCATTCTTAATTCTCTGGATGGCCAGTTAATGCAGATGAACGGTGGCTGGTACTTAGCCTGGATGGGTCTCGCTCGGGGTTACGCGGGTGCAGGTGATGTGGGGTACATGATGAGGTACCTGGATGGGGTACATGTTCGGGGTTTTAGAGAGACAAATGCACCGATATTAAAGAATCGGGATTTTCAAAGACATTGACCGTTATATATGAAAAAAGTATTCCAGAAGACAAATGTATTTTTAATTATCTGTCTAAGGGACTAAAATTTAGTCCCTTATTTAATTAAACATTATTTAATAATGTTAAGCTTACTAATAAAAAATAAAGTACCTATGTACAAAAAAGAATGCCAGTTATCGTGAAACAAAAACCAACTCTTAAAAAAGATGAAAAAAAAACAGAGTGCCGGTTTTTGGAAATAAAGACCAATTCTTTGGGAGCAAAGAACAACTCAGAAAAAAAAATAGCGTTGGTCCTTGGAAACAGGGACTGATTCTTTGGAAACAAATAACAACTATGAAAAAAAAATAATAAAAATAATAATAATAAATAAATTAAAAAGAATAAATAAAAGTGGCAGTTGTCCGACAACGAGAACTGTGAAAATTTTGTATTTTTAAAAATAATGACATAAAATTGAAAATTATAGAGTATTCTAGCAATATTCATATATACCTAGGTAATAGTTAGCCTATTGTAAATATTTTCTGAGGTATAATCATTTTTCCTGTCCAACACAAATTTTGTATAATTTATACTTAAGGCTGAATGTAACAATTTTACTACGCCAATAAAAATTAAAAAAAAGAATCGGGAATTTAATTTTTTTCAATGAAATGAAAGAGCAATGCAGGAGTTCCGAGCACCACTGTCTGTATGCACGTTTGGGTCCCAATTATTTTGCTATTATAGTACCGGGTATGTTGTAGGCTCGAGCAATGGCTGGAGGGTAGGGAATATCCTTAAAGCTAGAGGTGAGCTGTTCAGCTTCAATACGATCCCTAATAGACCGACAATTCGATTGCGCACTGTGCAATCCGAGAGGCCTGAGGATACCTGACACTACCTGGCAAGATGCCCAGTATTAGCGGATTTCAGAGTGAGATACTTTGATAACGCCGTGCTGACTTATGAAGAATTAGTGGAGATCCTTAATGGAAAATGTTGACATCAGCTTCATCTTTATATTGTGTGCTCACGACGGTATAGGTCAGCGTTGCTGAGAGAGTTCAATTATTCCTAATGCATTCAATCTCCCACCCTAAATTGTATGGCCCTTCGTTATGTATATGTTGTTTATGTATACAGGGTGTTTCACGAAAAGGTTACACCCCCTTCATTTTCGCAAAATACAGCGCAAAAAATTCCGACCAACGCAATTCTTCATGATTTTTTGTGAGGATCTCAGGAAAAGAACTTTTGCGCAAAAAAGTTGCGCGCAATCGTGCGCAACTGACACTAACTTCATTTTTTCAAATGGACCCCCCCCCCCTTTTGGTTTATTATTTTCAATAATAAGCCTTTGGAATCGAGCAAGAAAAAAAAAATTTTTTAACCCCCCCCTCAAAATTTGATGTTTTACGTTTCAAGGTACGTAGAATACGAAAATCGAATAAAAAAATTTCCGTCCGTCCGCCGTACGCGGCACTTTTCTTAGCAACACTGGACCGATTTGGTTCAAATTTGGTATATGGGCTCCATTTGGGGTCTAGTTGTGCCGCGAAGCTTTTGGTTGATGTAGGTCACTTCTAAGGGGTGAAAATTAAGGGTTGAAATTTTCAAGAGTGCCCTAGCTCGAAAACTCTCGAAATAAAGGTATCGTTTTTTCACCAATTTTAAATAGTAGGTATTGAATTTTTAAAAATTTTTGAGACCACCCGGAGCTCTGTAGGACAAACCGTTTGGTCCCTACGAGTACTTGAAGGTTTTCCTTCGATAAAACAGAATCATGAGTGTGAATCGCAAAAGAGGTCTAATCTCCATTCAAATTTTATCGGACTAAAATGCGATCGCTGTTCATTTCTTCGATTTGTATACAGTTTTGCCTTCTGCGTAACCAGTAATCAAATTTCCATATGAAGCTTTCTATTTTTCCAATCGAGTGTGAAGCGTTTAGTTCTTTCTAATAAACTTGATTGTGAAGGTGTGAAGCCAGTATGGTGTGGTAGGTAGTACCTAGCTGGTAGGTAAAAAAAAGTTGGTAGGTAAAAAAAATGTTGGTGGGTAAAAAAACGCTGCAAATCATTGCTCAAAGGCTTCTTCACTCTTCAGATCACTGATCAGCTGAGTGAGATCCGAAGCCATTTTCAATCCTATTGAATGGAAGTGCTCTTCCAGGCGTCTCCAGCATTCGAGGAGATCTTCTTCACTCCTCATCATATCACTGATCAGCTGAGTGAGCTCCAAAGCCATTTTCAATCCTATTGAATGGAAGTGCTCTTCCAGGCGTCTCCAGCATTCGAGGTGATCTTCTTCACTCCTCAGATCACTGTTCAGCTGAGTGAGCTCCGAAGCCACTTTCAATCCTATTGAACGCAGGAAGCCGAAATTTGAGAGGGAGGTCAAGGGAGAATACAGATGGTGGTAGGTGCTATTGATGGAGAACCAGTGATCTATACAGAAGGATGATCTATACAGAAAATAATAAACCTTTGAGCAATGATTTGCAGCGTTTTTTATTACAGAATCGGATTCTACGTCAAAATTCTTGAAAAATTCATACCCGAATATATTTGTTTTATTGCGCGCAACCTGGCTTTTTGAACGCTCTAAGTTGCGCAACTCTACATTTCCACAAAAATTGATGTTGGAGAACCCTTAGTGTGGCACATGTTTTTTCATAATTTTTTCGTGCTGCCAGTTTTTATTTTTAACTCCACCGTAGACGGCCCCAAGCCCGTGATTCAAAAGGAGGCGAGAAAATAAATAATAAACATGATTTCGACCACAAAACTGACGTTTTCGTGAAAGAAATGTTAATTTTTCCTGTTGAAATCTTGGTCTTCCTAAAAACGGATGACACCCTGTGATTCAGCGTCAAAAAATGATGAAAAACATGTGCCACAGTAAGGGTTCTCCAAAACCTAATTTTCGCGCAATTGTGGAGTTGCGCAACTTAGAGCGTTCAAAAAGCCAGGTTGCGCGCAACAGAACAAATCGATTTTGGTATGAATTGTTCATGAAATTTGACGTAGAATCCGAATCTGTAATAAAACATATTGTTTAGTAATGCATGCATTCCAGGGGACGTCCCATTGGATAAGCATTAGATCAGTTTAACCAGTTGTTAAGCGATAAAACTGTTTCACTCGATGTAATTTATTTATTACTTTAGGCAAGAAATACTGACCCCCCCCCCCCCTCACCATTATCCACCTTAACATTTCTAGCGGCGTGGGAGCCTCGAATCTGGAGAGCATTTTAAAATCCATGATCTACGATACCCAACATGCGAATTCGAGTTCCCCCCCCCCCTCCCCACCACCACCGATGGTGCCAGTCTGGCACCAAAGCGGGAATACGTCGTAACATTGAACTTTCATCTGTTAGTTTTGGTAGGCAGTCCGTCGAAGTTCACATCCGTATTCAAGGTGAAACACAAAAAAAAAAAAAAAAAAACACGAAATAAGCGGTTTATGGCATCATGGCACCATGTCATGGCACCACTATTAGTTCCATGGTGGTACAGAGAATAATTCATGAAAATCCTAAGATATAATGAGAATTTTTCCTTAATTTCAAAGCTTGGGTACAATTAGTAAGCAGTAAAGGAACCGAAATATTGAAAAATCGGATATTTTGTGAATATTATCCCCCCACTCACCCCCTCTCCTTACGAATTTTGGTACTCTGGTAAAATCATGTACAACTCGGAAGTTATTTGAGTCAAACAAAAAAAGAAACACACAAATCGGTTGGAAATTGAGGCCTGGGCAGAGTTTACAAGATTATGCACGCAAACGCACGTTTTTTAAGCATTAACCCCCCCTTTCCCCCTCTTAAAAAGCAAAATCCAAAATTCCGGCGCCGTAGTGCACAACTAGATAGTATTCCGCGTCAAACAAAAAAAGAACCACGAAAATCGGTTGACTACTAAGGCCTGTGCAGAGTACACAAGATTATGCCCAAAAACGCACGTTTTTCGAGCATTAACCCCCCTTTCCCCCCCTTAAAAGGTAAAATTCGAAATTCCGGCGACGTAGTGCACAACTAGATAGTTTTCCGCGACGAACAAAAAAAGAACCAGGAAAATCGGTTGAGTACTAAGGCCTGTGCAGAGTACACAAGATTTTGTTACACACACACACACACATACACACACACACAGACATACACCTATGGTTTTTTTTTGCGGATTTGGATTCAGAATGGTCTAAAACGGATTACTGTGTGGTTATTTTTTTTCTGTTGAGTGTTGTCCTCCTTCACCCCAGATCGATCGCATAAGGACGCCCAAGTCTTACTGTGGGACGTCCTAAAAAAGGGGGGGTTCCATTTAAAAAAATGAAGTTAGTGTGAATTGCGCATGATTGCGCGCAACTTTTTTGCGCAAAAGTATATTTCCCGAGATCCTCACAAAAAATCATGAAGAATTGCGTTGATCGGATTGTTTTACGCTGTATTTTGTGGAAATGAAGGGGGTGTAACCTTTTCGTGAAACACCCTGTATACATATAATTATATTGTATTTTGTTTTGAATACAGATTGTGATTTTTTGAACTGGAATGCGCACGCACAGATTCATATTGAAATTGAATATAAATTTATAAACGTAAATCTTGTTTGTACTATATTAATTATGCAAATATGGCCAACTAGACAGACGGCGTTTGCCATTGTTGAAATTATGGTTTTGCATGTTTTTTTATTTATTTTGAAGTATTTTGAGAAAGAAATAATAAACATTTATTATTACTGATATCATTATTTATTAATACTAACACCTAGGGTCGAAGATGCGAGAACTTGCTGTGTTTTTTTGCTTAATTTCGTGTATTTTAGCTTAGTTTCCCGAATGAATTTCATCAGCTTTTCGGACCAATGATAGAGAGAATCGTCACTCTACTGAATCGCCGATTACTTGCAATCTAATAGCTTAATTCTCTCGGAATTTTGGATGTTATAAGGAAGTATCAATGTGATGTCAGAAAAGTCAGATCCTTGTTGATCTCTTTTCAAGGCGATGTGTTGTATGTAATGCTGAACTGAATGTAATGCTGATACAATATGAATTTGAACGAATGATTTTGTAGCCACTTTATTTGAATTAACCCCTTTTGTGTTGGAGGTGGTGGTGGGGAGTTTCAAAAGCGGTTCCAAGTTACGTAAAGGGAAGTTGTCTCGTGACAAGATGAGTGGGAAGCGGTTCTTCCAGGACAAGTACCTTGTACTGCTTCTTTCCTGGCTCGCTCCCAAAAAGCCATATCTCTCCCTCAGCTCTCAAGTCGTTCGCCCCAACTTCGTAGTAGAAAACCACAATCCCACCGAGTCAGCCGAATTTCCCAGCCCCACCCTTCAAAGTTCGCCGAGCCGACTAAGCAAAGCATATTATTTTGAGGGGGATAACAGCCTCGGAGTGTCTGAGGGGATGATTTCATTACTCCTAGGCGACTGGGATTCTCCCTCAACGTCTGTTCCTGAGAGATGGAGCACGCTTAAATAAAAATCCTAAAATAGGAAGTATCCGTAATGTTCATGATGATCAAATCTACGAGTACTAATCAAATCTCGTAGTACCTACTAATTGATGTATACCTCCGCCTAAAGTCAAATTATATATGGTATTTATTTGTCTCCAGTTTATTACTTTCTGTTGGGCTTCAAGACATATAGGTAAAAGGAATCATTAGAAACAAAATTGTGCCACAAAGTTTTTGTGGTTATATGTGAGAAGGAAGCAGTAAAACCCAGTTCTCATTCGTCATTCCATTAACTTAGGCAGGAGAGGGATTTACTTTGGATTTCACTGCTTCCTTTTCCACATATAATTACAATATGACTACAGCAGGGGTGCATAACAAAGTTTTTGGTTAGTGCCATTCACTTATTAGGGGTGAATAATGGAGGTTGAAATTTTCAAAACGCCCTACCTCGGAAACTCTCGTTATAAAGTTATTGTTTTTTAGTCAATTATAGTAGAACGTCAGTTTTATAATCGAATGAGACCACCGTGAACTCTGTAAGACAAACCTTCTGCCCTCAATGAGAACATATCGATACCTTAAAGCACAAAGGCGCTATATCCAAAAATGTCACTTTTGAGATAAATGGAACAGTGACATCATAGGACCATCCTTTTTTCTTGAGGATACATGATGGTAGCGCCAAAAACGTTGAAAACGGCTTAAAAATGGAAAAAATGACAGGGTGAGTGGGTACTTACCTACTCGCCACGCCCACACGGAGAAACCGATAATTAAGGGAGTCACCAATACTTACATTGACTGATTGAACCTCTAAGACTGAATTTCTGAAATTTTGTAATATGTTATTCATCTACGATTGTTTACTTTACAGAAATGCACTATGTTTGGAAAAAGTTTCATTTGATTTGGAAAAAGTTTCATTTGACTTGAAAAAAGTTTCATTTGGTTTGGAAAAGGTTTCATTTGACTTGGAAAAGGTTTCATTTGGTTTGGTAAAGGTTTCATCTGACTTGAAAAAGGTTTCATTTGACTTGGAAAAGGTTTCATTTGGTTTGGAAAAGGTTTCATTTGACTTGGAAAAGGTTTCATTTGGTTTGGAAAAGGTTTCATTTGGTTTGGTAAAGGTTTCATTTGACTTGAAAAAGGTTTCATTTGACTTGAAAAAGGTTTCATTTGGTTTGGAAAAGGTTTCATTTGGTTTGGTAAAGGTTTCATTTGGTTTGGTAAAGGTTTCATCTGACTTGAAAAAGGTTTCATTTGACTTGGAAAAGGTTTCATTTGGTTTGGAAAAGGTTTCATTTGGTTTGGTAAAGGTTTCATCTGACTTGAAAAAGGTTTCATTTGACTTGGAAAAGGTTTCATTTGGTTTGGAAAAGGTTTCATTTGACTTGGAAAAGGTTTCATTTGGTTTGGAAAAGGTTTCATTTGGTTTGGTAAAGGTTTCATCTGACTTGAAAAAGGTTTCATTTGACTTGAAAAAAGTTTCATTTGGTTTGGAAAAGGTTTCATTTGACTTGGAAAAGGTTTCATTTGGTTTGGTAAAGGTTTCATCTGACTTGAAAAAGGTTTCATTTGACTTGGAAAAGGTTTCATTTGGTTTGGAAAAGGTTTCATTTGGTTTGGAAAAGGTTTCATCTGACTTGAAAAAGGTTTCATTTGACTTGGAAAAGGTTTCATTTGGTTTGGTAAAGGTTTCATCTGACTTGAAAAAGGTTTCATTTGACTTGGAAAAAGTTTCATTTGGTTTGGAAAAGGTTTCATCTGACTTGAAAAAGGTTTCATTTGACTTGGAAAAGGTTTCATTTGGTTTGGTAAAGGTTTCATCTGACTTGAAAAAGGTTTCATTTGACTTGGAAAAGGTTTCATTTGGTTTGGTAAAGGTTTCATCTGACTTGAAAAAGGTTTCATTTGACTTGGAAAAGGTTTCATTTGGTTTGGTAAAGGTTTCATCTGACTTGAAAAAGGTTTCATTTGACTTGGAAAAGGTTTCATTTGGTTTGGTAAAGGTTTCATCTGACTTGAAAAAGGTTTCATTTGACTTGGAAAAAGTTTCATTTGGTTTGGAAAAGGTTTCATCTGACTTGAAAAAGGTTTCATTTGACTTGGAAAAGGTTTCATTTGGCGTGGAAATGCTATATTTTAAGCACTCTTCAATATTCAGGGGAAAGTTTGATAATTGTATCCAGCTGATATTTCGCCTTCACGATCACTTTTACAAGTACTCGAAAAGTTGTGTACTAAAGATCTTCGCTCCAAGTAAAGGAATCGTTCCACGATAAGATAGAATTTTCGATGAATTGCTCGATCAAATCTATCAATCTAGTTACGTCGTTAAGTGGGATTATGAGTTACGGTTTCCTCTCCGTCCCGCAAATGCGCAGCGGACGGTATGTGAATGCCAGACCTCCGGTGAGCATTGGAGAAACTAACCCATTCAAGATCATCCGGCATAGCAAACCACCCGACGGCAGGTCCTGGGGAGAGCATCTCTGGGACCCGACCGATTGTCCCGCCGCTGTTACCAGTCCGACCGTGCAGGAAGTTTCACCGATGTTTGTCGTTCTCTTTGTTCAATCAGCGCCCCCCACGGCGAGTTCGGTGGTCATTCGGCAAACAAACTGCCAATTTTGCGAAACCCGAACCAGTTTTCCAAACAATATTTCAGGCTCGACCATTTAATATTTCGTCTCAATTCGCAGGATCTGTGTAAATATGATGTATGTTGTATATTGACTACCTATCCCGGATATTTACGCTCATTAGCTCCTCTTCACTGGTATATAATCTGGAGTCCATTGTAAATGGTCTCTTTCCAACCCATCCTCCCAGGAACACAGATTCTAGAAGTATGAGAAAAACAGCACACCCCTGTTAACAGTGTACGAATTGAAAAAAGGCTGCAAATTATTACACAATGGTTTATTATTTTTCTATATAGAAAATTTTTCTATATAGAAAAATAATAAACCATTGTGTAATAATTTGCAGCGTTTTTTTAATTCGTACACTGTTAACCCGTAATCTGAAAAAAACTCTTTAATTGGATGTTTAGAACATATTAAATGCAGCAAAATAATTGTCATGTACTTCAATTAGAAAATAGCAATTGTTGCGTTTACGCAACAATGGCAGGAAGTGGGATCACACGTGAAATTGTATGAAACAGTCTGGGTGAAGGTGAATATCACATTTTTCACACCCATAAATTTTTGGATTGTTGCAGTTTCAACATCTTTTCCTTACAGTTGGGTTGCTTCGAATTATGAGGTGGCCTTTGTCATCAGATTTTGTAAAATGATCGATAAATTTGCTGGCACCGCGGCCCCTCTGCTGGAATCCTTCCTCTGACTCTGAATCTACACCTCCTCAGGCTTCTTCCGTGAATTTTATAAGTTAAATGGTGACTGCTGAGTAAAATTCGATCTGCGAGATTTTCTTGTCGTTCATAATTCGGTGGGTTTTCCATGCGTTTACCACACAGCTGTCAACGGCATTTATGAACAAGGGCCACCACCATTTTTTTCCTTTGATTCGAATTCTATAGTTAGCGATGCCATTGTCATTTAAGTCCACGAAATTCTGAAGTAGGCGAACTCACAGCGTATGACAAAAACTGGAACATTTACCCATCTGAGGAGCACACACACCATAATTCGAAGCCAAACCTTACAGGCTTGCCTCGGATCAATTTTTTGGCAGTATGACCTCCGAAATAAGGGACCATTTCTTCGTGGATTGATAGATGAGCAGCGAATATCCCAAATTGCAAAAATTTGCCGTTCAGGTGAGAGAAAAGGGGGCATCAACTTCATTCGCTTCTTCGTCAGGAATGTCATTTAGAAATATTCCCTGGATTTCCGCCAGTGTCCACGCGGAGATTTTTTTCTTTGAATTACTCATCACTCTGGCCCCGAAGAAAACAAAGCAAGAACTAAAAAAACTTGCGGAAACCGACCTGAAAATATCCCCTCTCCCTGAAGATTTGGCGCAAATGCCTAGCGAATTGGTTTCTGTCCGAACATGCATCAAAACATTAGCACTCCTGCCTTCCACCTCGGGCTGCAGCCCAAGAGGCCTGACCTCACTTTCCGCCAACGTTGCGCTCATGCAACGTTACCGCGTTTTTGAATCTTCCCATCTTCTGAAGTAAATTATGACAATTATTGAGGTGTCCTCATAATCTGGAGATCTCGAACGACTAAGGTATGGGGGCAGTATGGATCCTGATGAGCAGCAAGTGGACTATAACAGGAACTGAAATAGCTGAATTTTGAGCGATAGAAATTGACTAACTTCAGAATTTTCCTAGTTGGGCAGAAGTCTCAACGGGCTTTCATAGGATATTTTCGAAGTTAGTTCTGCTTCTAAATAATGGATTGCAATTGAAAAAAAGGTAATTCATTCATGAAGTAAGATATGAGAGATTCTCAAAGATAACGTTGCGTATACGCAACATTGGCCAAATATGGGCCAATATGAGCCACCAACCATCCAACATGAAGAAAAACGTCGATCGCATTTCGGTCAGCTAAAATTTGAACGGGGATTAAGCCTCTTTCATGATTCACACTCGTGTTCCTGATTTATCGTAGGTCCAACCCTCAAATTCTCGTAGGTAGCGAACGGTTTGTCCTACAGAGCTCCGCGTGGTCTCAAAAAATTCTAAAAATTCTATAGAATCTTAAATTGGAGGAAAAACAATACCTTTATATCAAAATTTTTGAGTCAGGGCGTTTTCAAAATTTCAAAATTTATTTTTGAACCCTTAGAAGTGACTTAAATCAACCAAAATCTTCGGGGCACAACTAGACCCCAATTGGAACCTACGTACCAAATTTCATCAACATCGGTCAATGCTAAGTGGCAAAAGTGCCGCGTACGGCGTACGGGGGACGGACGGCCAAATTTTTATTCGATTTTTGGATTCTACGTACCTTGAAACGTAAACCATCAAATTTTTAGGGGGTGTTAAAAAAAATTCTTCTTGGTCGATTCCAAAGGTTCATTATTGAAAATAATAAACCAAAATAGTCACTGAAGTCTGCCCACAGCAACTCCTGAGGATGCACAGGGGTCTTTAGATGGCGATGGAAAACTGCCCACCTGGTCTTTTTTGAGAAGGGAAAAGGGGACCCAACACAAGGCCCCAAAACAGGGCCCTTTTTAATTCACTGGAATTCTCAGATTCTTATTCTATACAAAACATCAACAGAACAGACGAGAGAAACTTCCAACTGACGAAAATAAACATTGAGAGGTTTCCTTCCAATTCCAATACTTTCCTTTCCAACTTCCAGGTGGGTTGAGGAGAGTAATAACCATCATTTTCAAGAACTTGATCGTTTTCGTGAGGATAATGATTATAATCTCCGAAGGAAAAAGGGAATTGAAAATATAATTGGTATTGAAATCTCATGAAGAATTGCGTGGGCCTCAACAGTTTTCGGCGGTTCTTCTCCCGCCCACTCATTCATTACTCTCTCCAGTTAAGAAAACCGGGGAAGCGAGGAGCTCGCCCAGAAGGAAGAGGAGGCTACGACCTAATCAGATTATTTGATGAGAAAAGTTTAATGGGGTTTTATACGGCGTTATGTAAGTATAAAAACCGTAAAAGCATTATCACCTCGACGGGAGACGCGGACTCGGGCGATTTATTACACCATCAGAATGGGAAGGAAGAATCGTACGCGGAGGCACTTCCTCTTTCTCCGCAAAGAAGACAATTTTGAATTAAGATTTTTCTTTCTTTTCTTCCTTACTTTATTTTCTCGAGTAGGAAATAATGAAAAAATGTTCTTTTTCTCCCCCATTTTTTCAAAGGAAGTTTCGTTTCTGGAGTGACAATAATACGACGGATTAAAGGATTATAAATCTAACAATTGAAGAAAAAGGAGGTGTGAAATGGAGATTTTTTCCATCCAGATAACACTTGGAGGACAATAAAGTTGTACGAAGGAGAATTCATTGGATACAAAATAATCACAATGAAAAAAAGTTGCCTAATTCACAAAAGTCTTCTTTAACCCTGGAATGGAATCGTCACGTAAATTTTACACCTGTGGCCTTGAAACAGTCGCCCACCCCACTAGCGAAAAGGGCGGGAAGGGACCACCCCGCCTATGCTATCCCTAGGGTGTCCCTCTTCAGTCGCGCATGCCCTCTGCCACCGAGTTTGTCGCTGTTGTCTCTCACAGGCCTGTAAACTGAACTCATGGTGTAATTTTTACAACGTATCCAATAAAGTAGGTAGAACGGTGTAATTTTCACACCACGTTTCCATTCCCTGCCCCATTCATGGTGTCAAAATAACATCATTTTTGCAATAATTTTTGCAATTTTAGCAATTTGCTTTCCTGTTCCTTTGAAGTGATTTTCATTGTTGGAGGTTACTTTTTCTAGTCCGTCAAGTACCTTGAAAGACTGAGAGGAAAACTGTTGAGTTATATTTTGTAATACGAGCTTGAAAATAAAAATGTGTTCATTGTTGAAAAACGAATTATTGGACTGTTAGTATCACCTGCAGTACCTCTTTTGCTATTGAAATCAGCAGAAGTATTGAACTTGGATATTGAGCCCAGGAAAACGAATAGAAATCAAGGGAAAATAGAGAAAGCAAAGAGAATTGGCTCAGAATCCCCTCATTTTAGTAGTATAGAGGCAATAATTGTCTCGAGAACGGCCACAAATGTAGTAGAGAACTATACTTGAATGAAAAAAGTGTAAATCAATGCAGAGAGCTGACGAAATAGGTTGAATATTGATGTTTTCTGACTGGTGTAAAAATTACACTGACGTTTCCATTAAGCACACATCGGGTGACGATTCCATTCCAGGGTTAAAGTAAGGAGCAGGTAAAAACATATTGTTCAGTAATGCATGCATTCCAGTGGACGTCCCATTGGATAAGCATTAGATCAGTTAACCAGTTGGTAAGCGATAAAACTGTTTCACTGGATGTAATTTGGTTTATTAGTTTAGGCAAGAAATAGTGACCCCCCCCCCCTCACCTTTATCTACCAAAACATTTCTAGCGGCATGGGAGCCTCGAATCTAAAGAGCATTTTAAAATCCATGATCTACGATACCCAACATGCGAATTCGAGTTCACCCCCCCCCCCTTCCCCCTTCCTCTACCACCAATGGTACCAGTCTGGCACCAAAGCGGGAATACGTCGTAACATTGAACTTTCATCTATTAGTTTTTGTAGGCGGTCCGTCGAGGTTCACATCCGTATTCAAGGTGAAATACACAAAAAAAAAAAGAAAAAAACACGAAATATGCGGTTTATAGTGTCCTGGCACCATGGTGGCACCACTATTAGTTCCATGGTGGTACAGAGAATAATTCACGAAAATACGGAGGTATAATGAGAATTTTTCCTCATTTTCAAAGGTTGTGTACAATTAGTAAGCAGTAAAGGAACCGAAATATTGAAAAATCGGATATCTTATGAATATTATCCCCCACTTGCCCCCTCCCATTGTGAATTTTGGTACTCAGGTGAAATTATGTACAACTCGGAAGTTATTTGAGTCAAACAAAAAAGAAACACACAAATCGGTTGGAAATTGAGGCCTGGGCAGAGTTTACAGGATTATGCCGGCAAACGCACGTTTTTTAAGCATTAACCCCCCCTTTCCCCCCCTTAAAAAGCAAAATTCAAAATTTCGGCGCCGTAGTGCACAACTAGATAGTTTTCCGCGTCGATGAAAAAAAGAACCACAAAAATCGGTTGAGAACTGAGGCCTGGGCAGACGACACAAGATTATGCCCAAAAACGCACGTTTTTTGAGCATCAACCCCCCCTTTCCCCCCCTTAAAAGGAAAAATTCGAAATTCTGGCGACGTAGTGCACAACTAGATAGTTTTCCGCGACGAATAAAAAAAGAACCAGGAAAATCAGTTGAGTACTAAGGCCTGTGCAGACGACACAAGATTTTGTCACACACACACACACACACACACACACATACACACACACACATACACACACACACAGACATACACCTATGGTTTTTTTCGCGGATTTGGATTCAGAATGGTCTAAAACGGATTACTGTGTGGTTATTTTTTTTCTGTTGAGTGTTGTCCAACTTCACCCCAGATCGATCGCATAAGGACGCCCAAGTCTTACTGTGGGACGTCCTAAAAACTCGGCGCTTCGCGTCGGGGGCCAGCCCCCTTTGGACCCCCCAGGTGCTATCTACTTAAAACCTACGGCGTAAATGATAAAAACATGGAACACGTTTTAGCCCAATTTTGTGCAGAACCTTTAGTCGTAGGTAGGTATAATACAAAAGCTATATAATCCTTAGCAACATATATCTAAAATCCATTAAGAAAAGTCGGAGTGTCAAAAAGGCCACGTGACAAGCGGAGTGTCCCTCCCAGCGTAACGTTCGGGTAGTTACTCTAGGGCAATAACATGTTCCATGTTAAAAGGTTACCAAGTGGGTGTGACACATAGCTCCCTCGTATCCATAACCTGATTGCACAGATGATTCGATTCAAAGTTGCTAATCTCAAAACATCAATCTCTAAGTAGGTAGGGTTAGTGCACCAGTGTTCGACGTCTTAACGATTTTTTCCTAGCTTTTTAATCACAGCACCTTTAGTATCCAACCAATTTTATGATTTCACCACTTTTCTAAAGGGCCAACATCTCAGGAATCGGAAACCAATTCAATTTTTATTAATAATCAAGAATTTAAGCTTTAAAACCTTCAAAACTGAATGTGGTTTTTTGTACCAGTTGTCGACATGCGATGCCCAGTTTCCGACAGGGGTTAGACCCTGTATTCGACACCCACCATTTTTCCATGGTTTATGAGGTAGTACCTATCAGGTACATGCAAATAGGTGGTACCTATCAGGTACATACAAATAATAGTCCAAGACAACAACTTTAAAAACATTTTTAATCATTTAAGAAACTCAACTGTTATAAAAATTGAAATTACACTATTAGAGATCATTTTTCAGAATGGAAATATTGAACTTAAAACTACTCACATAAAAAGACAGCCTCATTTTGTTTTAAAACCCATACATAATATATCAGCTAACAGTCTTTCAAGTATTACGCATTAGTCTTAGAATCAGACTAGAAATTTGTGTGAATAAAATCACTCGCGATGAGATTGTGGAAAACTATTTTAATCAAAACGGAGTTGAATAGAACGTTGTCTATTTCCACAAAAATAATGTGTTACAAGTTAAATCGATTTCAACGGTTAGGTCATCATCAGTAACAAACAATAACTGAAGATACATCACAGAGAGCATAGCTCCCAGGTCCCTTCACTTCTCTGAGCCAATAGAATTCTCCTTTCACTTATCTGATTGGGTATGACTTTCACTTTCTCGACCAATGGCACTTGTGACTATATAGTTACAAGTGCCATTGGTCGAGAAAGTGAAAGTCATACCCCATCAGAGAAGTGAAAGGAGAATCCTATTGGCTCAGAGAAGTGAAGGGACCTGGGAGGATCATCAAATGCCAATCAAAGCAGACAAAGTGAAAGGGAGCTCAAACATTGGTGAGGGCAACATTGTGAAGGGGAGACCAAGCTATTGTAGGGAGGAACCCATCAACGGTGAAACATGTTGAGGGACCACCTCATTCTGACATTTACCAGACCTATCACTCTTAAGAATCTCGAACATTTCAAGCACATCCAACATACCTCCCTTCGGGCAAAAATGAGGAAATTCTATGTACTGTCCGCTTGTTAGATCAAAACTAAAGTTATGATTGGATTCTCTTAGGTGATTCGCAAAAGCAGAATCCCCTTTGTCATCCCTGAAATCCTTTTCATGCTCTTTTATTCTTTCCCTAAATTTCCCACCAGTTTGACCACAATACTCAAGCCCACAAGAACATTTCAGCTTATAAACCCCACTTTTATCTTAACGCTAATTTTATCTTTAATAGAACCCAATGAAGCTTTAAGATTATTTTTATTTTTAAACCCTACTTTGAAACCTTTAGATGATAAAATTTTGCCAATTTTGTCAGAAATCTTAAGATTTCCATAATATGGAAATTTCCGTAGGTTTCTTCTTTTTCGCCTTGCAGTTTCCTAAAGCCTCGCTCCTTCACTTGACTGCCATTCTTAATAAGATCACTGGAACAAACAAAAGTGTCATTCTAAAGTAAATTCATGAAGCCTGTCGGTCACTGGATCATCAAGGTGTCGATTACTGGATAATTCATTTCTCAGTTTTCGACATCAGATAAACCAGTTTCCGACACCCCCTGTCGAACACTGGATCCAGTTATTATAATGTATAATCTCAAACACCATTGGAATCACCGTTCATCAACGGTTCACGCTGCAATCAAAACTAAAAATTACTCTGAACCCCAGTATTCGACACTTGCGTCGATAACTGGTAAACAACGATTTTCGAGTACCCAGTTTCCGACACCCCATATTTCGCTCTATAAAACCCATTTTAAAGCATGCAAAGAAAGGAACACATTCCTTCAAGTATAATTAACTAGAATAACATTAGAAAACAATGATATTTTCAAAAATACAGGAGAGAGACAGCAAAATGTTCACTTACCTCCTTACGAGAAACAATAGCACAGGTGGAAGTCTTGAACACACTAACTTTAACACGTTTTCGCACAGTGAACCTCCCAAGTAACTCCTTTGAATTGGTGGGATTCGGCTTAGAAATGTTCAAAGCTGTCGAAGACGCCAAGTTTAAATGGGTAAATAGCACCAAACGCTTATTTTTCCAAATTAAGTTCGTGACTGTCGAATACTGGTTCACTGTCGGAAACAGGAGCATTTACCCAAAAAAATACAGGAGGTTACCAAGTGGGTGTGACACATAGCTCCCTCGTATCCATAACCTGATTGCACAGATGATTCGATTCAAAGTTGCTAATCTCAAAACATCAATCTCTAAGTAGGTACCTTGCACTAATTTACCTACTACCTTTTCTTTTTAAATAATTTTTATTGGTCTCGTAAAATTGTTACATTCAGCCTCAAGTATACCTATATCATGATACATTTGTGTTGGAATGGAAGAAATGATTATACATCAGCAAATATTTACAATAGGCTAACATAAATTACCTATAATAGAAAGTTGCTAGAATACACATTTATCATTTTTATTGTATTTTATTTAATTTAATTATTTTTCAAAAATACAAAGTATAGACAGTTTTTGTTTTCGGACAGTCGGCACTCTTATTTATTTTTTTATTTTTTCAAGATTCGTTCTTTGTTTTCAAAGAATTCGTCTTTGTTTGCAAAAACCGGCACTCATTTTTTAATTTTTTTTTTTCAGAGTCAAATTTCTGATATCATTGCGTTTTTCAAAAATGAAAATTGTCCAATTGAAAAAGTATGTATCTAATTATATATGACATATATATATTATAGACAATTTTCATTTTTGAAAAACGCAATGATATCAGAAATTTGACTCTGAAAAAAAATAATAATATGTTTTCATTACATTGTAATGAAAACGTGCGTATATTTGTTGTTCCCAGAAATGCAGTAGCTGTGTGGGCACTCTTTGAGTTCGTAGAGACGAGTAGAACATGAATATGGACTCCTAAGATCTTCAAAGCATACCCAGTGCACACAGTATGTTGGTATGGTATACTGAAAATCTGTAAAAACAACAATAGCCGTGTGGGTACTCTATGAGTTTGTGGAGACGAGTAGAACATAAATATGAACTTCTAAGATCTTCAAAGCATACCCAGTGCATACCTACAGTATGTTGGTTTGGTGTACCTACTGAAAATCGAAAAAAAACAACAATTGCCGTGTGGGTACTCTATGAGTTTGTGGAGACGAGTAGAACGTGGATATGGATTCCTAAGATCTTCAAAGCATACCCAGTGCATACAGTATGTTGGTATGGTATACTGAAAATCGAGAAAATAACCAACAATACCCGTGTGAGTACTCTATGAGTTCGTGGAGACGAGTAGAACGTGGATATGGACTCCTAACATCTTCAAAGCATACCCGGTGCATACAGTATGTTGGTAAGATATACTGAAAATCGAAAAAACCAAGAATCGTGTAAAAAAACTTTCACTGATGGGTGAATGGAGTGACCATGTTTTCGATGTAATTTTTGGAGTCTATTATTCAATTTTTATTGTCGTTTGGTACATGTTTCGGCAAACACAACGTTGCCTTCATCAGCCTAATAAAATGTTTATAATTAAATTACATACATTTCTTCGAAGGTTCGGCCTGTGAAGGAATGAAGAGAGAGGGAGAGAATGGGGAAAATCATACTTCATTGGTCGGTAGTAGGCATTAATTTCATGATGATAAATACAATGAAATGATTACTTGGTTAGCATCAACAAATTTTTTTTGTTGTTGATAAATATGAAATATGAATTTGTTGTGGGGTTACGGATCACAAAAAGTTTAACACATTAACGGTATGCTCCATAACGAACAATGAAAAGAAAGAAGCAACGGCACAAGGGATGATTCCCAAACCGTTTTATTAAGGTCAGTTGAACAAAGAGTAATAATTACTTATCAATAATTATTATCAGTAATAAAAAATTGACAAAGCTGCTATGCAGTAGAATAAAAATGTACATAGAGTATATACTTACATAATATGTATTATATATTTTTTGTTCTTTTAAATTCAAGTACCTAGTTGTAGTTTATAACTTATTTAATTTAATTATAAAAAAAAATTTAGGCTGATGAAGGTAACGTTGTATTTGCCGAAACATGTACCAAACGACAATAAAAATTGAATAATAGACTCCAAAAACTACATAAAAAAAACTTTCTAAAAGAAATTGCAACACTAGTGTTCCTTTTCTTAACCATAACTTCAACTGAACGATTTATTTGAAAATTCGCTCATTAATTGAATTGTCCAGTGGTGAAAGGAACTAAGTGCAAAAACGCCACTTTTCAGGAGAAGCAAAAAACTGCTTAGTTTAACTAAAGCGCTCGATTTTGACCCTGTTTTTTTTTCTTTTGGAAGGCCAATAAAAGTGATGTTTAAACAGCATTGAACTGCCGCAAAATTTAGAGGGGGATAACCAAAAAAAATGTTAAATTTTGGGAACTTCGTGCCTTTCACCACTTGATTACCTGGGCATGAAGAAAATTAAGACCGAATATGACGAAATATCTTTATTTGAAGGAATAACTTTGTAAACTTATTGAATATTATGTATAGATATTGTCATTTCGATTTTTTATATTTTTTTCTCAATTTTTCTCAATTTTTTTTCTCACGTTTGTTCTACAACTTCTTGTTCCTGAGTTGGCCAAGTCAGTATTTTCAGGGACATACTGTCTTAGTTTGCCAACATCCTCCAACTTTTTGGCGCTAAATAAACGTGTATCTTTGTAAAAAGTTGGGTGACTAAGCTATGATATTGTGGTAGGTACTTACGAACATGGCACACTCTGTCCACTAAAACTGGTGTACTGAAGGCCTTGCTGTCTTTTTTTCTTAATTACTTGACGTTTATGTCCAGCTTCATCTCTTATACGTTTGGGACCCATTTTTAAAAAAATGAATCGCTCAGTTGAGAAACCACGAGCAAAAACAATATTTAGAAGCACACACGAACAGTACCTCAACATAAGAGAAAGCAGACTGAGGTGAAAAAGTTCACGAAACTGCTTAGTATAATAACTTTGTTGTTTATTGATGAGAAAAGATGTACTTTGATCAACGGACATGTCCGCGGAGACCCGTCATCAGGTGGTGAAGGACACACTTAGTTCTTTTCTCCACGAAACGCTCGGTGGTGGAGACGAAAATCTGACAATCTGACGCGAGAACTTAGTTCTTTTCACCATCACATGATGTGTCTTGCCGAGGAGAACCCAAATCAAAAAAAAAAAAAAATCGGATTTTTGCACTTAGTTCCCTTCACCACTGGCCAATTCAATTCATGCTGCATGAATTGACTTTTTATTTTATTATTTTGCTTCCGAGTCTACCAAGGTAGCGGAAGCTTTGTTTTCACTTTTCAAGGACGAAAAAAAAAAGTTCTCCAAAATCAAAATTTTCACTCGCGTTTTGCGTTTTAGACCTTTCTGAACAATTTTTGTTCAGTGTCTGTCTGTCTGTCTGTCTGTCTGTCATGAATTCCTTGTAACGCGCATAACTATACGAAGTTATTGTCCGATTTCAATGAAATTTTCAGGGATTGTGCGGGTTGGTGTGTAGACGGTCCCCTATGAAAATCATCATCCCCGTACTGATAGAAGCGACTGCGCATGCGCAAACGTGAATTCCTTGTAACGGCCATAACTTCTACATTTTCCATCCGATTTCAATGCGATTTTCAGGAATGTTACAGATTGATATTTGGATGGTCCCCTATGAAAATCACTACCTTCGGACTGATAGTAGCCACTGCGCATGCGCAAACGTGAATTTCCTTTTAACGGCCATAACTTCCACTTTTTCTACCCGATTTCGATGAAATGTTCAGGGATTATGCGGATTAGGTTGTAGATGGTCCCCAATGAAGATCACCACCTTCGGACTGATAGTAGTCACTGCGCATGCGCAAACGTGAATTTCCTGGTAACGTCCATCATTTCTACATTTACTATCCGATTTCAAAGAAATTTTCAGGGATGTTACAGATTAGTATTTAGATGGTCCCCTATGAAAATCACCACCTTCGGACTGATAGTAGCCACTGCGCATGCGCAAACGTGAATTCCTTGTAACGGCCATAACTTCTACATTTTCCGTACGATTTCAATGAAATTTTCAGGGATGTTACAGATTAACTCGTTTTGATGTTTTGAGATTAACTACTATGCATCGGATCATCTATACAATCGGGTTATGGATACGAGGAAGCTATGTGCCTCACCCACTTGGCAGCCGTTTTTGTAATGATACTGAGCCCTAGTGCTGAGGGGGGGTGAGGGCTGAAGTAATGAAGCGGTCAGGAGGCGGGGGGGGGACACTTGATAGAACACCCCAAAGTCTGTCCTTCCTGCCTGTTAATTAATACGTTGATGTTGGAGACGCGGTGAGTAGTAGTTGGGGGGGGGGGGGGAGAAATGAAGAGAAGCCGAGGTAACAAGGCGGTGGACTCTGCGGCTTCCCTCTCAGGCTCCTCCTGAATAATCGATTTCTCCGCGTGCAATCGATCCAGATGCTCTCGATAGAGTCGAAATTCGTCCGTCGGGAAGGCAGGGTTACCGGGTAACGGAGTCAAAGGTTACGGGGTTACCGAGCGAAGGTGTTTAACTTCGTAAAACCCGCAAGGCGTCCAAGAGTTGACCTTCCGTGGAGTCGACCCTCGTGAAAGATTCAGCGGGTCCCCCGAGAAAGCGGGTTTGCTTTGCGGCGGGACTCACCTGTCGGACACGCACAGACACTGAGGAGCTCCCGGACCCCACTCGAGGGACATACGGCTGATATATGAACGCTCTCCCAGCGGAACACACGTGATCCTCTTCCCCTTCACCTACTCCTTCCCCCTCACCTACTCCTTCCCCCTCACCTACTCCTTCCCCCTCACCTACTCCTTCCCCCTCACCTACTCCTTCCTCTCTACTCACTCATTCGTTCAAATAAGAATTTCAATAGAAGATTTTCCAGAATCAACCGAAACAGCAAACAGTAAATAAAGCACTTCCTTCAGGGGCGTCTCGTGAGAATATTCGTGAGGCAAACATCTTGGCCAGCCACAGAAGAATAAACAATAATGAAAAACGCTGCAAATTATTACACAAAGGTTTATTATTTTTCTGAAGACAAAGCGTCAGCTTTACCCTCGTCACTACCTACCAATCATGTTTTTGCTTCAAAATGTTGTTTATTTAGATGAAATAAACCCTTCAGACTCCATTTGAAGAAATAAAGAATTCCTTGGTTTAGAAATTTGATTACAGGTTGATTAAGGAAGCAAAACATGTACAACCCAAAGAAACGAACATCGATCGCATTTCGGTCAGCTAAAATTTTTAAGGTGATAAGGCCTCTTTTGCGATTCACACTCGCGTTTCTCATTTATCGTAAGTTCAACCTTCAAGTTCTCATGGAGAGCTAATAGTTTATCCTCTGGGTGGGTTGATTCGATTCTAAAAATTCAATGGTACCTATCTCAAATTGGTGAAAAAGCAATACCTTCATAACGAGAGTTTTCAAGAGAGGGGGCCTTAAGGCTTCGGCTACGATAGAAGCGTCAAGCGTCGAGAGTCGAGCGTCAAGCAAAAAGGGGTGGCTACAGTACGAGCGGAAGGTGACTAACTAGATGGGGAGTTCCAGTCAGTTCACCACCATGCCAGCGAATATGCAACTTTTGCTCCTTGCACTAAGCGACAATTCAGCTATTTAAAAAGTTATTTACTGATAAACCGTGTCTGTAGAAGTTTTAGAGTTCATCCTATTAATGTGCTTAGGAATTGTGAAGGAGAATACTTACTACAAACTTTTTCACAAACTAAAAGAAGACACGAAAAGATTTTTTGAATACACCAGAATGTACATTTTTGCTGCTATTTCATCCTTCTTGTTTTGGTTTATTATTTTCAATAATGAACCTTTGGAATCGACCAAGAAAAAAATTTTAACCCCCCTCAAAATTTGTCGGTACGTTTCAAGGTACGTGGAATCCAAAAATAGAATACCTACGCGGCTCTTTCTTTAGTTAAAATGGACCGATGTTGATGAAATTTGGTATATGGGCTCCATTTAGGATCTAGTTGTGCCCCGAAGCTTTTGGTTGATGTAGGTCACTTAGGGTTGAAGAATAAGGGTTTAAAATTTATTTGAAAACGCCCTAGCTCAAAAACTTTTTATATAAAAGTATTGTTTTTTCATCAATTTAAAATAGAATTGAATTTTTAGAATTTTTAGAGACCACGCGGAGCTCTGTAGGACAAACCGTCCACTCCATGCGAGAATTTAAGGATTGGGCTTTCAATAAATCAGAAACACGAGTGTGAATCGCAAAAGAGGTCAGCTAATCTCCGTTCAAATTTTAGCTGACAAAATACGACTGTTGTTCGTTTCTTCTAGTTGTCTTCAGTTTTGCGTCCTTAGAAACCAGTAATCAAATTTCCTATTGAAGGCACCCACAACTCTTTATTTCTTCCAATCGAGTGTTAAGCGTTTATTTCTTCCAAAAAATGAACTTGATAGTGAAGTAGGTTGGTAGTACCTATGGTTGGTAGGAAGTGACAATGGTTGTGACAAAACTGAGTTGTAGTACTCAGTTTTGCGTCCTTAGCAACCAGTAATTAAATTTCCTTTCAATTAAATTAAATTAAATTAAATATGTATTAATTCAGCGAATATGCAACTTTTGCTCCTAGCACTAATAATTATTGACAATAATTAATTATTCAGCTGTTTCAAAAAGTTCTTTACTGATAAACCGTGTGTGTAGAGGTTTTGGAGTTCACCCTATTACTTAATGTGCTTAGGAATTGTGATGGAGAATACTACAAACTTTTTCACAAACTCGAAGAAGACCCGAAAAGATTTTTCGAATACACCAGAATGTCCATTGTTGCTGCTATTTTATCATTCTTGTTTTGGTTTATTATTTCCAATAATGAACCTTTGGAATCGACGAAGAAAAAAAAACTTTACCCCCCCCCCCCCCAAATTTGTTGGTTTACGTTTCAGGGTACCTAGAATCCAAAAACCGCTGCAAATTATTATTATATATTCTAATTATTATATTTTTATATAGATCACTCGTCTTCAAAGAACACGGCTTTGCCATTGTTACCACCAACCAACTTGAAGAAAAACTTCAATCGTATTTCGGTCAGCAAACATTTGAAAGGATATTAAGCTTCTTTTGCGATTCATACTCGTGTTTCTGATTTATCGTACGTCCAACCCTTAAATTCTCGTAGGGAGCGAAAGGTTTGTCCTACAGAGCTCCGCGTGGTCTCAAACAATTTTTAAAATTCTCTAGAATCTTAAATTGAAGGAAAAACAATACCTTTATATGAAAATGTTTTGAGTTAGGGCGTTTTCAAAATTTCTAAATTCATTTTTGAACCCTTAGAAGTGATTTACATCAACCAAAATCTTCGGGGCACAACTAGACCCCAAATGGAGCCGACATACCAAATTTCATCAAAATCGGTCAATGCTAACATTAGATAAAGAAGTGGACAGGGAACGTTAGGAGCTGAGCGTCAAGCAAAAATATTACTCGGGATTGAGCGTCGAGCGTTGACCATTTTTCCGACGACGCTTACCTCTCCCACCATAGCCACCCTTACCTGAACAAGGGTAAACTATTTTTAGAGCGTCGATACCTGACCCTTTTCGCTCACTCGACGCTCCTATCGTAGCCGCGGCCTAAGAAGTTACAGCCCTAATGTTTCACCGCTCAGGAGTGACTGACAAAACCTTCGGGGCACAAGTAGACCCCAAATGGAGCTCTTATACTAAATTTCATTTAAATCGGTCCATGATAATTAAGGAAAGTTCCGCAGACGGACGGACTTTTTTATATTCGATTTTCAAAATATACGTAGTAGCTACAACCTCAAAAGTAAACCAACAACAATATTATGCAATTATTTCCAAGTAGGTACCTATCAACAAGAAAAACGATTAGGTACAGTGAAATGTACAGTAAAATCGGGAACGGGACACCAGTCAGCGCCAGGCAGCCGCTATTTGCAGTGGCGAAAAACTAAGTTTTCCTTCCTTGAGATAATGTGGTTGGATGGATATGTTATGTCTTGCCATGCATGGGTTAATAAGTATCCATGGCTCATCTTCTCTGCTTTCAAGGTCACGAAACAGTTCTCCGATTGTTTGCTACAGCTGATAGCGTGGTAGTGGGGGTATGGCAATACTTGACACCGAGATGACCCCCCGCCACCCCGCCTATCGTCGCCTCTCACTCTAAACAGTCCCGAAAAATTCATTTTTTTTGAACTGCTTGCCTTGCATCGCTTTGCCCCGCGCTAGTTCGCTCATCATCTGCAATCATCTACATTACCGACCTCTCCAAGTCTATGGTGTGTTGCGGGTTAGTATCCAAGGCAAAATACGTACTTTCTTATTCCATTGTCCTATTTCATCTAATTTACTTGGTAATAATGAAAAAGTACCTAAATTATATTAAAATTTTCCAAAATTGGCTATTACATTACATGCAAAAAATGGGAAAATAGGAGAATCTCAACAAAAATTAATTTATTCATTTTGCTTATTTTTAGTAAGGCAAACAGTGTTTGCTATGTTTGCCTGGAGAAGGCGCCGCTGACTTCCTTCCCTTCATGAAATCCGGTAGGCAAGGATTTTTCTCCCATGGATTCCAAGGTAGTGGTATACTGCCGTGCTGAGCCAGAAGGTCGTAACGTGAAAATTTGACCAAATTGAGTTATTGGTACCCGGGGGTTTTGGGGGTCGATTTCTATCGATTTTCGGAGTTTTAGATTCTCTCTATTAGAAATGCCTCAAACAAGCCTCCCGACTTTCGCGTTAGGCGTGTTAACTTGATTTTGCTAAGAAACTAGTCGTATCAGAGCGATTCAGAAGAAGAAAACTCGTATCTTGTCACTGATAAGGGAATCTGCCTAATTAGACAGATACGACCTCTTGCATTAAATTGGCATGATACGACCTTTTGCCTCTGAAAACTCAACATTTAGTGGTGACTTTATGGTTATACTCCAAGTGAATAAACGTTCATTTTGGTTTATTATTTTCAATAATAAGCCTTTGGAATCGAGAAAGAAAAGAAAATTAACCCCCTCTCAAAATTTGATGAGTTTTCAAGGTACGGAGAATCTGAAAATCGAATAAAAAAATTTCCGTCCGTCCGCCGTACGCGGCACTTTTCTTAGCAACACTGGACCGATTTGGTTCAAATTTGGTATATGGGCTCCATTTGGGGTTTAATTGTGCCGCGAAGCTTTTGGTTGATGTCAGTCACTTCTAAGGGGTGAAAATTAAGGGTTGACATTTTCAAGAGTGCCCTAGCTCGACAACTCTCGAAATAAAGGTATCGTTTTTTCACCAATTTTGAATAGTATTGAATTTTTAGAAATTTTAGAGACCACCCGGAGCTCTGCAGGACAAACCGCTCGGTCACTACGAGTACTTAAGGGTTTACCTTCGATAAAACAGAATCATGAGCGTGAATCTCCAAAGAGGTCTAATCTCCGTTCAAATTGTTATCTGACTAAAATGCGATCGCTGTGTGAAGCAGTATGGTGTGGTAGGTAGTACCTACCAATAGTTGGTGGGTAAGAAAAAGTTGGTAGGTAAAAAAAATGTTGGTAGGTAAAAAACGCTGCCTATTATTGCCCAAAGGTTTATTATTTTAAGTATAGATCACCCTTCTGTATAGATCACTGGTTCTCCATCAATAGCACCTACCACCATCTGTATTCTCCCTTGACCTTCCCTCTCAAATTTCATCTTCCTGCGTTCAATAGGATTGAAAATGGCTTCGGAGCTCACTCAGCTGATCAGTGCTCTTCCAGGCGTCTCCAGCATTCGAGAAGATCTTCACTCTTCAGATCACTGATCAGCTGAGTGAGCTCCGAGGCCATTTTCAATCCTATTGAACGCAGGATGCTGAAATTGAGAGGGAGGTCAAGGGAGAATACAGATGGCGGTAGGTGCTATTGATGGAGAACCAGTGATCTATACAGAAGGGTGATCTATACAGAAAATAATAAACCTTTGGCCATTGATTTGCAGCGTTTTTTCAACCAATCTCACAATTTTTTCAACCAATTTCATAATTTCTTCAACCCATTGTATTCACTTTTTAACCAATTTCATACATTTTATTCATGAGGTATCAAAGTGTATCAACCTAAGATTGCTTCGTACACTATGATGCCTCATTAAGGCTAAAGGGGACAGGGTCTAGTATGATTCTGAGTTGAGAGATGGCACTAGTGTCGCCCCATACTTCCATCCGGTTCATATAAGCCTGAAAGATCGTTATTTTCAAATCTAACCATATGAATTTTGAATGAAACCTAATTGAACCATATGAATGAAAAGAAAATCTTACAAGCTATCATCTGACATGTTACAAAAAAGAAAAATTTTGTTTAAATGTCTTTTTAAAGTTTTATTTATTAATTGAAGTATGTTTTTAATTCAAAAATTCGAATACAACTATCCTACTATATGATGGAATTATCACGAAACAATTTGTGTGAAAATTAGAGGCCGAAAGCGGAAAATGAGACCCAAGAGGTTGAGCGAGAGATTAATCAGATCTAAGCTTGGTATTCACCCTCTCACTCGCACAACTGTCTTCCCCTCTTGCCTTAAATAAAGTGTATGAAATTGGTTGAAAACATGATGAAATTGGTTGAAAAAAATTATCAATTCCACTGGGATAAGCTGCAACTTACCAACCACGCTATATCAATCCTCAATGCCATCAGACAATGATTAGTTTTATTCCATGAATATTTCATCAATTTTAGGAACATCAATATGAGGAACATTATAACATTATAACATTATAACATCTTTTCAAAGAATAAAAGAAAAAAACATTAAAATTAAGGTGAAGAACCTCAATTGCGGTGATTTAGAGGCCGTGAATACCTGAATACTCCTCCATGCTTGATATTTAGGTTTCTACATACCTATCAGGTGAATTCCTTATTTTCACCTCAAAGTTAAAACCTATTCCGTTCATTGAAGGTGGAACGCGTGTCGGAGACAACCAGTAACAGCTCGAGAGCTTCAATTCAAACTAAACTTAACCGTCAGCCCCCTCCGATTCCGTTATCTCAGCTTAACCGGGATTTAAAAGTTTTCTAACGATAATTGTTTTCACGCAGGAAACTCCGTCGCAAATAACAGTGGAGGCAATTAGAATCCCATTTTCGCTGGTCCTCCCCGGTTTTTCCGGACTAAATTAGACGTGGGTCGAGGCAAATCTCTTTCCCACCTCGGGAAACTCCATGGAGTTTATGGCCCACTGAGTTCGTAGTGTGGCCTGCACTTCGAGGTGATATTAATAGTTTATGAGACTACAAGACAATCGAGGGGAGTTAAGATTTTAAAAATGCTTTGAAATAATGTAGGCAAAATTCAGGAAATTCTATAGATAGGACAGAATAGTATAGATAGTCGGATGCATTGTAGCTAACTTCAAAGAAATTTACATCAAGCAAATGTCTTCAATTCTGCGTACAATGAGACCACCAAATTCAGTCCTGCAGAAATATTCTTAGGACGTTCTGTAATGACACCATTGGAGCTTGTTGACCGACTTCAACGCGCCGAAGGCGCGCGAAAGAGGAGGTACTCAATTCGGGTTGTCGTGGGACGACGATTTTTTTTTTTTTTTTTTTTTTTTTTTTTTTTGTATGTCCGAGTCGCTTGCATTTCTTTATTCTGGTACCAATCTGTCTGGTTCTTTTTGAAAGTTGTTCTACCAGTATCCGTGGTGGTCCCGTTTCAAACAGATTTCATTTTGCTTTGTTAGAAGTATCGAAAATTTGTGAATGAAGTTGAAAAACGTGGGTCCCGTTTTCGGGAATATCGGTCCGCATTCACTCTTCTTGCCCTGTGACTTCCGACTGTGCCGATGACGGACTATTTGTGTATAGTCAAATTAAAGGTCTGATTGTAAGCTTTAAAATGATATACTATATGAGGGGGGTTCCGATAACTAAAAGGTGCTGCGGTGATGAGAAAGGGGGAAATTATACTGGGTTATTCGCTCAGAACCTGCATGAGCCATATCAAACGTGTTTATCAATGCTCGAGTATGTGAGTTTTCCTACCAAATATGAAGGATAATCATAGTACTGTTAGTTAGGTATTCTACCATGTGGGTGTAGCACATAGCTCTCTCAACACAAATAACACGATTGGGTAGGTAACAGTGTAGGGGATCGTCAGATCTGCACAGTGCCGTACCAAATATTAGGGATATAATTGTACAGTTAGGTGATGAGAGGGTATTCTACCAAGTGGGTGTAGCACATAGCTTCCTCGTCATCCATAATATAGTTGGGTAGGTAATATGTAGTATAGGAGATTGCCATAATTGCATAGTGTCATACCAAATATGAGGTATATAGTACAACTCGGTAATGAGAGGGTATTCCACCAAGTGGGTGTAGCACATAGCTTCCTCGTCATCCATAATATAGTTGGGTAGGCAATAGTATAGGAGATTGCCATAACTGCATAGTACCATACCAACTATGAGGTGTATAGTACAGTTAGGTGATAAGAGGGTATTCTACCAAGTGGGTGTAGCACATAGCTTCCTCGTCATCCATAATATAGTTGGGTAGGTTATGGTATAGGAGATCTTCAGAAGTACATTGTGCTGTACCAAATATGAGGTATATAGTACAACTTGGTGATGAGAGGGTATTCTACCAAGTGGGTGTAGCACATAGCTTCCTCGTCATCAATAATACAGTTGGGTAGGCAATAGTATAGGAGATTGCCATAACTGCATAGTACCATACCAACTATGAGGTGTATAGTACAGTTAGGTGATAAGAGGGTATTCTACCAAGTGGGTGTAGCACATAGCTTCCTCGTCATCCATAATATAGTTGGGTAGGTAATGGTATAGGAGATCTTCAGAAGTACATTGTGCTGTACCAAATATGAGTTATATAGTACAGTTAGGTGATGAGAGGGTATTCTACCAAGTGGGTGTAGCACATAGCTTCCTCGTCATCCATAATATAGTTGGGTAGGTAATGGTATAGGAGATCTTCAGAAGTACATTGTGCTGTACCAAATATGAGTTATATAGTACAGTTAGGTGATGAGAGGGTATTCCACCAAGTGGGTGTAGCACATAGCTTCCTCGTCATCCATAATATAGTTGGGTAGGCAATAGTATAGGAGATTGCCATAACTGCATAGTACCATACCAACTATGAGGTGTATAGTACAGTTAGGTGATAAGAGGGTATTCTACCAAGTGGGTGTAGCACATAGCTTCCTCGTCATCCATAATATAGTTGGGTAGGTTATGGTATAGGAGATCTTCAGAAGTACATTGTGCTGTACCAAATATGAGGTATATAGTACAACTTGGTGATGAGAGGGTATTCTACCAAGTGGGTGTAGCACATAGCTTCCTCGTCATCCATAATATAGTTGGGTAGGTAATGGTATAGGAGATCTTCAGAAGTACATTGTGCTGTACCAAATATGAGTTATATAGTACAGTTAGGTGATGAGAGGGTATTCTACCAAGTGGGTGTAGCACATAGCTTCCTCGTCATCCATAATATAGTTGGGTAGGTAATGGTATAGGAGATCTTCAGAAGTACATTGTGCTGTACCAAATATGAGTTATATAGTACAGTTAGGTGATGAGAGGGTATTCCACCAAGTGGGTGTAGCACATAGCTTCCTCGTCATCCATAATATAGTTGGGTAGGCAATAGTATAGGAGATTGCCATAACTGCATAGTACCATACCAACTATGAGGTGTATAGTACAGTTAGGTGATAAGAGGGTATTCTACCAAGTGGGTGTAGCACATAGCTTCCTCGTCATCCATAATATAGTTGGGTAGGTTATGGTATAGGAGATCTTCAGAAGTACATTGTGCTGTACCAAATATGAGGTATATAGTACAACTTGGTGATGAGAGGGTATTCTACCAAGTGGGTGTAGCACATAGCTTCCTCGTCATCAATAATACAGTTGGGTAGGCAATAGTATAGGAGATTGCCATAACTGCATAGTACCATACCAACTATGAGGTGTATAGTACAGTTAGGTGATAAGAGGGTATTCTACCAAGTGGGTGTAGCACATAGCTTCCTCGTCATCCATAATATAGTTGGGTAGGTAATGGTATAGGAGATCTTCAGAAGTACATTGTGCTGTACCAAATATGAGTTATATAGTACAGTTAGGTGATGAGAGGGTATTCTACCAAGTGGGTGTAGCACATAGCTTCCTCGTCATCCATAATATAGTTGGGTAGGTAATGGTATAGGAGATCTTCAGAAGTACATTGTGCTGTACCAAATATGAGTTATATAGTACAGTTAGGTGATGAGAGGGTATTCCACCAAGTGGGTGTAGCACATAGCTTCCTCGTCATCCATAATATAGTTGGGTAGGCAATAGTATAGGAGATTGCCATAACTGCATAGTACCATACCAACTATGAGGTGTATAGTACAGTTAGGTGATAAGAGGGTATTCTACCAAGTGGGTGTAGCACATAGCTTCCTCGTCATCCATAATATAGTTGGGTAGGTTATGGTATAGGAGATCTTCAGAAGTACATTGTGCTGTACCAAATATGAGTTATATAGTACAGTTAGGTGATGAGAGGGTATTCTACCAAGTGGGTGTAGCACATAGCTTCCTCGTCATCCATAATATAGTTGGGTAGGTAATGGTATAGGAGATCTTCAGAAGTACATTGTGCTGTACCAAATATGAGGTATATAGTACAGTTAGGTGATGAGAGGGTATTCTACCAGGTGGGTGTAGCACATAGCTTCCTCGTCATCCATAATATAGTTGGGTAGGCAATAGTATAGCAGATTGTCATAACTGCATAGTGCCGTACCAAATTTGAGGTATATAGTAGAACTCGGTGATGAGAGGGTATTCTACCAAGTGGGGGTAGCACATAGCTTCCTCATCATCCATACTATAGTTGGGTAGGTATAGGAGATCTTCAGAAGTACCACATTGTGCTGTACCAAATATGAGGTATATAGTACAACTTGGTGATGAGAGGGTATTCTACCAAGTGGGTGTAGCACATAGCTTCCTCGTCATCAATAATACAGTTGGGTAGGCAATAGTATAGGAGATTGCCATAACTGCATAGTACCATACCAACTATGAGGTGTATAGTACAGTTAGGTGATAAGAGGGTATTCTACCAAGTGGGTGTAGCACATAGCTTCCTCGTCATCCATAATATAGTTGGGTAGGTAATGGTATAGGAGATCTTCAGAAGTACATTGTGCTGTACCAAATATGAGTTATATAGTACAGTTAGGTGATGAGAGGGTATTCTACCAAGTGGGTGTAGCACATAGCTTCCTCGTCATCCATAATATAGTTGGGTAGGTAATGGTATAGGAGATCTTCAGAAGTACATTGTGCTGTACCAAATATGAGTTATATAGTACAGTTAGGTGATGAGAGGGTATTCTACCAAGTGGGTGTAGCACATAGCTTCCTCGTCATCCATAATATAGTTGGGTAGGTAATGGTATAGGAGATCTTCAGAAGTACATTGTGCTGTACCAAATATGAGGTATATAGTACAGTTAGGTGATGAGAGGGTATTCTACCAGGTGGGTGTAGCACATAGCTTCCTCGTCATCCATAATATAGTTGGGTAGGCAATAGTATAGCAGATTGTCATAACTGCATAGTGCCGTACCAAATTTGAGGTATATAGTAGAACTCGGTGATGAGAGGGTATTCTACCAAGTGGGGGTAGCACATAGCTTCCTCATCATCCATACTATAGTTGGGTAGGTATAGGAGATCTTCAGAAGTACATTGTGCTGTACCAAATATGAGGTATATAGTACAACTTGGTGATGAGAGGGTATTCTACCAAGTGGGTGTAGCACATAGCTTCCTCGTCATCAATAATACAGTTGGGTAGGCAATAGTATAGGAGATTGCCATAACTGCATAGTACCATACCAACTATGAGGTGTATAGTACAGTTAGGTGATAAGAGGGTATTCTACCAAGTGGGTGTAGCACATAGCTTCCTCGTCATCCATAATATAGTTGGGTAGGTAATGGTATAGGAGATCTTCAGAAGTACATTGTGCTGTACCAAATATGAGTTATATAGTACAGTTAGGTGATGAGAGGGTATTCTACCAAGTGGGTGTAGCACATAGCTTCCTCGTCATCCATAATATAGTTGGGTAGGTAATGGTATAGGAGATCTTCAGAAGTACATTGTGCTGTACCAAATATGAGTTATATAGTACAGTTAGGTGATGAGAGGGTATTCTACCAAGTGGGTGTAGCACATAGCTTCCTCGTCATCCATAATATAGTTGGGTAGGTAATGGTATAGGAGATCTTCAGAAGTACATTGTGCTGTACCAAATATGAGGTATATAGTACAGTTAGGTGATGAGAGGGTATTCTACCAGGTGGGTGTAGCACATAGCTTCCTCGTCATCCATAATATAGTTGGGTAGGCAATGGTATAGCAGATTGTCATAACTGCATAGTGCCGTACCAAATTTGAGGTATATAGTAGAACTCGGTGATGAGAGGGTATTCTACCAAGTGGGGGTAGCACATAGCTTCCTCATCATCCATACTATAGTTGGGTAGGTATAGGAGATCTTCAGAAGTACATTGTGCTGTACCAAATATGAGGTATATAGTACAGTTAGGTGATGAGAGGGTATTCTACCAAGTGGGTGTAGCACATCGCTTCTTCGTCATTCATAAATAGTAGGGTAGGTAATGGTATTGGAGATCGTCAGAACTGAATAGTGCCGTACCAAATATGAGGTATATAGTGCAGTTAGGTGATAAAGGGTTTTCTATCAAGTGGATGTAGCACTTAGCTCCCTCGTCAATCATGTCATGGTTGAGTTGTTGAATTGTGTTGTATGAGAGTAGATGGCTAAGAAGGAAAGTGACCCCAATACCTCCTGAAACTGATCCATAAACGGAAACTCATCTACACGTATGGAAATTGATCCGGATTACAAAATGTCGTCCACCCTATGGCTTCTAGTTCACCTTACTGAAATGATGCACAGTATTGAAGTAGATCTACATTGCGAAAACTGATCGAAAAACTGCGGGTAAATTAATTTCTGATTCAAATTGAGGACCACTAAAAAGTGAAAAATAAAAAATAATATAAAATGGAAAAATAATAAAATAAAAACCTTTTTAACAAAAAAATGGACCGACCTCAAAAATGATGTCCGTGAACACCAAAAAGGAAAAAATAATAAACTTAGCGAAAACACACTGATGTATTAGGTTGTTGGATATAAATATCTTGTCAACAGATGGTATGTTGGAATACCAAATATTATTTGTAATGTGATTCACACTCATTGTCACACTCATATCCTCCATCATACGATAGCAGTGACGTACTACCCAATAGTTTTGGAACACTTATCTCTACTCGTATTCATGTTTTGTAATACTCACCAGATCATGTGAGTATTACTTAATAACCACAGTGTATCCAGATAGGTAGGTAGGTACGCATTGAAGTCGCCGCCGTGCCCACCTGTAGACACTCGTTCATACTCGGTGTGGAAGCATGTCTGTGGTATGGGAAGTATGTACCTATATTTCCGAAAACGAATAAAATGTTGGTAAGTAGAACATCTAGGAGACGTTTGTGTCTACAGGTGGGCACGGCGGCGACTTCAATGCGTACCTACCTACCTATCTGGATACACTGTGGTTATTAAGTAATACTCACATGATCTGGTGAGTATTACAAAACATGAATACGAGTAGAGATAAGTGTTCCAAAACTATTGGGTAGTACGTCACTGCTATCGTATGATGGAGGATATGAGTGTGACAATGAGTGTGAATCACATTACAAATAATATTTGGTATTCCAACATACCATCTGTTGACAAGATATTTATATCCAACAACCTAATACATCAGTGTGTTTTCGCTAAGTTTATTATTTTTTCCTTTTTGGTGTTCACGGACATCATTTTTGAGGTCGGTCCATTTTTTTGTTAAAAAGGTTTTTATTTTATTATTTTTCCATTTTATATTATTTGGAACATTGATCAGGAGGTCATAGACCTACCTACAACCTGGACAGCTGCAGTACAGAACATTCACAACGAACATCGTCGTCATGCAGCTCAGTATAACAAAAACGCTGCAAATTATTAAACAATGGTTTATTATTTTTATATAGATCACTCGTCTGCAAAGCCACCAACCATTCAAATTGAAGAAAAACATCGATCGTATTTCGGTCAGCTAAAATTTGAACGGACATTAGGCCTCTTTTGCGATTCACACTCGTGTTTTGATTTATATATATATATATATATTTCAATATAAACCCTTAAATTTCCGTAGGGAGCGAACGGTTTGTCCTACAGAGCTCCGCGTGGTCTCAAAAAATTCTAAAAATCCCATAGAATCTTAAATTGAAGGAAAAACAATACCTTTATGATGAAATTTTTTGAGTTAGGGCGTTTTCAAAATTTCAAAATTCATTTTGGAACCCTTAGAAGTGACCTACATCAACCAAAATCTTCGGGGCACAACTAGACCCCAAATGGAGCCTACATACCAAATTTCATCAAAATCGGTCAATGCTAAGTGGCAAAAGTGCCGCGTTCGGCGGACGGCGGACGGACGGCCAAATTTTTATTCGATTTTTGGATTCTACGTACCTTGAAACGTAAACCATCAAATTTTGAGGGGGTGTTAAAATTTTTTTTTCTTGGTCGATTCTAAAGGTTCATTATTGAAAATAATAAACCAAAAGCACGTACCGACACAGTACTTCGTAGGAGATCTTGTCTTTCTAAAAATGTACATTTTGTCGGACAAAGTGAAGAAAGTAACGTCAAAACTGGCAGTTAGATTCAAAGGTCCATACAAAAGTGACGATTTTTCAGTTTATGTGCCAAAGCAAAGACATGAAAATGTCAATAGTTAAAGTGACGTCACCAGTATCTTATGTTCTAATTGACGAATCAAATCAAAATGTCCGAAAAATCGCACAAGTATCACTATTGAAACTATTTAGAAAGAAACATATTGTTTAGTAATGCATGCATTCCAGGGGACGTCCCATTGGATAAGCATTAGATCAGTTTAACCAGTTTTTAAGTGATAAAACTGTTTCACTCGATGTAATTTATTTATTACTTTAGGCAAGAAACACTGACCCCCCCCCCCTCACCATTATCCACCTTAACATTTCTAGCGGCATGGGAGCCTCGAATCTGAAGAGCATTTTAAAATCCATGATCTACGATACCCAACATGCGAATTCGAGTTCACCCCCCCCCCCCCACCTCCCCAACGCCAACAATGGTGCCAGTCTGGCACCAAAGCGGAAATACGTCGTAACATTGAACTTTCATCTGTTAGTTTTGGTAGGCAGTCCGTCGAAGTTCACATCCGTATTCAAGGTGAAACACACAAAAAAAAAAAACACGAAATATGCGGTTTATGTCATCATGGCACCATGTCCTGGCACCATGGTGGCACCACTATTAGTTCTATGGTGGTACAGAGAATAATTCATGAAAATCCGGAGGTATAATGAGAATTTTTCCTCAATTTCAAAGCTTGGGTACAATTAGTAAGCAGTAAAGGAACCGAAATATTGAAAAATCGGATATTTTGTGAATATTATCCCCCGACTCACCCCCTCCCCTTGCGAATTTTGGTACTCTGGTAAAATCATGTACAACTCGTAAGTTATTTGAGTCAAACAAAAAAAGAAACACGCAAATCGGTTGGAAATTGAGGCCTGGGCAGAGTTTACAAGATTATGCACGCAAACGCACGTTTTTTAAGCATTAACCCCCCATTTCCCCCTCTTAAAAAGCAAAATCCAAAATTCCGGCGCCGTAGTGCACAACTAGATAGTATTCCGCGTCAAACTAAAAAAGAACCAGGAAAATCGTTCGAGAACTAAGGCCTGTGCAGAGTACACAAGATTTTGTTACACACACACACACACAGACATACACCTATGGTTTTTTTCGTGGATTTGGTTTCAGAATGGTCTAAAACGGATTACTGTGTGGTTATTTTTTTTCTGTTGAGTGTTGTCCACTTCACCCCAGATCGATCGCATAAGGTCGCCCAAGTCTTACTGTGGGACGTCCTAAAAATGAAACATAACTAGACTGAACCCTCAGTTAACAAAAAGGAATTATTATTTTTAATATTTTTAAAGATTTAATAGAAAAATAATAAATAATTAACAATTTTTTATTAGTAAAAATAAATAAACCAACAAGGAAAGGATACAAATAAATTTAAGCAGAGTGAAAAAAAAGGAAATATTTAGTTTTAACCAAATAACACTTGAGTGCACATCAAAGTAGTGTTATTAAACATCGAACAGTAGTGAATGTGCAATCAATTATTATGTTACTCATGTTACTTAAAATAATATTATTCAATGTCATGAAGCGTCTCTCAAACCTCAGTGGTCGCGACATGATCAGCAATATAAATTTTGACAAAAAAATTGTACTAAATTTTAAAATTCCCGTAGAGGGGAGGGGGGTGATGTCACGATCAAGGTGACCCATGACCAGTTGTCAATTGTTTTCAACAGACTTGAAGTAACTAAATTAAAACTGGATCATGCCCTCTGAGGTGACACCCTTCCTTTTCCCTCAAGGGCAGTCTCCTCGTGCCCTTTCACGAATAAAGAACTAAGTTTTCACCAGTGCGTTCCTTTCTTTTTATGTTACCCCCAATAACGATGTTACAACATCAATCTCTAAGTACCTTCCACTACTCTCAAAGGGGACCATCTACACGTCAAATGAGTCTATCAAGGTAGCGAAAGTATTGTTTTCACTTCTCAAGGTTGAAAACAAAGGTTTTTAAAATCCAAATTTCCATTTGCGTTTTACGTTTCAGGCCCTCTGGATAAATGTTGGTTCCGAGTCTGTCTGTATGAGTCTGCCATGAATTCCTTGTAAAGGATAAATCTAAGTTGTCGTCAGATTTTGATGCAAATTTCAGGGATTCAGGATCACATTGGCTGTGACCCAAACAACTCATTCGGTATTTCCTTTACTCATTTCCTCATTTTCACTTCTAATTAATTATCGAGAGCGAAAAACGGAGCGAATCATCCGCTCGTCCATCATTTTTCATTACACACATGCGGTCAAGTTAAAAAAAAAAAATTAAATTAAAAAACCCAACGAAGAAAAAATAAGCTTCAACGCGATACGTGGGAGGAGTAATTATGAGAGAAGCTCAGCACAACCTGTGGCCTTCCCGGTTTTCCATGAATGATGAATTATCAAATTCAACAAGAGTGTGAGAAGTGAAGGAATGGAGGGAAGGTGGAGGGTGAAAAGAGTAAAAATGAAGAGCGGTGGATAATTATTCACGAGAACATCTCTAAGCGGTTCTGGAGTGAACGTTATGAAAAACCGCATTTTAGATAGGAACGAATTTTTTTTTCTTTCCGTACCGGAAGCGTATTCTGCTTAGTGAAAAGAATTTATCTCCGTCATTGAAATGTTTTTTTTTTTTTTTTTTTTTTTTTTTTTTTTTTTTTTTTTTGACGTGGTTTCACATTACAGTCTGAAGTGTTCAAGTGGGAATCGCTCTTTTGATGACTGAGCCTCGGGGTGGAACTATTCAAAATCTGGTTTATTTCAAGATTCATTTTAACGATCATCTTCACATATTTACTACGCGAAACCCTGAGGTATCTTTTTGGAAGTTCAATTTTTACTTACAACAGTTTACCCACCAAAACTGATAGCCGTTGGCTAAGTTGACACTCCAACTATCGATTGTGCAACAAAATGTGATATGTAATAATTAAGTTTGTAATAATTAAAAACGTCTGCCAAGTTGGGTGGGCAGTATAGCTTCCTCACTCATTGTAACATACGTATAGAATCAGTTGGCGAAAAAATTATGATTCAAAGAGTTATTGAATACCAAAATATTGGCGATAATATGCGGGATAGGGTTGCAGGTATTAATGTTTATAATATTTTTATAATTTTTATAAGGTATTATAGTTTATAATATTTTGTATTTTCAACGTAGAATTTTATTTAGCGGTCCACCGTCTAGTACCTAAACCACACAATCCCTGAAAATTTCATCGAAATTGGTTGAATAGTTGCGGAGTTTTGGTTGTAACAATAAATTTAAAGTTCGCGCTTGCGCAGCGGCTATTGCTTGACCAATTTGATTGAAACTTATAGGGTGTCTCTTAGAAGTTAGTCCCTAACTAACCTCCAAATTTGAGCAAAATCGGTTCATTAGAAACCGAGAAACCGAGGTTCCAGGAAATTCACGTTTGCGCATGCGCACTCGCTCCTATTGGTCCGAAGGTGCTGAAATTGATAGGGGACCGTCTAGGACCTAACCTGCACAATCCCTGAAAATGTCATCAAAATCGGACTGCAGGTTAGTATAGTTTTGCCCGGGACAAGGATTGACCACAGACAGACCGACAGACAGACAGACAGACAGACAGACAGACACGGAACCAAAATTGTTCGGGAAGCTCTAAAACGCAAAAAGCAAGTGGAAATTTTGATTTTGGAGGACATTTTTTTTTTCACTTCTTTCACGAATACAAAGCTTCCCTACCTTCGGTAGTGAGGAAGCAAAATGTGATAATTAAGTAATAAAAGTATAATAAATCAAAGAAAAAACAAACTCATTTTCGAGTTGACAGACCGTAATAGGGCCTTTGAGGTATCTTCTACCCTCATTTATCACCTTGTAGGCTATTAGTTAGGTTTCCTCGTTAGAGACTGTGCCACTATCTAGCACAGATCCCTCTATGAAGTGAACCTTCTCCTCCATATTCCTTGGTTCTTTAGTTAATGGGAAATAATAGACCCCAACATCCCACCTAGGATTTTTCCAAGTATCCTTCTACGCCAACAAAATTGGGTTCATAGACAGATTCTGCAGACGCTTATAGCGGTAGTATGACCCTTGGAAAATTCAGTTTTGAGCTGACAGACTGTAACATGGACTTTGAGGTATCTTCTGCTCAAATATTCTAGAAATTTGTCCAAATACAACAAATGTTTTCGAACAAGTGGGGAAATTGAGGGGGTCTCAGTCGGCCGCCGTTCGTTCCTCGTTCCGGGTCAGCATTTCCCTAAATTGCAGGGGCTCTAACTCTATAAGTTTTACATAATTTGAAAGTTAAAGGATTTTCGAAATTCATTAGTGGATCAGTCCAGAGAACTGAAAAACTAAAAGATTGCAGCTGGAATCATCGAAGTAGAACCATAATTGGCAGGGAAAACGGGAAAAACCAAATGGTTTACTGTTCTATTTTGATGAGTCTATTGAGCTTGGCCAACGATCGCATAAGTTCAAGGTACAAGGTTCTTTTTTTTTTTCGTAAAGATCATTCACCTTAAGTGCTCATAGGGAGCGAACGGTTGGTACTACAGAGCTCTGTGTGGTCTCATTCGATTCTAAAATTGCAATAATATTTCAAACTGATGGAAAACCGGACCTTTATACCAAAAGTTTTTGAGTTAGGGTGTTTTGAAAATGACAGACCTTATCCAACCCTTAGAACTCAATGACATCAACCAAAAGCTTCGGAACGCTAGTCCCCAAATGGAGCCCACATACCAAATTTCTTCAAAATCGACTTATGTTAACTAAGGAAATTGCCGCGTGCCTATTCTACGTACCTTGAAACATAAACCAAGAAATTTTGAGTGGTGTTAAATTTTTTCTAGATCAATACAAAAGGTTGAGTATTGAAAAAACAAAATTGTACCTCGAAAACAATTTTACAATTTTTCTTGAATAGGTGGTCGGATTTTGGCGTTTATGAGAGAATGACCCAAATAATGGGATACAAAAGTGGATACACTGTTTTACACTTCTCAATCGTTCCTGTACATCTGTTACGGTGAGGATCCAGAAAACAGTGAATTCTGAAGAGCTCAGTGTTATTTCTGCGTGTCATCGAGTGAAGGAGATGACCTTCTCGATGCGGCGTTTTGTGTTTTCTTTAACCCCTACTCAACAAAGAGAGAAAAGTCCTCATCCTAGCGACTGCACTTTCATACCGGCGGCTTTCAGCCCGACTGACATGAAGAGTGCAGGGAGATCAGGCTAGCCTGGCAACACCGGCGTTTCATAAGAAACCTACTGACGGGAGGCAGGAGATTTACCTAGTGAGTCTAGTACATTGAGGAGATTCTTATCGGAGGAGAAGGTAGATAGCGAAATGAGTAAGACGATTGACTGGACTAGATTGCATACTGGAGCTTCCCTGAGTGAGCTTATATACTCCGAGAAATTAGTTGAGGGAGAGGGAGGTGGAAGGGTGATGTCATGTGGACGTGTTCTCCCCGTACCTCGTCCCTCCCTTGTGGGTGGTGGCTCACTCAGGGATCCTCTTGAACTTCTTTATTTAAGAACTATTTGAATGCTGAAATGTGGGTCATAACACTCAGTAAGTAAGTATAGTATCAGTATAGTGTCAAGAGCTAAGTTAATCTGAACATTTTCGAAAGCAGCAGAAAATCATTTCAATTTGGACTGCACTTTGGCACCCCACAAGGGTTTTTGTTCCACCAATTCCTACCAATTTCGTTGATTGAATTGGTTTGGATTTAAGCGCAAGTCCGCTGGATGAAGTCGCTTGTTAGCTCAATATTGGTTTATCTATTAGCAACATTATGATCCCCTTACCAGCACCACTTGGCACGTTCAGCCAATCAATAACAAATCCACTTACCCAACTATCGGCCAGGGAAGTTCTGGGAGAAGGTAATTCCCCGTAATCCCATCCGGTGGATGAAGGGAGGATGATCACTTAAACCATCGCGCTTCGTCGGCCACCTAAGATGATTTTCAACTCGGAGTATTTAGTCGGGCCAGTTGGGTAACGAGGAATAATTAGAGTTTAGCTTCTGCCTCGACAAGCATTCTGCGTTATCTGACGGAAAATACAGGAGTTTCGTCAAACAAGCCAACCCAAGCTATAAGTTCATTCATTTCCTCATTGGGAGACTATTCGAATGACTCTAACATTTTGTACAAACCCGTAGCTGATACGAAGAAGAAATCCAATCTAGCTGTTTTCAAATAGATCATACAGCTCCTACTCTACCTCCAAGTTGTCTCCATTTTAAACGGGTTTTATTCAGTTCATCAAAATTATGAGCATCGTTACACATCCAAGGACAGACATAATTAATTTATTTTGTACCCTTGTGAAGTGACTTTATTCTTATTATACTCCGTATTTGATGAATCAACCCTTCAGAACACATCTGGGTCATCGTATTCCTGTTTTCTCAATTTCTGGCAACTCTGCGACCCCCCCATCCTACCACTTCCTAAACTTTCTTGTTTGCCAGGCGTCACATTCTGAGTAACTCATCAAAAATTAATGTTTAGCAGGGAGTTACTTCGAACATAAACAAATACCTACGAAGAAGAATACCTGGAAGAGGCCAGAACTGTGGGCGAGCGGCGAGTGGGTGCTTCACCAGACAACGCGCCCTGTCACACCGCCCTACTGATTCGCCATTTTTGCGCCAAAAACGCGATGACCGTCATTCCCCAGCCTCCCTATTCACCTGACCTGCCCCTTCCCCCCGAATTCTTCCTGTTTCCCAAGCTCAAATACCCGATGAAAGGACAGCGTTTTGACACCACAAACGTCCTGAAGCAAAAATCGCTGGAGCAGCTGATGAGCATCCCGGCTGAGGCTTATTCCGACTGCATGGACCAATGGAAAAAACGCTGGGAGAAGTCTGTACGTAGCCAAGGGGAGTACTTTGAAGTGGGAAAAATTTGAAATTTTTAAAAAATGTACTAATAAAGTTATTGAGAAAGTTCAGGAACTTTGTGATCAGACCTCGTATCTTCGACCTCTGTTCTCTTAATCGGCAGTCCGATAAGCCACTCGCCGGCCACTTCCTTTTCCCATCTCGGTACATCTCTTCCTGGTAATCGTCTAATAATTAGTCGAAGTGTAGGCTCCTTGAGAGGCCGACCCACGGTACTGCACTGCAGGTTTTCTTCTCGTGGTATACGATTTTTGAGATATTCGGCAAACCGGATTCGTAATTCTCAGGTATTATTCGCCCTCTGGGCTCATTGAAAAACGTACGTATACTTATTATACTAGATATTCTTTGAAGTACTTTCTTTCATAGTTTCAAGCACATGAACATGTGGCTTTTTTCGTTCTATTTTTAGAACTACTATGGCCTAAGTAGGGCACATTTTCGCTTTGTGCTCTAACGCCCTTTTCCAGACTACCTATAAAATTTTCTGTACTAATTAAGTACCTAATTGATTAAGAAGTTCCATTTCTTTGTATTTGATCGATTTGGATTTGATATTTCTTTGAGAGGATGCTATCCCTACATCAAGTATCCCAAAGTTGGAATAGGTACCTACCTAACTAAATTTATCAATTTCAAGCAATAGTGTCAACCAAAAGTATGCTACTTGTACTTATTTTTTCTTAGTATCTACTTTTAGACGAGTTTTCTATTATTTTCTTTTAGAATGATTTTCAACAGGTTTTTTTCTCTCTCTACGTATTATTGGAAGAGGTTTCCTTTTCGATATTGACGCAGCTGGAATTTTGGGAAAGATCCTATGGATGGTGAGATGCCTACTGTTTACCTGATACTTACCTGGATGCTATCATAAATCTGCCTACTTTCCTTACATGCTTCGACTAAAGTGAGTCTGTTCCTTTTTTCAAATCTGTTCTATTTGTCCTCTTACAGGGAACTTTTTCTTTTCCTATTCTACTCTCCTATACTTCTGGGTAGACCTACGAAATTGCCATTTTTGCCCGACGATAAAAACAATCTGGGAACTGGATCATCATCTGTTTGTCTTCTCTCCAGCGGCCACGTAGTTTTAATTAGTTTGTAGCGGTTACTACAGTTTATTTTTGTGTTTTTACACCTGTTGGATTTTTGGTTACTGTTTTTGAATTCAAGAAATTTCGTTGTCAGTCAGTGTCAGTCAGTCAAAAGTCAAGTTTCAAGATTCAAGATTTAAAAAGTTGTCAGTTATAATTTTCAAATTTGCGTTACAAAAATATATTTTCTCTCTCAAATATTTCCGGCCATTTTGCATATACCTATTGGAGTCAGATTTATAAATTACTAAATTAAAATCGTTGTAGGTCACCACTAAACCTTCAAGTGGTGACCCCGACGTGATCAAAATTTTGCATCATGGCTCATAACAATTCGATTCCACCGGCACCTGTTGATCATGCGCCAGCTGCTGAAGGCGCGCTTCAAGTTGGGAGAGTTGCAGTCAAGGTTCCGCCGTTCTGGAAAGCAAACCCCAGACTCTGGTTCCGCCAAATTGAATCCCAATTCTTCAATGCAGGTATTACCAGTGACCTAACTAAATATCATACTCTTGTTGGCGCCATCTCCAGTGATGTACTTTCCCAGGTTAGCGATGTGATCCTGAATCCTCCAGCAACCAACATGTACGCAGAGCTCCGCGCTAGACTGGAAGAGCGATTCACTGACTCCGAAGAAAAGCAACTACGGAAGTTATTGAGTGAACTGGAGCTAGGAGATAGACGACCAAGCCAACTACTAAGAGAAATGAGAGACCTGTCTGCCGGTAGAGTAAGTGACGCAATTTTAAAATCTTTATGGCTTCAACGATTGCCGACTCAGGCACAAGCCATTCTAACTTGCAGTAACGACGAACTGAACAAATTAGCTACCATGGCTGACAAAATTCTAGAGATTACTCCCATGCCTGGTGTCAGTACTATTCAAATTCCCATTCCTGAAGTACAAGCTAGTACGAGCCATCCTAGATCTAAGGAAAGCAGCAGTATTCAGCAATTGTCAGAGCAGATGGTTGAAATATTACGCAGGCTAGACAATATTGAGCGTTCATCTAGGTCTCAACCTCAAGGGACTTTTAATTCCAGGAGTAGATCAAAGTCACCAGGAGCTAGACTCAAATCTCACGTAAATGGTGTTTGTAAGTGGCATAATAAGTACGGAGAAAAAGCTTTCACATGTATTTTGCCTTGTTCTTACAAATCCAATATCACAGCACATTCGGAAAACGATCCGGACCGGCGTTAGAGGCGACAGTAGAAGAAGCTCCGGTCCAGTATAACAGTCGCCTATTCGTATCTGACAAGAAAACAGGTTGTCGTTACTTGATAGACACTGGAGCGGATATTTCTGTTATCCCACCTGGCAATCGTGTTTTCAAACCTCCAATTTCCGATTTTCGTTTATATGCTGCCAATGGATCCACTATTCATACTTATGGAGATAGGATCGTTGAAATTGATTTTGGCCTCAGACGTCCATTTCGTTGGTCATTCATTGTGGCTGATGTAGACAAACCTATCATTGGTGCTGATTTTTTGAAGAATTTTGGACTTCTTGTGGACTTGAAAGGTCGTAGGCTAGTTGACAGTCTCACTTCCTTACATACTTCAGCAACAATTGGTCATGTGCCTCATTCCTCAGTTTCCACTGTTTCTCCTGAGTTGAAGTCGCCATATCAACAGTTACTCTCCAAATATGCTGATATTACCAATCCAAATGCTGTCGGGAAGGTCGTTCCAAAACATTCAGTTACCCACCATATTGTCACTGTTGGTCCACCCATTTCTGCAAAACCTCGTCGCCTAACACCCGAAAAAGAGGCTATAGCGCGCAAGGAATTTGCTTATATGATGGAGCAGGGCATCTGTCGTCCTTCAAAGAGTAGTTGGTCCAGTCCTCTGCACATGGTTCCAAAAAAGAATGGAGAATGGAGGCCGTGCGGGGATTTTCGCGCGTTGAATGCTGCAACAGTTCATGACTGTTATCCACTGCCGAACATCCAAGACATGTGCAACAAATTAGCTGGATGTACAATTTTCAGTACTATCGATTTGGTCCGGGCATACCATCAGATTCCCATGGAACCAACTGATATCGATAAAACCGCCATAGTAACTCCATTTGGGCTTTTCGAGTTCCCTTGCATGACTTTTGGACTGAGGAACGCGGCTCAGACATTTCAGCGCTTCATTCATGAAGTTGTGAGGGGCTTGGATTTTTGCTATCCCTATCTGGATGATTGTCTCGTAGCTTCTCGAAACGAAGAAGAGCATTTGGAGCACATCCGTTTGGTTTTGGATAGGTTCAGAGACTATGGCGTCATAATCAACACCACAAAAAGCGTTTTTGGTCAGTCTGAAGTTAAATTTGTTGGTTATCTCGTTGATAAAAACGGAACCCGACCACTTCCTGACAAAGTTGAAGCGATAAAAAATTTTCCTCTTCCGAAGACAGTCGCAGAACTTCGTCGTTTTCTCGGAAAGTTGAATTTTTATCGAAGATTTATTCCCAAAGCTGCACATGCTCAAGCTATTCTCCACGAAATGCATAGTGGGAATAAAAAGAAAGATAAAACTGTGATTGAGTGGACCCCAGATCTACAAAGAGCCTTCCAAACATGTAAGGACAGTTTGTGTTCTGCTGTCCTATTGGCTCATCCTGTTCCAGAAGCACCCATCTCGCTAATAGTTGACGCCTCAGACACAGGCATAGGGGCAGTCGTAGAGCAGTTAGTGGATGGCCGCTGTCAACCGCTTTGTTTCTACTCGAAAAAGTTGAGTGATGCAGCACGAAAGTACAGCGCGTATGATCGTGAACTCCTTGCTATGTATGCTGCTGTAAAACATTTTCGTTATATGCTCGAAGGGCGCACATTCTCTATCCTAACCGACCATAAGCCACTCATTCATGCTTTCAAGCAGAAATTGGATAAAGCTAGCCCTCGACAGTTACGCTACCTTGATTTTATAGGACAATTTTCAACAGACATCCGACACATTTCTGGCAAAGACAACATGGTCGCTGATGCTCTGTCACGTATAGAAGAAGTCGAGTCTGTCCTGAATATTGATTGGGAGAAATTGGCTACTGCTCAGGAGAGTGATGAAGAACTCCAAGATCTTATAGCTGCTAAAAATAATTCATTTCAATTCTCTAAAATATGCATGTTTGATTCAGATGTACCCATATATTGTGACACTTCAACGGGCATGGTTCGTCCATACATAACGCCAACTTTTCGAAGAGCTGCATTCAACCTCATTCACGGTTTAGCACATCCTGGCATGAGAGGTACCCTGAAGCTCCTCAAGGCACGTTTCTTGTGGCCGTCAATGGCCAAGGACTGCAACACATGGGTTCGTGCGTGTCTCCAGTGCCAGAAAAGTAAGGTACATCGACATAACATTAGTCCACCAGGTTCCTTCATGGTACCTGATGAAAGATTTTCTCACGTCCATTTGGACATTGTTGGACCTCTTCCGCCTAGTCAGGGTTATCGTTACTGTGTAACATGCATCGACCGTTACACGCGATGGCCTGAATGCATTCCTGTTAGCGACATTACAGCTGAATCTGTCGCTAGAGCGTTTTGCATGGGCTGGATCAGTCGTTTTGGCGTGCCTTTGCGAATAACCACTGATCAAGGTCGACAGTTTGAGTCTTCCATGTTTCGAGAGTTGACGCGAATCTTGGGAGCTCGACGAATTCACACCACTGCTTTTCATCCTTCTTCGAATGGTATGGTGGAACGATGGAACCGTAGTCTCAAAGCAGCCATTCGATGCCATGCTACAGAGCACTAGGTAGACATTCTTCCAGTTATTCTGCTAGGGCTACGATCAGCAGTCAATGAGGATTTACAGCATTCTGCTGCGGAATTCGTGTATGGAACGACTCTCAGGCTTCCTGGACAATTTGTAGAGTCTCTTCCACTACAACCAGAAGATCCAGCCAACCTAGTGGGTCGCCTGGCTCAGAGCATGGACCAGCTTCGTTCGGTACCAGTAGCGTGTCATGGTTCCAAGCACACCTTTGTTCATAAAGATTTGTCTGCTACTACCCATGTATTTGTACGCCATGACGCCGTTAGACGCCCGCTTCAACCTCCATATGATGGCCCATACCTTGTACTGGAACGCGGTGAGAAGGTTTTCCGTGTTCGCATCAACGGCAAAGACACAGCCATTTCAGTCGACCGCCTCAAGCCAGCATTTACTCTCGGTGAAAGTTCGGAGATATCTTCAAGTGCTGATGACAACAGAACTCTGCCCGCTACTCCTGCTGCCCGTCGCAAAAAAGTCGTTTTTGCTGGAGGGGGACTCCTGTAGCGGTTACTACAGTTTATTTTTGTGTTTTTACACCTGTTGGATTTTTGGTTACTGTTTTTGAATTCAAGAAATTTCGTTGTCAGTCAGTGTCAGTCAGTCAAAAGTCAAGTTTCAAGATTCAAGATTTAAAAAGTTGTCAGTTATAATTTTCAAATTTGCGTTACAAAAATATATTTTCTCTCTCAAATATTTCCGGCCATTTTGCATATACCTATTGGAGTCAGATTTATAAATTACTAAATTAAAATCGTTGTAGGTCACCACTAAACCTTCAAGTTGATAGACTAATAGGTACTTGAAATTAGGGCTAGTTGGTAAGTTTAGGCTTGGGCCAAGGAGTAGTAGAGTGACGATTACCAGGTTCCCCATTCCTCATGTACCTTTTTACCGAATATAGATTCCGTACCCATACTTACCTTGTTTTCTTCAAAAACCTTGGATTACTTGTCAGTTCCTCCTCAACTGAATAGGTAGATAGTGGTAATTAATTTTTTTGAGGAGTGGCTCCCAATTTTCCGAAATTTCTGCTCTCTACAAAATTAAATTAACCCCTCGAACGAAACCCAACCTTGTCAGCCCCGCCCATTGTTCTCGCCGCTGAACTAGCTTGGGTAGGTCATGTTTCTGGGATTTTCCCCGTAACAAGGGAAATAAGGCGATTTGATCTGACAAGAGTGAATTTTTCTTCTTATTCCCAACCTACGAAGTCCTGCCATCATCCTTCCAAAGTGCAGCGTCGAATTACTCTCCCTTAGCTCGCCATTGAAGAAATACAACAGGTCAGAGAGCTGGGAAAGCCATCAGTTATCCTGACTGATTCGAAAGTCTTGGCCAGGTTTCAAACTATTTGGTCTACGATATAGCCATATTACTCCTCACGCCGGAAAATCATGAGGCGATTACTGTGCAATGAATACCGGGGCATATAAACTTATTAGGTAATAACAGAATTTTGCGATGAAGCTGCAAAACGCGGAGCCTGAGGTGAGTGCCAATCTCTGACAGAGCCAATCCCGCTCCCGTATGCGTTGAACTGGATTGATCTGAAGGCAACAAATGAGTGGCAAAAATGGTTTAGGCAGTATTCCCTCGAAAAACGGACATACTCAATAATTGAGCAAGAAAAATTGTGCACGTTCCTTAATTACCATGGACGAATTTTGATGACATTTGGGGTCAATTCGGGACTGATTGTGCAAGGAGGCTTTTGGTTAATGTCAAACACTCCTAAGGGGTGAAAAATTAAGGGTTGAAATTTTCAAAATGCCCTACCTCAAAAACTCTATGTAGAAAACTATTGTTTTTAAACAATTTAAAATATAATTGGATTTATAGGATCGAATGAGACCACCTAGATCTCTGAAGACCAACCACTCGCTCCCTATGAGGTCTTGAGGGATAAACTTAGAATGAATCAGAAATACTTGTGAGAATCGCAAAAATCTGTTCACTGGCGAAAATAGTTCTGATCTCCGTTCAAATTTCAGATGTTCAATTGTTTATTCCTTCGAATCAGTGGCGTCAGGTGAGAATATTCGTCAGGCAAACACCTTGACCAGTCTTAGAGGAATAAACAATAATGAAAAACGCAGCAAATTATTACACAAAGGTTTATTATTTTTCTGTATAGATCAAACGCCAGCAAGAAGATACCTTTGCCATTGTCACTACCTACCAACCATGTTTTCGATTTATAATCGAGTTCATTTAGATGAAATTAACGCTTCAAACTAGGGATGGGTGTCGATACTCGATGTTTCAAAATATCGATACTTTCGTACCGATACTCGATATTTTAGTATCGATACTGCACTATCCGATATTTTTGGATATCGATACTTTGGATCCGATATTTCTAAATAACGAATATCGATACTGTTCTCGCGGAAAATTCAACATAATGGCTGAAAAATGAAGAAGATAGAGAGGCTTTTGGGTCATTACTCTTTGGTTGCACAATTAACGTTTATATCATGGAAAAAATCACTCTGCTTGGACTCTTAATAGTGAAAAATGATTAAAAGTTGTTGAAAAAATTATTTCTCTTGAGAAAATTGTATGATATTGATAGTTTGTGACACTAAAGTATCGATACTCGATATTTTAAAATATCGATACTCATGCCCTACGATACTTGGGATATCGATACTCAGATACGATACAGTATCGATACTTTTATAACGATACCCATCCCTACTTCAAACTCCATTCAAAGAAATAAAGAATTCCTTCATTGAACTTGATTACTGGTTGCTAAGGAAGCGTAACCCATGGCTAATCTTCCAATTTTCCCTGCTTTCAAGGTCACGAAACAGCTACTCGATTGTTTGCCTTTGCTAATGCTGTTGTAGTGGGGTACCTATAAGAAAATTAGACCCCCCCCCCCACTCGCCTCCGCCTACTCGCCGATCGTCTTTTATCATCCAGAACAGTCCCGAAAATTCATTTTTATGAACTGCTTACCTAGCATTGCCGGTCCCCGCCCTAGTTCACATACCATCCACAATCGATCGTAGTTACCGATCTCTACATCTCTCTAGTGTGTTTCGGGCTAGTTTTCCTAGGCAAAATACGTACTTATCCCATTCTCCTATTTACCTAACTTCCTTGGTTATCATGAAATCATCCCTAAATTTTATAAAAAATTTCCAAAGTCGGCTAAATATTACTTCCGAAAAATGGAACTATAGGAGAATCTCAACAAAAATTAATTTGTTCAATTTGCATAATTTTAGTAGGGCAAACAGCGTTCGCCATGTTTGCCTGGAGGAGACGTCACTGCTTCGAATTTAGTTCCATGTTACTCAGTTGTGCAACCCTTGTAGCTAACATCCAAATAACGATGCTTTGCTGGTAGGTTCAGTCAGTATAAACTATCTTGATGGTGAAAATATGGTTGGTAGGCTGAGAAGGCAAAGCCGTGTTCTTTGCTGGCGAGTGATCTTCACAGAAAAATAATAAACTTTTGTGTAATACTTCACAGCGTTTTCTTGTTTTTTTTTTTTTTAATTACATATAAATTATTTTAAAAAAATTGGCGATTGTTGGGGAAAACTTGACAATAGAATTTTGTACAACAGCAGGGTTGAGGAAATTGTAGAATTTGCATGGAAGACTGTGAACCTCTACAGAGGTCGGTGTAAGGATAAACATAAATTAAAGTGAATTCTTCATAAAAATGTATTTGTCATAACGTTGAGGGTTGTATTTTTACTGAACACAGTAGTGAAAGTTGCTCGCCAATCGTTGAGGACACCAGATATTTCGGGCGGTTACTTCATTATAGGATGAAATACTTCATCCAATAAACGCAAAGTGTTATTTGCAGTTGAAATTAAGGCGTAACCAAGGAGACCCCAGCCTCTTCCCCACGAATTCTTGATGATCCAGTAGTCGTCGCCATCGAGAGATCCGTAGCCGACTAGGAGGACGGAGTGATCGAGATCACCATGCTCACTGCAATGGAACACTCCATGAGTGTAAACGAAAAATTCTGGTGGAGTGTATATTGATACAGTGAGCGGACCGTGATGGTACAAAGCAACCTTCACGGCGTCCATGTTGTTGTGGACGCGGACGTAACCTTTGATAGGAGCAACAGGTTTTATGTTGTTCAACTTACATCTGCCGTTGATTTCTCTGTAATTTCCATAGTCGACAGTCAACGGCAAACCTCCGTGGTTTTCGATCCATTTGAAAGCATTTCCCGGGTCATTTCCGAAACATCCCCCGCTTGTGGAGTTATCCGGATCATGCGTCCAACCGCAATCCATCAACGCCTGCTCAGGACATGTCAGTCAGAATACCCGTCTTGAGGAAATAAGCGCCTTCCATAGATCCGACAGTTCCAAATGCCCAACAGCTGCCGCATCGCATTTGATCCTTGACTTCCGTGACAGCTCCGCGCAGCCTCCAATCGAACGACTTGGGCAGAGCAGCCGCCATTTCTCGGACTTCATCGTCTGTGTACGGAAAAGGCAGTGCGGAATCCTGAGATGAGCTACTAATCTTCAAACCTTTGTATTTTTTTTCAGAAATGTTGTCTTGTACATCGGGGAAACTAACTTTTACAACAACTGATGAAAAAATGTCGTATACGAGTATTTTAATTTCTTTTGAAGGAATGTGGCAATCAACATTATTTGGACCGTCCCAAATTGATTTTTCAGGTTCTTGAGGGATGTAATTGTAATACACCACGTCGAGGCGTAATGCACTTATAAATGATGCATCACTTGTATCGTAGTATGACGTGTAATGTGCCTTAACAGGGATCGGCCCTTCAGTTTTGGTCCCCATATTTATCCATAAAGTGTCGTCCTTTAGTAACCCATTCGTATGTATTTTGTACGTCCATTCCTGAACTTGAGCCCCATTGACACTAATCATTCCTGATTTACTGAATCCTTCCGTATCCGGAAGGCCAGATCGTATTGAGTTTGCATCTTCATCACCTTTAAAGGAACGAAGATGCACTTCGTCTTGTTAGCATCAGCTCCGACGGTTTCTGGGAAATAATAGTAGAGTCCTGTCGTCTTCGGATCTTTAAGCTTGAGAATGAACGTGTTCTCGCCACCGAATACATCCCATCTGAAAGCTTCCTCTTCTTTCGAACTGTACTGCTTGGCGACCACAGATAACCCAGAAGATTCATCTAACGATTTCCATTCAACAGAATACCCAGATGGCCAGTGTACAGCCGTTGCATCGAACATCGGAAGAAGACTTATCAGAGTGCAGATGAACAGGCTCAGCAATTTATCCATGATGCCAGTCCAAGTTCAAAATCTGAAGTCCAACTGCAAAGAGGATATCTGATTAACGCATTCATAAAATATTTCAATATTAATACGTCTGCCAAATTGGGTGGATGCCATTTATCTTCCTTCTTACATTCCAAGTAAATTTTATTAGTGAAATAACATGACCTACTACAGAGCAGTCTCATCGATGAATTTCCAGATTGAAAACTAGATTTAACAATCATAGTGGTCAGCCAGATGATAATATTTTGTTATATATTTCGGTTTCCGGTTTCCCAAACATCGCACAATCAAGTTTATTTTGACAGAAAATTCCTACCACCAAAACATATTTGGGAGAAGCTCATTTATCACTAAAAATGCAAAATCGTCCAAAAATGGATAGAAAGTACTATTTATAGCCTAGCTTTAGTTGGTATAGCTTTGGGGACAAGTATACTCTACGTACCTAAAACCATTAACATCAATCAATAACATTTGAGTGGGTACTCTGAGCCTGTGGAGGATTGTAGAGTTTTTAGTTTTGTTTTTTATAAAACATGCTACTTTATGGTACAGAGTGAGCCAGTCAATGCTGAGGGTGTTCAAAATGATATAACATTGTTTGAACTCCCTCGCCGTTTCACGAATGGTGATTTCAAATCTACTGCCTCAACCGCCTACACCCAGTTCCAAAGCGCCCCGACAGAGGTCAGTGCTACTGCCCCGTTCTCACCCCAACGGGGTATTTCATTCATTTTTTTAATTAATTTATTTTTTTTCAAAAGAGTATGGCTCAGGAATAACGGTAATCGGGTCTGTTCGTTGGGAAAATGTTTTTAAAAAATTTAAGAAGCTAAGGAAAGTTGAAGATTTGAATGGTGTGACGTAGCTAGCCAATCGTGACGTAGCTAGCCAAAACTCTTTGAAAAAAGTATCCATGCACAGAGAAGAGACGAAACCCTTGGAGAATCATTTGGATACTACAAAACACTACTCACACACGCGTCCGGTGAAGTGTGTGTGTGTTTATGGTGGCCCGCCTTTTTTAGGACGTCCCACACTAAGACTTGGGCGTCCTTATGCGATCGATCTGAGGTGAAGTTGGACAACACTCAACAGAAAAAAAAATAACCTCACAGTAATCCATTTTAGACCATTCTGAATCAAAATCCGCGAAAAAACCATAGGTGTATGTCTGTGTGTGTGTGTGTGTGTGTGTATTTGTGTGTGTATGTGTGTGTGTGTAACAAAATCTTGTGTACTCTGCCCAGGCCTTAGTTCTCAACCGATTTTCGTGGTTCGTTTTTTCTTCGACGCGGAAAACTATCTAGTTGTGCACTACAGCGCCAGAATTTCAAATTTTGCTTTTTAAGGGGGGGGAAAGGGGGGGTTAATGCTTAAAAAACGTGCGTTTGCGGGCATAATCTTATAAACTCGGCCCAGGCCTCCATTTTCAACCGATTTGTGTGTTTCTTTTTTTGTTTCACTAAAATAACTTCCCTGTTGTACATGATTTCACCAGAGTACCAAAATTCGCAAGAGGAGGGGATAAGTGGGGGATGATATTCACAAAATATCCGATTTTTCAATATTTCGGTTCCTTTACTGCTTACTAATTGTACCCAAGCTTTGAAATTGAGGAAAAATTCTCATTATACCTCCGGATTTTCATGAATTATTTTATGTGCCACCATGGAAGTAATAGTGGTGCCACCATGGTGCCAGGACACCATATACCGCATATTTCATGGTTTTTTGTGTGTTTCACCTTGAATATTGATGTGAACCTCGACGGACCGCCTACTAAAACTAATAGATGAAAGTTCAATGTTGAGACTTACTTCCGCTTTGGTGCCAGACTGGCACCATTGGATGAGGGGGGGGGGGGGGGGTGAACTCGATTTCGCATGTTGGGTACCTATCGTAGATCATGGATTTTAAAATGCTCTTCAGATTCGAGGCTCCCATGCCGCTAGAAATATTATGGTGGATAAGGGTGAAGAGGGGGGGAGTGGTGGGGATAACTATTTCTTGCCTAAAATGCTCAATAAATTACATCGAGAGAACAGTTTTTTCGCTTACCAACTGGTATTAATTGACCTGATGCTTATCCAATGGGACGTCCCCTGGAATGCATGCATTACTAAACAATATGTTTTCAAACGTGTGATCTGTTTAATTAATTTTTCTACCACATGTTATGGTAGCATTGGGCTTAAAATTTGAGAATATAGGTTTTCAAGGGTGCTGAATCCAAATTTGAGGTCAAAAACCTGAATTTCCGACCCACCGAAATACCCCATTACAAGCCATATCCCGACAAAACATAAACCTGAATATAAGAACCAGTACGAGTACATTTTAATGCAATCAAATAAAATTAAACAGTACGGAATAAGTTCATTTCCCCGAAAGTACTAAGTCAGAGTAGATTACCGTTTGCAACTGCCCGCCCTGTTCAGCCAACTTCCTTAGTCCAGATTTTATGTACGACCCGATATCCCGTTTTACATTAGAGTGCTGCTTATACCCGTTAATTACCGCTGTAATTCAGTTTAATATACCAGTCTCATACCGATTATTTCCGTACTCATTCTCCCGTATCCCGTGGTGTAATCAAACTGCAAGAATTTTCAAGAAAGTAATCTTCATGAAAAACTACTCATTCAAAAGGGGAAGATTTTAATTTCGTAATAGGTATTAAGTAAGCAGAAAAAAAGTTACACAGAGAAAATTATGTCGCTTAATGATGACCACCGTTTTCCCTTCACTTATCAAGACGGTTGGTCATCACTCTTTCCAAAGTCCCTCGAGAGGTAGAACGAATTTTTCTTCCAATTTTCTCACTAAGTTGGACCGAATTTCGAGGTATATGAAGATACACTTTTCTCTTCAGGTATCCCCACTGATAAAAATCGCATGGTGACAGATCGGGGGAGCGAGCAGGCCATGCAATGTCGCCGCAAAGTGAGATTATCTTGCCGGGAAATAATCTTCAAGAGTTTGGTTCCAACAAGATGGGGCTACTGCTCACACGTCACGTTTCTCCAAGGAATAACTAAGAACATCATTTCCCGGCTAGATAAGCTTTGAAGTGACATTGCATGGCCTGCTCGCTCTCCCGATCTGCCACCATGCGATTTTTATCAGTGGGGATACCTGAAGAGAAAAGTGTATCTTGATAAACCTCAAAATTCGGCTCAACTTCGTGAAAATATTGGAAGAAAAATTCGTGCGATCTCTCGAGAGACTTTGGGAAGAGTAATGACTAACATCGCCAACCGTCTTGATCACCAAAGGAAAAACGGTGGTCATCATTTAAGCGATATAATTTTTCTCCTTGTAACTTTTTTTTCTGCTCGTTTAATACCTATCACAAATTTCCAATCTTTCTCTTTAGATTAAATAAATTACTTTCTAAATCACTTGAAAATTCTTCAAGTTAGTCCATTTTGAAAACCACCAGGACTGACTGGCTCACCCTGTATACAGGGTGTCCAAGTAACCACGCTCCCCACTTGTTTCATCAAATTGCGTACGAAAAAAAAACGCTGCAAATTATTACACAATTGTTTATTATTTTTCTATATTGAGTCCGAGGAAGATACAGCCAAACTTCAGGGGTCAATTCTATAAGGTATTTCCAACAAAAAATGTCTCCTAGCAATTTTCTTTAAACCCCTTGTTTTTTTGACCATTAAAACAGCCATAACTCCCTTGTTTTTCAGTCAAAATTCAAATGTAGTTATACCGTTGAAAAAGGCGTTAAATTCTCTATCTGCCTAGTGCTAAATGAAACTTTTCAAAGAAAATACAGATGTTGAGAAATTACCCCGAATAGTAAAATCTCGAAAATCTCGGAAATGTACAGTTGTTTCAAATGTTTGTAAGCCTAACTGAAACAGCCGGTGAATTTCCCACTGTAACCCAAAAGTTGACCCAAAAGCTCAGCTTAACAACGGTGTAATCAAAAATTATTTTACAATCGAATTTGCGGGAGAAATTTGTGATTGAACGACTTGGTGTTCGGGAGGAGCGGCGGCGGAGCAAACTCCGGATTCCCCCCCGTCAAATCGTCGATTTCGTTGATAAAACTCTGCAAAGTATTACACAATGGTTTATTATTTTTATATAGATCACTCGTCTGCAAAGCCACCAACCATCCAACATGAAGAAAAACATCGATCGCGTTCCGGTCAGCTAAGATTTGAAAGGAGATTAGGCCTCTTTTTCGATTCACAGTCGTGTTTCTGAATTATCGTACGTCCAACCCTTAAATTATCGTAGGGAGCGATTTTTGGATTCTACGTACCTTGGAACGTAAACTATCAAATTTTGAGGGGGTGTTAAAAAAAAAATTTCTTGGTCGATTCCAAAGGTTTATTATTGAAAATAACAAACCAAAATGTGACCAATGCTATTCTTCATAATTTTTTGCGTGGAATTCAATGATAAAATTGAGCAACTTAGCAACCAGTAATCAAATAAAATCAATGCACCCACAACTCCAGAGAGCAGTTATTTCTAGTAGGTAGTATTGATGCAATAGTGCATTGTATGTAGACGAGTGATCAGTACAGTAAAATAATTAACCGTTGTTCGTTTACAAATTTAGTCTAGTTTGACATTTCAACTGAATGTTAATCGAGCCAAACGTAAAAACTGGTTCAAAGAGGTACCTATTCAGATGAGACAAGTTCTCGCACAACGAGAAGCTCTGCAAAATGATCTAATTGTATTATCTGAACCATTCCATCTTCTCAAAGTCACTTGACTCACCGAGGGAAATGAGAACCATTTCCGGAATAGCGTCCACATTCAGATAACACCAACGTGGTTACTGACTTCCTATAAGGGAAAATCTTATTAGACAAAACTATGAATAGCTCATCCTGGGATTGGACCCGATTCAAAGAACTCAAAAGTTGGTATGACATGCGAGGGAAATGGCCCAAACCAGGGTGGTACCTACCTTATGTACTGGTATCCCCTTATGAATCTTTGAGGAGTATTCGATCTAAAAAGTCAGTTTATTCGGCTCTCCATCGCCTTCAGACAAGTTTCTTTCCATTGGTGAGACTTGTCTGATCTGAATAAGGGCCATTCAGGACCAGTTTATGATATAATTTGTCTAATAAATGGCAAAATGCAGAGTAGTTTGAAGCAGATGTGTTGTGGACGGACAACATTATCGCTCTTTAAGGGCCAATATAGACGAACAGCCGTTTCATTGTAACAACAGCCACGCTGATTATGAGTACCGTTCATGGCGATTCCCCCACCAACTGCTAGAGCGCAAAAACAATTTTTGGTTTATCATTTTCAATAATGAACCTTTGGAATCGACCAAGAAAACATTTTTTTAACACCCCCTCAAAATTTGATGGTTTACGTTTCAAGGTACGTAGAATCCAAAAATCGAATAAAAATTTGGCCGTCCGCCGTACGCGCCACTTTTGCCACTTAGCATTGACCGATTTTGATGAAATTTGGTATGCAGGCTCCATTTGGGATCTAGCTGTGCTGCAAAGATTTTGGTTGATGTGGGTCACTTCTAAGGGTTCAAAAATCAATTTTTAAATTTTGAAAACGCCTAACTCAAAAAATTTTGATATAAAAATATTGTTTTTCCTTCAATTTAAGATTCTATAAAATTTTTCAAATTTTTTGAGACCACCCGGAGCTCTGTAGGACAAACCGTTCGCTCCCTACCAGAATTTAAAATTTGGACGTACGATAAAACAGAAACACGAGTGTGAATCGCAAAAGAGGCCTAATCTTCGTTAAATTAAAGCTGACCGAAATGCGATCGATGTTTTTCTTCATGTTGGATGGTTGGATGCTTTGCAGACGAGTGATCTATATAAAAATAATAAACCATTGTGTAATAAGTTGCAGCATTTTTCAATATGGGATCAGCTTTTGATGGTAGCGGGACAAGTGGGGGTCAAAACCCTGAACAAGGAGAGGTGCGTGAAAACAAAAGTTTTGTTGTTCCATACATTGATGAATGAAATATATTGAGATAACATGATCTTATGAATGAACCCACATCATAGTCATGTGCTGTGTAAAACTGGGTGACCTAAGAACAGAATATCTTCCATCTTGTACCTATCATGAACGTTACTGGCAGATTATGAGCTTAGCGAATATGAATAGTAGAAAAACTACCATTTAGTTTCATGTCATTGAAAATTCTCTACATTTGAATAATTTTACCGAATAAAGGTTCCTATCAAGAACAGAATGAACATGGAAGTTTTAAAATTTAAAATGTGACGAGAACCGTTGAGAAAAGTGGATCCATATTACCTTCAACCATCTAAAAAACGCTGCAAATTATTACACAATGGTTTATTATTTTTTATGAGATTAGACCTCTTTTGCGATTCACACTCGTGTTTCTGATTTATCGTACGTTTATTATTTTTATGGTTTATTATTTTAATGGTTTATTATTTTTCTATATAATCGTCTATAAAGCCACCAACCATCCAACATGAAGAAAAATACTTGGAAAATGTCACCCCACGCATATTTGAGCAAAAACCTATTTTGTGGCCGGTTATTTGCCCATAACTTCTATACGAATTAAGCGATCGGAATAGTTCGACGTTAGGACCAACTAGACCCCAAATGGAGTCTATGTGCAAAAGAACGGGTTTTTTAGACCGATTCTAAGGCCTTTTATGGCCCGGACGGCGGACGGCGGACGGCGGACGGCGGACGGGGGACGGGGGACGGCGGACAGACATTGCAAATTTGGATTCTACGCACCTTGAAACGTAAAGTGACAAATTTTGAGGGGGGGTTATAAAAATTTTTTGCGATACGATCACATAGGCTTATTATTAGAAATAATAAACCAAAATACTTGGAAAATGTCACCCCACGCATATTTAAGCAAAAACCTCTTTTTTGGCCGGTTATTTGCCCATAACTTCTATACGAATTAAGCGATCGGAATAGTTCGACGTTAGGACCAACTAGACCCAAAATGGAGTCTATGTGCGAAAGATCGGGTTTTTAGACCGATTCTAAGGCCTTTTATGGCCCGGACGGCGGACGGCGGACGGCGGACGGCGAACGGCGGACGGCGGACGGACATTGCAAATTTGGATTCTACGCACCTTGAAACGTAAAGTGACAAAGTTTGAGGGGGGGTTATAAAAATTTTTTGCGATACGATCACATAGGCTTATTATTAGAAATAATAAACCAAAAAAATCAAGCATTCCTAACGTCAGAATTGAGGAAGTGAAATGTGAAAAAAGTGATAATTTACCTTTGACCACGATGAGAGCTCCTCTTCAGGAAAGTAAAGGAACTCATCACTGTCTGTCTACGTCGGTAGGTTTTTATAGTATCCGGTATCTTGGAATTTAGAAAAAACGACTTCGAAGTTCTTATCACTTTCACAGTTGCGAAAATGACACATAAATTAATAAAATATTTATCTCCGCCGAGATTATTGAACAGTTGGAAATGTCGAAGAACGAGGAAACGTCAGGTATTTATCCTTGAAAATCAGAGGTTTTTATTAGTGCAGTAATTCTATGAGTAGAATCCACGACAGTACAGAAGGTGACAATCCGGTCGGCGGTTTTCAACGCACTAAATCAATACGTAAGGTAGTTAAATATATTTATATTTTTTAAAACTCGTTACCTACTCTTCAGCTAAGCTTTGCATTTTTAAACCAGGTCAAAATGTGGTTTCCAGTGATCTATACAGAAGGGTGATCTATACAGAAAATAATAAACCTTTGAGCAATGATTTGCAGCGTTTTCTCTCTCTAATCTTATATTTCAGCCAGAGGAGCATTTAGGAGTTTAAGTTAAATTGGTGTCGAAACTACTTCGATAAGAGTACCTGGTATTCTAGACAGGTTTCCCTATAAGGTTACAGAGTCACGTTTGGTCGAATAGATCAATAATAGATCAAAGGAGGACAACACTCATTTCATCTCATTTCATCTCATTTCATCTCATTTCACGAGCTCTACGTTTTTTTTCATCAAAAACGACTGAAAAACCTTTGAATTCTTGACCGAAAACGTGCACAAACTACCGGTGGAAGGGTAAGCTTCGTTTTGATTCGTTCGCCTTCCAATTTAATAGCAAGCAGGATCTGATTTTCATCAAGTTCTGCAATTTGATATTCGATTTCGGAAGAAAAAAATTTTTGGATTGTTATTGTTTTCACGTTGCTCGAAACCATGGGATGATGCCAGGAGATTCGCAAGCAACTTCCGAATTGGTTCCATGTCCTTACTGCTCGGAATTTTTCCGAAGACGAGGACTGTTGAATCATCAACGTCACTGTCGGTCAAGGAACCAGTCCACAGGCCCAATCCCAGCAGATCATGAGGTCACACACGATGACTCAAGTGAAACGAGTGTCCCAAGCTTTATCCAAGAAAAGTTCATTCTTGGTTTTGGAGCCCCTCTCCTGAACACAGAGGGCAACGTGAGTTCAATTTGGTCAGAACGTTGGCGGCGAGCCATGGCCTTGCAGGGGAAACAGTTCACTTTACCCCAAGGAGCCATTGGGCGCAGATTTGTCTCTCTACTATCAGAGGAAATACAGCTCGTGGTAAATGGAAATGAAACCTCTGAACGGATATTTGTATTCTGTGCTACAGTTTTGCAGAGAGACAAAATGACAAGCTCGGGACCAGACATAAGAAGGCTGATAAGCAAACGGCTGGACGAATGGGTCGAAGGAAGGATAGACGGACTGGTACAGGAAGCAGAGCGCTGCGACAGGGGACTGCGAACGCGTTCGAGGCAACCAGACCAGGATCACAAGATACGGGTGTTCACACGATTAGTCCACAGTGGAAGGTTGCGGGAAGCGACCAGATGGATCACAGATCGTGCTGGAAGTGGAGGAGTATTACAACCGGAGTCTGTGACAACAAGTGGCCAAACAGTACTCGAGGTTCTTGAGAGTAAACATCCCCCTCAGTCAGTTCCGTGCCCAGAGATGTTCTTGGATGCCGAGACAATGCCATCTATGAGTGACGTTGACGTCACTGAGCGACACATTGCAGTGACAGCACATCGACTCAATGGTAGTGCTGGTCCTAGCGGGACTGATGCAGAACAGTGGCGTTCAATGCTACTTAGATATGGAGCTCACAGCACCCGATTAAGAGAAACAGTTGCAGGTTTAACCCGATGCCTTGCAAATGGTGTTGTTGAATGGAACAAGATAAAAGCTCTGTTGGCACGACGGGAGATAGCACTTGATAAAAAGCCTGGAGTCCGTCCGATTGGAATAGGGGAAGTGCTCCAACGTATATGTGCTAAAACAATGGCCATGATCACAGGAATTGACCTTCGAGAGGCATGTGGCAGCGACCAACTAGGCGCTGGGATTAAGTCTGGCGTAGAAGGAGCAGTCCATGCTTTGTCTGAAGAGTTCGATGAGAATGAACAATCTGGACTGTTGCTCATTGACGCCACTAACGCTTTCAATTCAGTAAGTCGACCTCTCGCGTTGTGGAACTCCAGGATTTTGTGGCCACGCTGTGCAAGATTCCTCTTCAATACCTACCGAGGTTATCCACTGACCTTATTTCGCAATAGCAACTCACATCTATTGAGCCGAGAGGGTACTACACAGGGTGACCCACTCGGCATGATGATGTATGCTGTAGGTACACTACCACTCGCACAAAAGTTGAAACAACACCTGACTGGAACAGATTGCATCCAAAATTGGTATGCAGATGATGCGGCCTGTGTAGGAAGCTTAACAAGTATCCGCCGGTGGCTCTCACTCCTCCAAGAAGAGGGCCCCAAATGGGGGTACTACCAAGAACCTCGCAAGAGCTTCCTTATCATCAAACCGGGTATGGAGGAAGCAGCCAATTCCGAGTTCGCAGGTCTGAATATACAAGTGGTGTATTCACAAAGATTCCTAGGAGGTGTTGTGGGGCCCACTCAAGCAAAACGTCAATTCGTTCAATCAAAGATAAGTGGTTGGATCGAGAGTGTTTCAAAGATGTCCGAGGCAGCGAAGCAGAGTCCACAAGCAGCCCACACAGCCTTCACCAAAGCTCTCCAGCGTGAATGGGCCTATATGCAGCGAGTGGTGGGCGGATTTGAACAGGAGTACGTTAATTTGCGTGACACAATTCGAAACAAGCTGGCTCCTGCCATCCTTGGGCAAGAGGCAGGAATTTTACAAGAGCTTCTCGAATACCCAACAAAGTTGGGAGGCCTAGCTCTTGAAAATCCCGTCAAATCGGCTTCAATGGCATACGAGACATCCAGAGAAGCCACAGCGCCACTCTCTGATGCCATAAGGAGTGGCAGAACTTTGGATGTTGCCCAGTACGAAGAGGGTGTGGTGTCAAATTTGCGAGAAGTGGCAACACAGCGAAAAACCACTGAGCTTGCAGCCAGCGAGCAGCTTTTGACATCACTACCGAGTAGGCAACAGAGGACCATTCGGAGGACTAGGGAGGCATCACAATGGCTCAGCGTCGTCCCACTTGCAGCAGACAACTTCGACTTGTCGTCTTCCCAATTCCGTGACGCACTAGCCATTCGGTACGGTTGGGAACCAAGAGGGTTGCCAGTATGGTGCGACGGATGCGGGAGTCCCATGGACATGAACCACGCCCTCAATTGTATGAAGGGCGGCCTGATCAAACAGGGACACGACCTGGTTCGGGACGAATGCGCCAAAATAGCAAGCCTCGCATGGAACGGTGTTGTCACAGAACCAGTTCTTCGTGAAAGTGCTGATGGCAGCCCCGGCCTGGTGGCAGACATGAAGGTTCATGGTGTGTGGGACCGTGAGAGACCTGCGTTTTTTGATACCCGCGTTATAAACGCTGACGCAGTCTCTTACACTTCCATGGACTGGCCAACCATCTCTCGCCATGCTGCCCAAGCCAAACATGCAAAATATGACAGAATAGCCGAAGATCTGAGAGGTTCTTTCACGCCACTCGTAATTTCATGCGATGGAGCATTGCATAAAGAGTATGACGCTTTTCTCAAGAATGCCTCCTTACGCCTTGCCAACAAATGGTCCAAATCCTACGCTCAAGTAATGATGTGGACGCGAGTGAAAACTCAATTCTCCGTCCATCGAGCGGTTTCCATGAGGCTAAGAGGCCCAAGGAAACAAGTCCGAGGACTCGGACTGGAGGATGGAGCAGCAATTTGGCTCCCACAAGACTAACTCCTCCACATTTACGCTCGCTTGCTCGCACGCTCGCACGCTCGCAAAAACAAAAACCCCTTTGGCATAAATCAATTTCAATTTTCGGCAAACTTTTGGCATACCAACTTGAACTTTTGGCAACTCATTTTGAACTTTCGGCAGATCCATTACGTTTCGACAACTACTGGAGTCCTTGTCCACCTTCATTCCCTCTACAATGTTCAATAAAGTGTTTTTCTCTCTAAAGGAGGACAACACTAGATCTAGAAGGTACTTATAAACTTTAGTCGTTGCTTCTTAATCCTCAAAGTCCTGTGGTATCTTTTTAGAAATCCGATTTTGGTTTATTATTTTCTATAATCAACAATTGAAATCGACCAAGAAAAAAGTTCCTATAACCCCCTTCAAAATTTGTTGGTTTACGTTTCAATGTATACGTAGAATCCGAAAATCTAATAAGAATTTTGCCGTCCGTCCGCCGTCCGTGCCGCACTTTCATTGACGAATTTTCATGAAATTTGGTATGTAGTCTCCATTTGGGGTCTAGTTATCCCCAGAAGCTTTTGGTTGATGTGTGTCAATTCTAAGGGTTGAAATATAAGAGCTGACATTTTCAAGAGTCCTCAAGCTCGATCAAAAATAAAATTCAATTTTGAGAATCGATTGAGATACCACTTAAGGGAACCCAGCCGTTAGTTCTAGTTCCCCTGGATCTAGAATACGGTTCAGTCTACTGACATGAAATTTTTACCTATAGGTAGTACTTATAGTCGTCTTCACTTTAGTCGGATGGATTTTGAAAATATTAATTTATAGCTTGAGTATGATTCTTTCAAAATTCCGTTTTTTTTCTGAATTTTTTCAACTTCAAAAAATTATTTTAAAACCTTTTAGATGAAATTTCGAGAAACCATTCGAAAGAAGTTGAGTTCAACTATAGCAGTTTCAAGGAAAAATCGGGGAAACACGACAACTTCAACCATTACAGAGAAACAGGGGCAAGAAGGTCCAAAAACGTGATTTTACAGGAGAGCACTTTTTCTGAGAATTTCCCAAAACATCTCAAACCAAGTAAGAAGTAACTACGACAACTACGACTTCACATGTGCTAAAAATTATAGAAAGTGAAGAAGAGTAAGGAAGAAGGTTAATTTCAATCAGGTCATTATATTTTTTTCGCGGTTTTGGCAGTTCGATTTTTAACCCGTTTTTCTCTCCCGTGTTTCGTTGCTTTCCCAACTTCAAGAGCATTTTCCTACCTGTTCTAATTATACAAAATTCGAAAATAATACACCATTTTATGCGTATTTCTATAAAGAAGTTTTTGATGTCAAAAACAAAATGGGTTTCCTGGGTTTCCTTAAGGGTTGGAATTACGATAAATCAGAAACACGGATGTAAATTGCTTTCTTTCTTTATTAAGGCTCATGCAACCTCCAAGTGGCCACGGTCCAAATTAAATTTGTAACAGCAATTTATTGATTGATAATCAAAAAAGTGAAAAAAACAAAAGCTAAAAATGAAATAATTATTGTAGTTATGACTCATTTGTGTATGATTCGTTTCACTGTACTTTATGAATTTAATTTGATGATTTTACGGGTTTTTTGCATTTTAGACACCTAATATGTTCCTACGGATAATATACCTTTTGTATTATACCGACCTACGACTAAAGACTCTGCACTAAATTTAGCTAAAACCTGTTCCATGCTCCTATAATTCACGCCGTAGGATAGATAGCATCTGGGGGGTCGAGGCTTGCCCTCCTGGCGAGGCGCGAAACACCGATTTTTTTTTTTAAATCGGTTTTTTGGATTTTACATACCTTGAACATGAACCATCAAATTTTGAGGGGGTTAGGATATTTTTTTCTTCCTCGATCCCGAAGGTTCATTATTGAAAATAATGGGTAAACCAATGAAAGAAAATGAGAATGAGATTTTTCTTCACGCAACTAAAAACTCGTTTCCTTATTCAGAGTGGCTCACATCCATCGTTTTTCATCAAATGGGATTATATCCAAATGGAAAACGGCCGTGTATCCCTCAACATGCGTGCTAAAATATCAACATTCGGTCTTACAATCAACAGTTCTATGAACTAACTACGTGGAAAATTCGGGAACCTTTGAGAAAACTTCCTTCGCCATGAAGTTAGTTTTCCCCCATTTCCCACAGAAAATTCCAAGTGGTTTTGAACTCGTTTGAAACAAAAACTCCTCATGTATTCTTAACTCCAATTTTTGTAATTCAATCCTGTCCAGCCAAATAAAAACGTACAGAACCGAAAATTATCATTCACAACTTTTCAGATCCTACAGCTGATTTTATGAACGAGTATCATTTCGATACCTTTTAGAACTCTGTACCCAAATTAGCCTCTCTTCGTTCGTTGATGATGAATATACGAGGTGTACTTCCATGGCTCCGGATGTTCCGTTTACCATTATGCTAACACAGAGGAACATTTCGATTCAATTTTCTAATACATGTTCTATTGGGTTCAATAGAAGGCTTCTCAGAGGGGATTATCGGCAGATATTCCATCCAAATCCGTATATTAGGTAGGTAATTAAAGTCGAAAATTGAAGGAGCACTCTAACCTAGTAACCTTTTGCGTAGCACCTGCACCGGGGTAACGTATTCATGAATAGAGCTGGGAGAGAGCACCTTGTCACCTGTCAACTGCACCCCTCAAGAGCAACGCCTGATTTCGAGTCCAATTCTCCAAGGGAACTTCACTATTGCAACCCAAACCCTCTGCCCTGAGGGTGAAATGAGGTGAACTCCACCAGATTAATAAAGTTAGAGGGTGTTCCTCGGACAATCAGGCCATGCGGGTTTTCACGAGAGAATGAATTTGCTCGCTGATTAAACCTACAGGATGTATAAGTTCGTGGAAAGGAGATGGCTCCAAATCCAATATACAGTTTGATAGAACAGAGAGGTTACAGCCTGGTGTGGAGACTCTTCCAATTTATAGGATATCATAATTTAACAAACAATAGATAACAAATAATCAACTAACCAGAAAAAAAATTTAGGATTTATATAACTAACTTATTGCTAAAATTATTAATTTATGTCTATTTCTATCCTAATTTTTTTTCTGGTTAGTTGGTTAGTCTCCCATTCACTTGACATGACCGACAAACAACCTTTCACCTCGTGGCCTCGTTACTAGGTGGCCCCCTTTCCTTTCTGATCCTTTCACCTCCCTTTCACCAGGACTATATAAATAGAACAACGGCCTGACAAACTTTAGTACTCTCTCGACGGCCTGGAGATGATGTAATTACATTGAAAGCGCTCGCCTCCTGTACTCGACTTGCTGGTTACGACGGATTCTTCAATACGGTACGTAGATAATAATTGTATTCTTATAATCAGTTTCCCTCGATCTTTGCGGTGATTTTTGACAGATGATTCACTTGGGTATTCACATCTTGGGTATTCCTGGTGTTAAAATTTATTCTCGGGCCCTATTCTTGGATTTGAAATTCCAGTATCTAAAAGTGAGGCGAATTCCCCATATTCCTAAATACTCTACGATTGTGTGAACTTAATTATGTTTTGATTATGGCTGAATGTTGAATACTGTCGTGAACTCCCTCATATTTGTCAGATTTTCCAATAAACAGTTGGAGGCCAAGATTCCTAACGGGACATACGCTGGGCAACGGTCACAACAAAAGCGACGTGTCACTCTCCCTTGGACGGTCACCTACCGGGGTCACCCCCGGAATACGATCACTTCCCAGCGTATAAAAGCCCGGCGTCCGGTTTGCTGGTTATCCATTCTAAAACTAAATCTTGGCTTGTTGTAATGTAATGTAATGTAAGGATAAAAGGAAGATCTTCTTCATAAACAATTATTTTTCATCAAGTCGCAGTATTGTTTTTATTGTGGGTTCATTATTTGCTAAACACAATAGTGAAATTTGTTCATCAATCGTTGAGGACACCAGACATTTTGGGTTGTTACTTCATTATAGGATACAATACAGCATCCAATAAACGCAAAGTATTATTTGCAGTTGAAATTAAGGCGTAACCAAGGAGACCCCAGCTTCTTGCCCACGAATTCTTGATGATCCAGTAGTCGTCGCCATCGAGAGATCCGTAGCCGACCAGGAGGACGGAGTGATCGAGATCACCACGCTTACTGTAATGGAACACTCCATGAGTGTATGTAGCGAATTCTGGTGGAGAGTATATTAATACAGTAAGCGGACCGTGATGGTACAAAGCAACCTTCACAGCGTCCGTGTTGTTGTGGACGTGGACGTAACCTTTGATAGGAGCAACAGGTTTTATGTTGTTCAACTTACATCTGCCGTTGATTTCTCTGTAATTTCCATAGTCGACAGTCAACGGCAAACCTCCGTGGTTTTCGATCCATTTGAAAGCATTTCCCGGGTCATTTCCGAAACATCCTCCGCTTGTGGAGTTATCCGGATCATGCGTCCAACCGCAATCCATCAACGCCTGCTCAGACATGTCAGTCAGAATACCCGTCTTGAGAAAATAAGCGCCTTCCATAGATCCGACAGTTCCAAATGCCCAACAGCTGCCGCAGTGCATTTGATTCTTGACTTCCGTGACAGCTCCGCGCAGCCTCCAATCGAACGACTTGGGCAGAGCAGCCGCCATTTCTCGGACTTCTTCTTCTGTGTACGGAAAAGGCAGTGCAGAATCCTGAGATGAGCTACTAATCTTTAAACCTTTGTATTTTTTTCCTGTAACGCTGACTTGTTCTGAAGTTGATTCTGCGAGTGGAATATCTCTTCCAATCATTGCATAAAAAATACCATTTACGATCCCTTGATCATCTGGTGAAGGAATGTGGCAATCAACATTATTCGGACCGTCCCAAATTGATTTTTCCGGTTCTTGAGGGATGTAATTGTAATAGAGCACGTTTCGGCGTAATGCACCGATAAAAAATGCATCACTTTTCCCGAGATATAGCGTGCTATGTCCCATGACAGGGATTGGCCCTCCAGTTTTAGTCGCCATATTTATCCAGAGAGATTCTTCACTTTTCATCCCAAATTTATCCCTTTTCAACGTCCATTCCTGAACTTGAGCCCCATTGACAGTAATCATTCCTGATTTACTGTATCCTTCTGTGTTCGGGAGTCCATATTGTGAAGTGGTTACGTTTTCAAGAGGTAGACCAGGGATGAAGTAGCAGTTCATTTTATTAGCATCAGCTCCGAAGGTTTCTGGGAAATAATAGTAAAGTCCTTCCGTCTTAGGATCTTTAAGCTTGAGAATGAACGTATTCTCGCCACCGTATAGATCCCATCTGACAGCTCCCTCTCCTCCTGATAAGTACTGCTTGGCGACCACAGATAACCCAGTAGATTCGTCTACCGCTTCCCATTCAACAGAATACCCAGATGGCCAGTGTACAGCCGTTGCATTGATCTTCAGAAGAAGACTTATCAGAGTGCAGATGAACAGGCACAGCAATTTATCCATGATGCGAGTCCAAGTTCAAAATCTGAAGTCCAACTGCAAAGAGGATATCTGGTTAATACATTCATCAAATATTTCAATTCTACAACGCCTGCCAAATTGCGTGGATGGCATTTATCTTCTTAAATTTCAAATAAGTACCTACTGTGTGTAAAAATACATGACCTAGCAGCGTCACTGATGAATTTTCAGATTGGACTAGATTTTAACAATCAAAGTGGTAAGCAAGAAGAGAATATTTTGTTATCTATAGTACAATACATTTTCATTTTTAGGGATGTTCCAATGAAATTAAAGCTATTGCGGTGTCCACAAAATATTCTAAATTTTCGGAGACAGGAAGAACATGGTTTTCCAAACATATCATCGCACAACAATCAAGTTTATTTTTACAAATAATTCCCACCACCAAAACATATTCGGGATTAGCCCCTTTCCCCAGAAATTTTCAATTGACTGATATCGGATGGAAAGTGATGTTTTGGGGACAAGTATACTCTACGTACGAAATTCATGTATTCTAGGGGACGTCCAATTGGACGGAAGGTCAATTTAAACCAGTTGGTAAGCGATTAAACTGTTTCACTCGATGTAATTTATTTAGTAAAAAGTAAAAAAAAAGTAAAGTAAGCAACCATTTCAGGTTGAATTTTCGCCCGACTGCCATTCTTGGCGTCGCGGACGTCATCAGCTGTCTCCCTAAGGGGAGATCGGAATTTGTTCTCATGATTTCGCTCATGGCTTCCCAAACATCACCGCCCTGGGTTGGAACGAGAGATTGCCGATCGTCTAATAGACAGAAAACTTTCTGCGACGACCAGACTCGAACGCGCGTCCCCGCTAGACGGTTCCCATCTTATCACCGCAGTCCGGTACACAGTCCACTACACCACCGACGCCCACAAATTTATTTAGTATTTCAGGCAAGAAATAGTGGTCCCCCCCCTCCAAGAACCTCAAATTTGAAGAGCATTTTAAAATCCACGATCTACGACACCCAACATGCAAATTCGAGTTCACCCCCGCCCCCCATCCACCAATGGAGCCAGTCTGGCACCAAAGCGGAAGTACGTCTTAACAATGAACTTTCATCCATTAGTTTTTCAAAGTTCACATACGTATTCAAGGTGAAAAAAAAAAAAAAAAAACACGATATAAGCGGCTTATGGTGTTCTGGCACCATGGTGGCACCACTATTAGTTCTATGGTGGTGGTGGTACGGATAAGAATTCATGAGAATCCGGAGCTATAATGAGAATTTTTCCTCAATTTCAAAGCTTGGGAACAATTATTAAGCTGTAAAGGAGCCGACCTATTTAAAACTCGGATATTTTGTGAATATTATTATATGTGTAATTTGTAAGATTTATGAGTCGTACAAAAAAAGAAACACGAAAAACGGTATTTAATTGAGCAACGCAAACGCACGTTTTTCAGGACGTCCCACAGTGAGACTTGGGCGAGTGAATCACGAAAGAGGTCTAATCTCCGTTGAATTTTCAGCTAACCAAAACTCGATCGATGTTCGTTTCTTCGATTTGTATGGAGTTTTGCCTTCTGCGCAACCAGTAACAAATTTCCATATGAAGCTCCGGCGACGTAGTGCACAACTGAATAGTTTTTCGCGTCAAATAAAAAAAAAAGACAAAAATCGATTAAAATCCAAGGCCTGGGCAGACGTCACAAGATTTTGTCACACACACACAATCACCGATGGTTTTTTCGCCGATTTGGAATCAGAATTGTCTAAAACGGTTTAGTGTGTGGTTATTTTTTTCAGTTGAGTGTTGTCCAAATTCACCCCCGATCAAGTGAGGGCCAAAACACTGTACAAGGATAGGTGCGTGAAAACGGAAGTCATGTTGTTTCAATACAATAAATTGATGAATGAAATATATTGAGATAACATCCTATGAATAAACCCATAAAATTAATGGGTTTTTATGGGTTCATTTAATGAACTCACGTCGTAGTCATGTGCTGTGTAAAACTGGGTGACCTATGAACAGAATATCTTCCATCTTGTACCTATCATGAATGTTACTGGCAGATTATGAGTTTAGCAAATAGGAATAGAAGAAAAACTTCCATTTTCTTTCATATTATTGAAAATTCTCTACATTTGAATAATTTTGACGAACGAAGATTTCTATCAAGAACAGACTGAACATGGGAGTTTTACAATGTAAAATGTGACGAAAAAAATTGATCCGAATTACTTTTAATCCTCTAACAGAAATTCAAGTATTCCTACCGTCAGAATTGAGGAAACGAAATGTGAAAAAAGTGATAATTTACCTTTGACCACGATGAGAGCTCCTCCTTAGGAGTGTAAAGGAACTCATCACTGTCTGTCTACGACAGGGTTTTTATAGTATCCGGTATCTTGGAATTTAGAAAAAAGGTCACAGTGGCAAAAATGACACATAAATTACTCAAATATTAATTTTCCTAGAAATTAATGAACAGTTGGATATGCCAGATATCTATTCTTGAAAATCGGAAGTTTTTATTAGAGCAGTAATTCTACGAGTAGAATCCACGACAGTACAGAAGGTGACAATCCGGTCGGTCGGTTTTCAACGCGCTAAACCAAAACGAAACGTACTTAAATATGTATATTTTTAAAAATAGTTACCTACTCTTTATCTAATCTTCGCATTTATTGCTTTCGATTCTACCAAGGTAGCGGAAGCTTTGTTTTCACTTTTCAAGGACGAAAAAAAAAATGTTCTCCAAAATCAAAATTTTCACTTGCATTTTGCGTTTTAGACCTTTCGGAACAATTTTCGTTTGGTGTCTGTGTGTCTGTCATGAATTCCTCGTAACGCTACTACCCCCAGAATACGATCGCTTCCCAGCGTATAAAAGCCCGGCGTCCGGTTTGCTGGTTATCCATTCTAAAACTTAATCTTGGCTTGTTCACTTGAAACCTCAAAAACCCTCAATGCCGGAGTTTTGTTAGCTCACCAAAAGAACCTACGGTTGTTTAACGACGCCGGGCAAATTATAACTCCCTGACATAGTCAACGGTCGTGCGAACGCCGGAGCTATTAATAAATTTGTCCTACCCAACATTCAGTTTGTTTTCATCATTTGACATTGGAGTCAAAATTACCGAGGCACAACAAACACCATGCCAATTAATAAAAAAAGTATAATTTTAGAGAAACTTACATATCTGTGTTTCAAAGTAAATACCGTTGAAGCACTGAAGTGCAATAACACGTATGTAAAAAATATTTATGTAAAAAATGTATGTAAAAAACTACTTGAAATACGCTGCAAATTATTACACAAAGGCTTAGTATTTTTCTGTATACAGGGTGTTTCACGAAAACGACACCCCCTTCATTTCCCCAAAATACAGCGTAAAAAATTGGGACCAACGCAATTCTTCATTATTTTTTGTGAGGATTTCAGAAAAAATACGATACGATACGCGCACGATTGACACTAAATTTATTTTTTCAATGGAATCCCCATTTTTTTATCATAGATTCGGATTCTACGTCAAATTTCATGAACAATTCATTCCCGCACCGATTTTTTTTAATTGTGCGCAACCTGGATTTTTGAACGTTCTAAGTTGCGCAACTCCACGATTGCAAAAAATTAGGTTTCGGAGAACCCTAGGTGTGGCACATGTTTTTTAATCATTTTTTGACGGTGAATCACAGGTTGTCGTCCGTTTTTCAATCTGCCTGGAAAATAAGCTTTCGAAGTGGACGTTCCTCTCGAAAGAACCAACTCAAAACGATGATTTCAACTGTCGAGCTCGACCTTTTTACTCAATTCAAGGGAAAAATGGTGGAGATATCAGCGCTCCGGTCGGGAGATCACGACGTTCCACCGTCTTATTTAAACCCACATTCCCTATTCGAGTCAATTTATACATATAGAAACTTGGTATTTGACGAATTGAGGAAAATATAAAATTTTGATGCATTACGAAGGAATGTGTATGGAGCCAATGTAAGGATAAAAGGAAGAACTTCTTCATAAATTTATTTTTCCATTACGTCGCATTACGTTTTTGTTGTGGATTCATTATTAAGCAAACACAATAGTGAAAGTTGTTCATCAATCGTAGAGGACACCAGACATTTTGGGTTGTTACTTCATTATAGGATACCATACAGCATCCAATAACCGCAAAGTATTATTTGCAGTTGAAATTAAGGCGTAACCAAGGAGACCCCAGCTTCTTGCCCACGAATTCTTGATGATCCAGTAGTCGTCGCCATCGAGAGATCCGTAGCCGACTAGGAGGACGGAGTGATCGAGATGACCACGCTTACTGGAATGCAACACTCCATGAGTATATGAATAGAATTCTGGTGGACAGTATATTAATACAGTAAGCGGACCGTGATGATACAAAGCAACCTTCACGGCGTCCGTGTTGTTGTGGACGTGGACGTAACCTTTGATAGGAGCAACAGGTTTTATGTTGTTCAACTTACATCTGCCGTTGATTTCTCTGTAATTTCCATAGTCGACAGTCAACGGCAAACCTCCGTGGTTTTCTATCCATTTGAAAGCATTTTCCGGGTAATTTCCGAAACATCCTCCGATTGTCGTGTTATCATCCGGATCATGCGTCCAACCGCAATCCATCAACGCCTGCTCAGACATGTCAGTCAGAATACCCGTCTTGAGGAAATAAGCGCCTTCCATAGATCCGACAGTTCCAAATGCCCAACAGCTGCCGCATCGCATTTGATCCTTGACTTCCGTGACAGCTCCGCGCAGCCTCCAATCGAACGACTTGGGCAGAGCGGCCGCCATTTCTCGGACTTCATCGTCTGTGTACGGAAAAGGCAGTGCAGAATCCTGAGATGAGCTACTAATCTTCAAACCTTTGTATTTTTTTCCACTAACGCTGACTTGTTTTGAAGTTGATTCTGCGGGTGATGGAACGTTTCCAATTATTGCATCATAAATATCTTTTACGAGCTCTAGATCTTCTTGTGAAGGAATGTGGCAATCAACATTATTCGGACCGTCCCAAATTGATTTTTCCGGTTCTTGAGGAATGTAATTGTAATAGAGCACGTTTCGGCGAAATGCACTTATAAATGATGCATCTCTTTCATCGTCGTATGAAGTGGTATGTGCCTTAACAGGGATCGGCCCTTCAGTTTTAGTCCCCATATTAATCCAGAGAGAGCCATCCGAAAGTATCCCATATTTATTTATTTTGTACGTCCATTCCTGAACTTGAGCCCCATTGACACTAATCATTCCTGATTTACTGTATCCTTCTGTGTTCGGGAGTCCATATTGTGAAGTGGTTACGTTTTCAAGAGGTAGACCAGGGATGAAGAAGCAGTTCATTTTATTAACATCAGCTCCCACGGTTTCTGGGAAATAATAGCAGAGTCCTTTCGTCTTCGGATCTTTAAGCTTGAGAATGAACGTGTTCTCGCCACCGTATAGATCCCATCTGACAGCTCCCTCTCCTTCTGATAAGTACTGCTTGGCGACCATAGATAACCCAGAAGATTCGTCTATCGCTTCCCATTCAACTGAATACCCAGATGGCCAGTGTACAGCCGTTGCACCGATCTTCAGAAGAAGACTCATCAGAGTGCAGATGAACAGGCACAGCAATTTATCCATGATGCCAGTCCAAGTTCAAAAACTGAAGCCCAACTGCAAAGAGGATATCTGGTTAACACATTCATCAAATATTTCAATTTACAACGTCTGCCAAATTGGGTGGATGCCATTTATCTTCTTAAATTTCAAATAAGTACCTACTGTGTGTAAAAATACATGACCTAGCAGCGTCATTGATGAATTTCCAGAATGGAAACTAGATTTTAACAATCAATGTGGTCAGCAAGAAGATAATATTTTGTTATCTATAGTACAATAAATTTTAATTTTTAGGGAATTACCAAAGGAATTAAAGCTATTGCAGTGTCCACAAAATATTCTACATTTTCGGAAACAGGAAGGACACAGTTTTTCCAAACATGTGATCGCACAAGGTTAACAATCAAGTTTATTTTGACAAATAATTCCCACCACCAAAACATAATCGGGATTAGCTCCTTTCCCCAGAAATGTTCAATTGTCTGATACCTGATGGAAAGTGATGTTTTGGGGACAAGTATACTCTGCGTACCAAAAAAACCGTTACCAAAAATCAATAACATTCGTGTGGATATGGTTAGGTAATGCATGTATTCCAGGGGACGTCCCATTGGACGGAAGGTCGATTTAAACCAGTTGGTAAGCGAGTAAACTGTTTCACTCGATGTAATTTATGTAGTAGTTCAGGCAAGAAATAGTGGTCCCCCCCCCCCCTCAAACCTCGAATTTGAAGAGCATTCTAAAATCCACGATCTACGACACCCAACGTGCAAATTCGAGTTCACCCTCGCCCCTCATCATCCATTGATGCCAGTCTGGCACCAAAGCGGAAGTATGTCGCAACGTTGAACTTTCATCTATTAGTTTTTCAAAGTTCACATCCGTATTCGAAGTGAAACACAAAAAAAAAAAAAAAAAAAAAAAACACAAAATATGCGATTTATGGTGTTCTGGCACCATGGTGGCACCACTATTAGTTCTATGGTGGTACGCATAAGAATTCATGAGAATCCGGAGCTATAATGAGAACTTTTCCTCAATTTCAAAGCTTGGGAACAATTATTAAGCTGTAAAGGAGCCGACCTATTTAAAACTCGGATATTTTGTGAATATTATCCCCCTCGCCCCCTCCTCGTGATAATTTAGATACTCTGGTGGAATGGAGTGTAATTTGTAAGATTTCTGAGTCGAACAAAAAAAGAAACACGCAAAACGGTATTTAATTGAGGCCTGGGCAGAGTTTCCAAGATCATGTCCGCAAACGCACGTTTTTCAGGACGTCCCACAGTGAGACTTGGGCGAGTGAATCACGAAAGAGGTCTAATCTCCGTTGTTTTTTCAGCTAACCAAAACTCGATCGATGTTCGTTTCTTCGATTTGTATGTAGTTTTGCCTTCTGCGCAACCAGTGATCAAATTTCCATATGAAGCTCTCTATTTTTCGAATCGAGTGTAAAGCGTTTAGTTCTTTCTAATAATCTTGATTGTAAAAGTGTGAAGGCAGTATGGTGTGGTGGGTAGTCCCTACCAATGGTTGGTAGGTAAAAAAAAATAGTGAGAAAGCAAAAAACGCCACAAGTCACTGCTCAAAGGTTCATTTCACATCAAGTGAGACAGCTGTATTATCTCATCAACTGGTTTAAATTTACCTAATGCTTATCCATTGGGATGTTCCCAGGAATACACGCATTACTTAACAATATGTTTAAGAATAATCTCCCCTTTCCCCTCCTTAGAAGGCAAAATTCGAAACTCCGGCGACGTAGTGCACAACTGGATAGTTTTTCGCGTCAAATAAAAAAAAAAAAAAAAAAAAAAAAAAAAAAATCGATTAAAATCCAAGGCTTGGGCAGACGTCACAAGATTTTGTCACACACACACAATCTCCGATGGTTTTTTGCCGATTTGGAATCAGAATTGTCTAAAACGGATTAGTGTGTGGTTATTTTTTGCTTCCTCACTACCGAAGGTAGGGAAGCTTTTTATTCGTGAAAGAAGTGAAAAAAAAATGTCCTCCAAAATCAAAATTTCCACTTGCTCTTTGCGTTTTAGAGCTTCCCGAACAATTTTGGTTCCGTGTCTGTCTGTCTGTCGGTCTGTCTGTGGTCAATCCTTGTCCCGGGCAAAACTATACTAACCTGTGGTCCGATTTTGATGAAATTTTCAGGGATTGTGCGGGTTAGGTCCTAGACGGTCCCCTATCAATTTCAGCACCTTCGGACTAATAGGAGCGAGTGCGCATGCGCTAACGTGAATTTCCTGGAACCTCGGTTTCTCGGTTTTTAATGAACCGATTTTGCTCAAATTTGGAGGTTAGTTAGGGACTAACTTCTAAGAGACACCCTATAAGTTTCAATCAAATTGGTCAAGCAATAGCCGCTGCGCAAGCGCGAACTTTAAATTTATTGTTACAACCAAAACTCTGCAACTATTCAACCAATTTCGATGAAATTTTCAGGGATTGTGTGGGTTAGGTCCTAGACGGTGGACCGCTAAATAAAGAATCATAATTTTTTCGCCAACTGATCCTATACGTCCATGTTACAATGAGAGAGGAAGCTATACTGCCCACCCAACTTGGCAGACGTTTTCTGTTGAGTGTTGTCCAAATTTACCCCAGATCAAGTGAGGGCCAAAACACTGTACAAGGAGAGGTGCGTGAAAACGAAAGTTATGTTGTTTCAATACAATAAATTGATGAATGAAATATATTGAGATAACATCCTATGAATAAACCCATAAAATAATGGGTTTTTATGGGTTCATTTAATGAACTCACGTCGCAGTCATGTGCTGTGTAAAACTGGGTGATCTAAGAACAGAATATCTTCCATCTTGTACCTATCATGAACGTTACTGGCAGATTATGAGTTTAGCGAATATGAATAGAAGAAAACTTCCATTTTCTTTCATATTATTGAAAATTCTCTACATTTGAATAATTTTGACGAACGAAGATTTCCATCAAGAACAGACTGAACATGGTAGTTTTACAATGTAAAATGTGACGAGAAAAATGGATCCGAATTACCTTTAATCCTCTAACAGAAATTCAAGCATTCCTACCGTCAGAATTGAGGATGTGAAATGTGAAAAAATTATAATTTACCTTTGACCACGATGAGAGCTCCTCCTTAGGAGAGTAAAGGAACTCATCACTGTCTGTCTACGACGGTAGGTTTTTATAGTATCCGGTATCTTGGAATTTAGAAAAAACGACTTCGAAGTTCTTATTACTTTCTCAGTTGCATAAATGACACATAAATTACTAAAATATTTATCTCCACCGAGATTAATGAACAGTTGGAAATGTCGAAGAACGAGGAAACGTCAGGTATCTATCCTTGAAAATCAGAGGTTTTTATTAGAGCAGTAATTTAACGAGTAGAATCCACGACAGTACAGAAGGTGACTATCCGGTCGGTCGGTTTTCAACGCACTAAATCAATACGTTAGGTAGTTATATATATTTATATTTTTTTGAATTCGTTACCTACTCTTCAAGGTTACAGAGTCACGTTTGGTCGAATAGATCAATCAAAGGAGGACAACACTGTATCTGAAATTTTCTCAACATGACTTTCATCATTGCTTCTTCTTTAAAGTCCAGAGGTACCTTTTTTAGGACGTCCCACAGTAAGACTTGGGCGTCCTTATGCGATCGATCTGGGGTGAAGTTGGACAACACTCAACAGAAAAAAAATAACCACACAGTAATCCGTTTTAGACCATTCTGAATCCAAATCCGCGAAAATACCCATAGGTGTATGTCTGTGTGTGTGTGTATGAGTGTGTGTGTGACAAAATCTTGTGTCGTCTGCACAGGCCTTAGTACTCAACCGATTTTCCTGGTTCTTTTTTTGTTCGACGCGGAAAACTATCTAGTTGTGCACTACGTCGCTGGAATTTCGAATTTTGCCTTTTAAGGGGGGAAAGGGGGGGTTAATGCTCAAAAAACGTGCGTTTTTGGGCATAATCTTGTGTCGTCTGCACAGGCCTTAGTTCTCAACCGATTTTCCTGGTTCTTTTTTTGTTCGACGGGGAAAACTATCTAGTTGTGCACTACGGCGCCGGAATTTCGAATTTCGCCTTTTAGGAGGGGGAAAGGGGGGGTTATTGCTTAAAAAACGTGCGTTTGCGGGCATAATCTTATAAACTTTGCCCAGGCCTCAATTTCCAACCGATTTGTGTGTTTCTTTTTTTGTTTGACTAAAATAACTTCCGAGTTGTACATGATTTCACCAGAGTACCAAAATTCGGAAGAGGAGGGGATGGGTGGGGGATAATATTCACAAATATCCAATTTTTCAATATTTCGGTTCCTTTACTGCTTACTAATTGTATCCAAGCTTTGAAATTGAGGAAAATTTCTCATTATACCTTAGGATTTGCATTAATTACTTTCTGTACCACCATGGAACTAAAAGTGGTGTCACCATGGTGCCAGGGCACCTTCAACCTCATATTTCTTGGGTTTTTTGGTGTTTCACCTTGAATACGGATGTGACATTCGACGGACTGCCTACTAAACCTAATAGATGAAAGTTCAATGTTACGACGTATTTCCGCTTTGGTGCCAGACTGGCACCATTGGTGGTGGGGGGGGGGGAACTCGAATTCGCATGTTGGGTGTCGTAGATCATGGATTTTAAAATGCTCTTCAGATTCGAGACTCCCATCCCGCCAGAAGTGTTATGGTTTATAATGGTGAAGGGGGGGGGGGTGTCACTATTTCTTCCCTAAAGTAATAAATAAATTGCATCGAGAGAAACAATGTGTTAGAAGTCCAATTTTTAAGCTCTCTGCAACAATATCAGATATTGTTAGATAAAATTGTTAGATTCTAACAATTTCAAGTCAAAACCAGTTAGCATGGAACATGCTTTAGCCTTGAGCTAACTGACAAAAAGTGTTACGTTTTGCGGGAAGGGTAACTAGGAACGGTATCGAGTCACGAAATTTTGCTTAGTCGTTGGTACAGAACTAAGGATCGTGTAACTTGGTGTAACTCAAGGGAACACGCTTCAGCCATCACCTAACTGGGCAAAAATGTGACGAGCCGCGGAACGAATGTAGCGCGGGATTTTGTAACGATTTTCACTTACAACCGACCCGTTTCTAAGGAAAATCGATTCGCCTCCCATTGAAAAGCAATCAATTTATGCGTAAATTATATACTGCCAAAACAGCTGTAAATATGGACGAAGCTGAGATACCTATACCCCTGATTTGAAAGAACTGTAAACAAAACTGCCTCGTTTTTTACAAAATTTGTAAAATTAAAAAAATATTAAATCATTAAAAATTAATATTAAACAAAATATTTTTTGATTTAATCAATAACGCAAAATTTTGTAGGGAAGGAGAGAGGTTCTTTTCAAAACACAAACGGTGGATACAGCTTTCCTACAAGTACGCAACCACGAGAGACATTTTATGTCTTATGTTTAATAAATTGAGAGCTTTCCAATGAGTGGTGAACGATTTTTGTGGGGTGGAAAATGAGGAAGTTAGTTTTCCCTAGGAACGATTGGTTGTACGTGAAAATCATCAGAAATTTCCGCGTAACGCTCCCCTCATAACGCTCCCCGCGTGACGGTTTTTCATTTATGTGCCATAGTAAAGACATAAAATTTCAAAAAAAATTTTAAGTTGATTAGATTCAATCTAATCGAAGGATCTTGAAACCTAAGTAAGATTTTTTTATGAACGCGGGCTTTCAGTTCCGATGTGTATTTTGACGCTTTAGATGTATTCGATTTCTTAATAATAACAATACCTTTGATGCGATTGTGACTGCTTTACAAAGTAGTGAGTCATCGTCTACTTCCACGGAAGAGCGAATAAGGAAGCTCATTTGCAAACTTGTAATATACCAAGAGCATTCGAGAAGCTTCGACCACTAAAGGCATGGCTAAAGGAACAGCTAAATGAACAGCTTGATGGAGAACCAGTGATCGAAACAGAAGGGTGATCTATACAGAAAATAATAAACCTTTGAGCAATGATTTGCAGCGTTTTCAAATTAATATCCATTGTTAATAAGCTATACTTAATGCAATGAAAAAATGCCTTAAGAAGACGCATCTCTTTCACACCAAACGAGTAGCTACTATGGACTCCAGCACCATAGACTAGTCCAGTTTCCATTTTTCGAAAAGGTTGACCAAAGACCCACCTTTGAAGCGCCAAGATCCAATCATAAATTACCTCTTCTTCTTTTAACGAAGTATAACTAAGTTTAAGCTTACTTAAGCAAACATAATTTTGCGATCATGTATTCTTAACTCCAATTCCTGTAATTCACTTAATTCCAGCTAAATGAAAATGTACAGAACCGAAAATTATCATTAACAACTTCTGTGATCGTTTAGCTGATTGTATGAACGAGTACCATTCGATACCTTTTAGAACTCTGTACTCAAATTAGCACGCTTCGTTCGTTGATGGATGAATATACGAAGTGTACTCCCATGGCTCCGGATGTTCGTTTACCATCATGCTAACACAGAGGAACATTTCGATTCAATTTTCTAATACATGTTCTATTGGTTTCAATAGTAGGCTTCTCAGAGGGGATTATCGGCAGATATTCCATCCAAATTCCAATATTAGGTAATTAAATTGGAAAATTAGAGGAGCACTCTGACCTAGTAACCTTTTGCGTAGCACCTGCACCGGGGTAACGTATTCATGAATAGAGCTGGGAGAGAGCACCTTGTCACCTGTCAACTGCACCCCTGAGGAGCAACGCCTGATTTGAGTCCAATTCTCCAAGGGAACTTCACTATTGCAACCCAAACCCTCTGCCCTGAGGGTGAAATGAGGTGAACTCCACCAGATTAATAAAGTTAGAGGGTGTTCCTCGGACAAACAGGGCATGCGGGTTTTCACGAGAGAATGAATTTGCTCGCTGATTAAACCTACAGGATGTATAAGTTCGTGGAACGGAGATGGCTCCAAATCCTATTTACAGTTTGATAGAACAGAGAGGTTACAGCCTAGTGTGGAGACTCTTCCAATTTATAGGATATCATAATTTAACAAACAATAAATAAAAAATAATCAACTAACCAGAAAAAAAATTTAAGATAGAAATAGATATAAATTAATAATTTTAGCAATAAGTTAGTTATATAAGCTAGTTTATAATTCATAGTTTAGGATAGAAGACCACGTGGTCACCATGTGGTGAATGTACAATTAGCTAATAGGATTAGTTTTATCTCTCCCTTTCACTTGACATGACAGACAAACAACCTTTCACCTCGTGGCCTCGTTACTAGGTGGCCCCCTTTCCTTTCTGATCCTTTCACCTCCCTTTCACTCAGACTATATAAATAGAACAACGGCCTGACAAACTTTAGTACTCTTTCGACGGCCTGAAGATGATGTCCTTACATCGAAAGCGCTCGCCTCCTGAACTCGAATTGCTGGACGGATTCTTCAATACGGTACGTAGATAATAATGGGGAATTTCACCATGTCGGAATTTCCTATTTTTGGCCCCAAAATCGGATTCAGCACCTCGAAAAACCTCCTAAGGCAAACTTTCAGCCCGAACCGCTTAATTTACGAATAAACAAAACAGTGTAGAAAATACGAATGTTTGAAAAAACCGGGAAAATGACGTCATCCTGGAATAGTTCATTTATGGCCGCTTGAAGCGCTGAGATCGAGAAATCTATAGTCCCCCGATGCAAAATTTCACGAAACAGTAAAGTTCGAAATCGAAAAACTGAAGAAAAAAATAGAAAAAGCAAGATGGGGAAAATTAGGTTTCCCCTGTTTTTGTTTGATAACTTTTCTCTTAGAAAACACAATTTCGTCGTCCCACTGGGCAACACTGGGATGAGACGGCGATCCGAATAGCCAATCAGCGAGCGTTCCCGCTTCACGTCCGTTTTCCGGTTAGTTTTGAAATCAAAAATTTTGATTGTCTCCCAAAAATAACAGGAGATTTATTTTCCGAAATCAGCCCGATTTTCATTTATCCCACACCATTAACTATTCAGGAAAAATGCAAACATAATTCGGTGAAATTCCTCATTGTATTCCTATAACTAGGGGAACTAACCCCATTCATTTAATATGAAATTCTGCCAATATGAAATCAGTTTCCCTCGATCTTCGCGGGGATTTTTGACACATGATTCACTTGTTTAGGCATTTTTCTACTACGGTCATTTGTTCTTCTTGGGTATTCCTGGTGTTAAAAGTTATTCTAGAGCCCTATTTTTGGATTTGATATGAAATTCAGAATCTAAAATTGAGGCGAATTCCCCATATTCCCATATACTCAACCTACGATTGTGTGAACTTAATTATGTTTTGACTATGGCTGAATGTTGAATACTGTCGTGAACTCCCTCATATTTGTCAGATTTTCCAATAAACAGTTGGAGGCCAAGATTCCTAACGGGACATACGCTGGGCAACGGTCACAACAAAAGCGACGTGTCCCTCTCCCTTGGACGGTCACCTACCGGGGTCACCCCTGGAATACGATCACTTCCCAGCGTATAAAAGCCCGGCGTCCGGTTTGCTGGTTATCCATTCTAAAACTAAATCTTGGCTTGTTGTAATGTAATGTAATGTAAGGATGAAAGGAAGATGTTCTTCATAAACATTTATTTTTCATTACGTCGCAGTATTGTTTTTATTGTGGGTTCATTATTTAGTAAACACAACAGTGAAAGTTGTTCATCAATCGTAGAGGACACCAGACATTTTGGGTTGTTACTTCATTATAGGATACAATGCAGCATCCAATAACCGCAAAGTATTATTTGCAGTTGAAATTAAGGCGTAACCAAGGAGACCCCAGCTTCTTGCCCACGAATTCTTGATGATCCAGTAGTCGTCGCCATCGAGAGATCCGTAGCCGACTAGGAGGACGGAGTGATCGAGATGACCACGCTTACTGGAATGCAACACTCCATGAGTATATGAATAGAATTCTGGTGGAGTGTATATTGATACAGTAAGCGGACCGTGATGGTACAAAGCAACCTTCACGGCGTCCGTGTTGTTGTGGACGTGGACGTAACCTTTGATAGGAGCAACAGGTTTTATGTTGTTCAACTTACATCTGCCGTTGATTTCTCTGTAATTTCCATAGTCGACAGTCAACGGCAAACCTCCGTGGTTTTCGATCCATTTGAAAGCATTTTCCGGGTCATTTCCGAAACATCCTCCGTTTGTCGTGTTATCATCCGGATCATGCGTCCAACCGCAATCCATCAACGCCTGCTCAGACATGTCAGTCAGAATACCCGTCTTGAGGAAATAAGCGCCTTCCATAGATCCGACAGTTCCAAATGCCCAACAGCTGCCGCAGTGCATTTGATCCTTGACTTCCGTGACAGCTCCGCGCAGCCTCCAATCGAACGACTTGGGCAGAGCGGCCGCCATTTCTCGGACTTCATCGTCTGTGTACGGAAAAGGCAGTGCACAATCCTGAGATGAGCTACTAATCTTCAAACCTTTGTATTTTTTTCCACTAACGCTGACTTGTTTTGAAGTTGATTCTGTGGGTGGTAGAACGTATCCAATTATTGCATAAAAAATATCCTTTACGGATTTTTGATCTTCTGGTGAAGGAATGTGGCAATCAACATTATTCGGACCGTCCCAAATTGATTTTTCCGGTTCTTGAGGAATGTAATTGTAATAGAGCACGTTTCTGCGAAATGCATTTATAAATGATGCATCACTTGTATCGTCGTATGACGTGGTATGTGCCTTAACAGGGATCGGCCCTTCAGTTTTAGTCCCCATATTAATCCAGAGAGAGCCATCCGAAAGTATCCAAAATTTATTTATTTTGTACGTCCATTCCTGAACTTGAGCCCCATTGACACTAATCATTCCTGATTTACTGTATCCTTCTGTGTCCGGGAGTCCATATTGTGAAGTGGTTACGTTTTCAAGAGGTAGACCAGGGATGAAGAAGCAGTTCATTTTATTAACATCAGCTCCCACGGTTTCTGGGAAATAATAGTAGAGTCCTTTCGTCTTCGGATCTTTAAGCTTGAGAATGAATGTGTTCTCGCCACCGTATAGATCCCATCTGACAGCTCCCTCTCCTTCTGATAAGTACAGCTTGGCGACCACAGATAACCCAGAAGATTCGTCTACCGCTTCCCATTCAACAGAATACCCAGATGGCCAGTGTACAGCCGTTGCATCGATCTTAAGAAGAAGACTTATCAGATTGCAGATGAACAAGCACAGCAATTTATCCATGATGCCAGTCCAAGTTCAAAATCTGAAGTCCAACTGAAAAGAGGATATCTGGTTAACACAATCATCAAATATTTCAATTTTACAACGTCTGCCAAATTGGGTGGATGCCATTTATCTTTCGTATTTAATTTCAAATAAGTACCTACTGTGTGTAAAAATACATGACCTAGCAGCGTCACTGATGAATTTCCAGATTGGAAACTAGATTTTAACAATCAAAGTGATCAGCAAGCAAACAATATTTTGTTATCTATAATACACTAAATTTCCATTTTTAGGGAATTACCAATGGAATGAAAGCTATTGCAGCGTCTAAAAAATATTCTAAATTTTCGCTAGCAGGAAGAACATGGTTTTCCAAACATATCATCGCACAAGGTTAACAATCAAGTTTATTTTGACAAATACTTCCACCACCAAAACATAATCGGGATTAGCTCCTTTCCCCAAAAATTTTCAATTCCCCAATACTGAATGGAGAGTGATGTTTTGGGGACAAGTATACTCTACGTACCAAATGCAAGTATTCTAGGGGACGTCCCATTGGACGGTAGGTCAATTTAAACCAGGTGGTAAGCGATTAAACTGTTTCACTCGATGTAATTTATTTAGTATTTCAGGGAAGAAATAGTGGTCTCTCCAAACCCCCCCCCCCCCCCCCCCATGTCGCAACGTTGAACTTTTGGTTTATTATTTTCAATGATGAACCTTTGGAATCGACCAAGAAAAAAAAAATTTTTAACACCCCACAAAATTTGAAGGTTTACGTTTCAAAGTACGTAGAATCCAAAAATCGAATAAAAATTTGGCCGTCCGTCCGCCGTCCGCCGTACGCGGCACTTTTGCCACTTAGCATTGATATAGCACCGATTTTGATGAAATTCAGTATGTAGTCTCCTTCTGGGGTGCCCCGAAGATTTTGGTTGAGGTAGGTCACTTCTAAGGGTTCCAAAATCAATTTTGAAATTTTGAAAACGCCCTAACTCAAAAAATTTTGATATAAAGGTATTGCTTTTCCTTTAATTTAAGATTCTATAGGAATTTTAAAGTTTTTTGAGACCACCCGGAGCTTTGTAGGACAAACCGTTCGCTTACAACGAGAAGTTAAGGTTTGGACGTACGATGAATCAGAAACACGAGTGTGAATCGCAAAAGAGGCCTAATCTCCGTTCAAATTAAAGCTGACCGAAATGCGATCGATGTTTTTCTTCATGTTGGATGGTTGGTGGCTTTGCAGACGAGTGATCTACATAGAAAAATAAAAAATAATAAACCATTGTGTTATGTTATATAATTGTGTAAAATATAAATCATAAGACAACACGAGTGGGATGTGGAAACTGGAATTAATCTTTTATTGTTTACACTTGGCTACCAGATTTCAGGTTGGTAACCAAGGATCAAAACTAACAATAACTACATGTAGGTATATCACATCTCCCCTTCTTCAGCCGGATCCTGTACCCTAAGGCTTGAAAGGGACACAGTGAAAACGATTTCTCTGGATCCTTCCACCTCTCTCCGTTTCAACTAGATGGGAACGAGGCTGGTCTAGTTTCCTCAAAACGCGACCCTTCGTCTTCATATTGGTGATCCATGCATGCTGACCGGGTTCCAATGGTGGACGTTCCATGAATGATTCATGTCTTATGTCGTAGTTCTTCTTTGACTTCTCCCTCTGCGTCAACTCCTTGTACTTCAGAGCTGCTTCGCCCACAAGAGTGGGCCTCAAAGAGTTCTGCAACACTGGTACCGAGGTTCGGAGCTTACGTCCCATTAGAAGTTCCGATGGGGAATATCCATTCTCAAGTGAGGTAGCGTTGTAGTGCAGGAGACCCTCAGCCCAATCCGTACACTTCATAATCAACAGCTTAGCCGTCTTCACAGCGGACTTCGCAAGACCATCCGATCGAGCATACGTGGGACTACTTGCTAAAATTTCAAACTCATACTCCTTGCCGAAGTCAACAAACACGCGGCTGTTAAACGGTGGACCGTTGTCACTTCGTACCTTTTGCGATACCCCATGTCTGGCAAAAATTTGTTTAAGTACTTTGACTATGGTAGAAGCTTGGTTGTTCTTGACTTGCTGAATTTCGAGGAACTGAGAAAAGTAGTCTTGCAGTATAAGAAACAACTCCCCTTTTGCCTTCAGAAAGTCAATCCCCACTGTGGACCATGGTAGCTGAGGAAAGTCTGTTGGCTTCGTAGGATCTGAATGGCTGGGGTGATACTTGGCACATAAAACGTCGACGTTTTCCTGTAGGACTCCTCCAAGTTCGAAGTCGTCAGTATCAAGTCTGGCATCAGTCGTTCTAGACAATATCGTACATGTACCTCCAACCATAGCCCCTGGAAGTGGCTGAAAAAATTCAGAAAATTGATCTTCCACCCTCGCTTCCAGAACATTCGAGGTGCGTCTGTTGATTGATAGAAGCTTGAGCCCTTCTATAGACGATCTACCCAAAAGAGGAGTAGCCAATTCTTTTATGACAAAAATTTGTTCTTGAATAGTTGAAGATCCGTAGGAAAGTTCAGCAGCAAACGTACCCAAACAGGTAAGCGACCCACGTCCAGCATGACTTATTCTGCCGAGATAGGGGACCAAAGACATGGGAGAAATTCTAACGACGTTCAAAATGGAAGGCGGAACGCATGTCGCATCAGCACCTGAAAACTGACGTTGTATGTATTCAGATGCATAGGAACCACGTATGGGGCTGAAACTGAGGGGCCAGAAACATGATCAATGTGCACGGTACCAGTGCCCAGTCGCATCGACTCGACGTCTAACTCTTCTTCAGAGTGTTCCAACACTACTTCGTCTGTGGAAGACCGTTTCTTTTTGAAGCAACAAACCTCAAAATGCCCCTCCACTTTACAGAAATTGCACCTAGCTTTGATGGCAGGGCAACTGTTTTGGGTGTGAAAACCCTGTTGGCCACAGCGATAGCAGCCACTCCTACGAGGTGGCTGTGGAATGGATCTTGAAGAGCTAGAAATGGCTTTTGCTCTGCTGGTGCCTACTTCTGCTATCTCCCTTCCGCTACGCACCGTGGTCTGTTGGCTCTTGACTAACTCCGATTGCTTAGCTTTATAAATTGCGGAAGTTAATGTGAGGCTATTGTCTAATTGTAACTTTTCTGAAAGCTTTGAATCAAGTAAGCCAATCACGATTTGATCTCGAATCATTTCGTCTTTCAGTGCACCGTAATTACAAAATTTGATTAGATTATATAATCTAGTTAGGAATGAATCAAAAGTCTCTCCGTCCTGTTGATAGCAGTTTCGAAAACGAGCTCTTTCAAAGATCACATTGACAGTTTTATCAAAGAATTTTGTAAACCTTTCGACTAGTAAATCATAGGTAATACTGTCCTCTTGCACATTAAAGGAGGATAAAATGTCCTCACCTTCGTATCCTAGAAGTCCCATCAGGCAGTTAACTTGTATAGAATCCGGCTCCTTGAACAATCCGGACGACATCCTGTATCGTTCAAAACGCTTCAACCAGCGCAGCCACTCGTCCGATTTTAAGTCGAATCTGTCAGGTACCGGCCCTTGGAAACGGAAATTAGCTCCTGTATTCGTAGACGTTGTATCGTCATGATCCTCTTGCCGTTTCGCACGTCCTTTAGTCCGCAGCGCCATGTTATGTTATATAATTGTGTAAAATATAAATCATAAGACAACACGAGTGGGATGTGGAAACTGGAATGAATTAGAGATGGGTCGCTCATTAAAGATCCGGATCTTTGAGCCGGCTCTTTCAGAAGAGCGAGTGAACCACGGGTCAGTAAAAAAGAACCGCGGCTCTTCGGATCTTTTGAGCTCAGTGCTGGTAGTGTTCGGTGAAGATCGGTTCTTTAAAAGAGCGAGTGAACTGCGGATCAGTAAAAATGACAAATGAATCGCGGTTCTTCGATCTTCGGATCTCTTGAGATCCAGTAAAATAAATGAACGGCGGCTCTTCGATCTTCGGTTTTTTTTTTAGATTGGCAGTGTTCGGGAAAATTAGGACCTCCTTTTCGTCAGCTCACTGATGCCTACCCGTACGATAATTCAGAGGGAAAATACGATGTAAGTCGATCAAACAATACAATTTTGCGGAATTGTATCGTACCACCACATGCATTATTGTATTTTTGGTCGTAAACTTTACCGTATTTTTCCAGTGTTTTCTGTGACCCACTTTCTGATTCTTTCCGTCGTCTTTTCTCCCTGTTTAATTTTTACACCATGATTTTTTGTGAGGAGCTTTCTGATACAAGTTCAAAAGGCAAGCAAAAGCACATCCTTATCTTACCATTATTATCAATATTGAAGCTTACGTACTTATTGGTTCGTTTATTCTCTTTCAACTTGGTTACCTTAATTTCCTATGTTGAATACCTATAACATCAAAATGTTATACCTACTAAGATTTTTTTTTAAATTGTGGTTTGTCTTTAGAGGCATAAAAAATGCAGATTTCATATAAATAAATAGTTTACCAAAAAACTTTATTTTTAAATCTTACTTATTCATTGCTTTAATCTTGTTCATTTACTGTTTTTCGTTGATTTTTTGAAGGATTTGTTGAGCATCTTTATTGAACAACAGCGCTTTTTGGGTTATTATTTTCAATAATGAACCATTAGAATCGAGCAACAGAGAAATTATTCCCTCTCGCCCTCAAAATTTATGGTTTAGGATTCAAGGTAGTGTAGAATCCAATAATCGAATAAACATTTCCGGGCAGAACTAAAATAAACCGTTGTGTAACAATTTGTAGCGTTTTTATCGTATTTTCATCTCTACAATAAATACGAGCTCAAAAGAGCCAAAAAGAGCCACTGATCCGTCGAAAAGATCCGGATCTTTTGAATGAGCGGAGCGCTCAGAGCCGTTCTTCTTGGTGAACCGTTTTGCCCATCTCTAGAATGAATCTTTTATTGTTTACACTTGGCTACCAGATTTCAGGTTGGTAACCAAGGATCAAAACTAACAATAACTACATGTAGGTATATCACACATTGCGTAATCATTTGCAGCGTTCATCTATTAGTTTTCAAAGTTCACATCCGTGTTTAAGGTGAAACACACAAAAAAAAAAAAAAAAACCACAAAATAAGCGGTTTATGGTGTTCTGGCACCATGGTGGCACCACTATTAGTTGTATGGTGGTACAGATGAGAATTCATGAGAATCCGGAGCTATAATGAGAACTTTTCCTCAATTTTAAAGCTTGGGAACAATTATTAAGCTGTAAAGGAGCCGACCTATTTAAAACTCGGATATTTTGTGAATATTATTTCACTCGCCCCCTTCTCGTGATAATTTTGATACTCTGGTGGAATAGAGTGTAATTTGTAAGATTTCTGAGTCGAACAAAAAAAGAAACACGAAAAACGGTATTTAATTGAGGCCTGGGCAGAGTTTACAAGATCATGTCCGCAAACGCACGTTTTTCAGGACGTCCCACAGTGAGACTTGGGCGAGTGAATCACGAAAGAGGTCTAATCTCCGTTGAATTTTCAGCTAACCAAAACTCGATCGATGTTCGTTTCTTCGATTTGTATGTAGTTTTGCCTTCTGCGCAACCATTAATCAAATTTCCATATGAAGCTCTCTATTTTTCGAATCGAGTGTAAAGCGTTTAGTTCTTTCCAATAATCTTGATTGTAAAAGTGTGAAGGCAGTATGGTGTGGTGGGTAGTCCCTACCAATGGTTGGTAGGTAAAAAAAAACGCCGCAAATCATTGCTCAAAGGTTAATTTTACATCAAGTGAAACAGTTGTATTATCTCATCAACTGGTTTAAATTTACCTAATGCTTATCCATTGGGACGTCCCCTGGAATGCACGCATTACTTAACAATATGTTTGAGAATTAACCTCCCCTTTCCCCTCCTTAGAAGGCAAAATTCGAAACTCCAGCGACGTAGTGCACAACTGGATAGTTTTTCGCGTCAAAAAAAAACAAAAAAAAAAAACACAAAAATCGATTAAATTTCAAGGCCTGGGCATACGTCACAAGATTTTGTCACACACACACAATCACCGATGGTTTTTTTGCCGATTTGGAATCAGAATAATTCTGACAATTATTGTCTAAATCGGATTCATTTAGACAATATTGTCTAAAACGGATTAGTGTGTGGTTATTTTTTTCAGTTGAGTGTTGTCCAAATTTACCCCAGATTAAGTGAGGGCCAAAACACTGTAGAAGGAGAGGTGCGTGATAACGAAAGTTATGTTGTTTCAACACAATAAATTGATGAATGAAATATATTGAGATAACATCCTATGAATAAACCCATAAAATTAATGGGTTTTTATGGGTTCATTTAATGAACTCACGTCGTAGTCATGTGCTGTGTAAAACTGGGTGACCTATGAACAGAATATCTTCCATCTTGTACCTATCATGAACTTTACTGGCAGATTATGAGTTTAGCGAATATGAATAGAAGAAAAACTTCCATTTTCTTTCATATTATTGAAAATTCTCTACATTTGAATAATTTTGACGAACGAAGATTTCTATCAAGAACAGACTGAACATGGGAGTTTTACAATGTAAAATGTGACGAGAAAAATGGATCCGAATTACCTTTAATCCTCTAACAGAAATTCAAGCATTTCTACCGTCAGAATTAAGGACTTGAAATGTGAAAAAATGATAATTTACCTTTGACCACGATAAGAGCTCCTCCTTAGGAGAGTAAAGGAACTCACCACTGTCTGTCTACGACGGTAGGTTCTTATAGTATCCGGTATCTTGGAATTTAGAAAAAACTACTTCGAATTTCTTATCACTTTCTCTTATCAGTATTTCTTATACAGTTGCGAAAATGACACATAAATTACTAAAATATTAATTTCCACCGAGATTAACGAACAGTTGGAAATGTCAAAGAACGAGGAAACGTCAGGTATCTATCCTTGAAAATCAGAGGTTTTTATTAGAGCAGTAATTCTACGAGTAGAATCCACGACAGTACAGAAGGTGACTATCCGGTCGGTCGGTTTTCAACGCACTAAATCAATACGTAAGGTAGTTGAATAAATTCATATTTTTTAAAACTCGTTACCTACTCTTCAGCTAAGCTTTGTATTTGTAAACCAGGTCAAAATGTGGTTTCTTATAAAAATGAAATTTTTCTTTCTCCAATCTTATATTTCAGCCAGAGGTGCATTTAGGAGTTTGAGTTAGATTGGTTTCGAAACTACTTCGATGAGAGTGCCTGGTATTCTGGAAAGGTATCAAATGAATGGGGTTAGTTCCGCTAGTTATAAGAATACAATTATTATCTACGTACTTTATGGAGAATCCGTCGTAACCAGCAAGTCGAGTACAGGAGGCGAGCGCTTTCGATGTAAGGACATCATCTTCAGGCCGTCAAGAGAGTACTCGACTTGCTGGTTACGACGAAATCAATTAACAGTTGGAAATGTCGAAGAACGAGGAAACGTCAGGTATCTATCCTTGAGAATTCGGAAGTTATTATTAGAGCAGTAATTCTACGAGTAGAATCCACGACGGAACAGAATGGTGACAATCCGGTCGGTCGGTTATCAACGCGCTAAATCAACACGAAAGGTACTGAGATACACTTATTTTTTTGAAAATCGTTACCTGCACTTCATCTAAGCTTTGAATTTTGTAAAACAGATCAAAATGTCGTCTCTCCTAAAAAATGAAATTTTCTTCCTTCACTCTTGTTTTCCAGCCAGAGGAGCATTTTGGAGCTCGAGTTCAATTGAAGAGTCGAGAGAGAGACTGTTTGACTGTTTTAATGAAAATTGTGATACAATTAGGACCTTCAGGTCCTCTCTTACAATATATCACAAAGCATAAGAAACAAAATAAATCATATAGTCAGGCACAGTTAGACAATAAAATAATATAAAAGAGTGGTGCTGTGCATTAAATCGTTTAGAATAATAGTTTCAGGAGTGAAATACGTTTAGAATAATAGTTTCAGGAGTGAAATACAATATAAATATTCCTTTTGAAATTAGTACATCTTGTGACAAAAAGTAATAATTATATTAAGTTAGCGCCTAGAGAGAGATAAAAAGTAAGTAAAACTTGTCATTCATTATGTTTAATAAGATGAAATCAACTTTGCTTTATATTCTTTTTTAAACCAATCAACAGATTTTTGAACATCAAAGAGATCAGGATTATCATTGTATATCCTTATTGCTTGTAGATGGAAAAATCGACCATAAGTCTCCGTATTATGCAATGGCACTTGTAGCAAGTGAATCGCATTCCGAGTAGGAAAAGAATGAATGCTTGACATGGTGACAAAATTAGATCGCAAGTACTCAGGATTTCCAAATTTCAATATCTTAAATAACATTACTCCGATTCTAAATATCCTCCATTCGCCAATCTTCAACCATTCCGCTTGTCTATAATAAGGAGTCACATGTTCGTAAATAGGGAGTTGAAGATAAATCGCATACAAGCGTTCTGAGCACGCTGTAATTTCTGCGTGCTCACACCAGAAATATCACAATAAGCTATTGCAGCATAATCTATGATAGGGAATAATAATGACTGAACTAGGTGCTTTTTTACTTCTTGAGGCAAATGATAAGCCAATCGCCTGAATTGATTCAGGCCTTTATAGATTTTATTACAAACACCAGACACTTGTTCATTCCATTTAAGGTTACTGTCAACTATAATTCCAAGATTTTTTACGGTATTTTCAAATTTAAGTGGACTGGAATTGACTATTACAGATGGTGTATTACTAAGATCAATTTTGTTTATCAGTACATTATTTCCTATTAGAATAAATTTACATTTATCAGGATTTATCTTTAGTCCATGATCACTACACCAAATCACAAGCATTTTCAAATCTTCAGAGAGAGAGGGAGAGAGAGAGAGATAGAGGGAGTACTTCGATAAGAGGGCCTGGTATTATGGAAAGGTTTCCATTCAAGGTTACAGAGTCACGTTTGGTCGAATAGATCAATAATAGATCAAAGGAGGACAACACTGTATCTGAAATTTTCTAAACATGACTTTCATCATTGTTTCTTCTTTAAAGTCCAGAGGTACCTTTTTAGAAGTCCAATTTTTAAGCTCTCTGCAACAATGTCCAACTATTTTCAAGTCAAAACCTGTTAGCATGGAACATGCTTTAGCCTTGACCTAACTGGCAAAAAGTGTTACGTTTTGCGGGAAGGGTAACTAGGAACGGTATCGAGTCACGAAATTTTGCTTAATCACAAGTGATTATTATGATTATATATGATTTTTGTGGGGTGGAAAATGAGGAAGTTAGTTTTCCCTAGGAACGATTGGTTGTACGTGAAAATCATCAGAAATTTCCGCGTAACGCTCCCCTCATAACGCTCCCCGCGTGACGATCCCCGCGTGACGATTTTTCATTTATGTGCCATAGTAAAGACATAAAATGTCAAAAAAAAATTGTAAGTTGATTAGATTTAATCTAATCGAAGGATCTTGAAACCTAAGGTAAGATTTTTTTTATGAACGCGGGCTTTCAGTTCCGATGTGTATTTCGACGCTTTAGGTGTTTTCGATTTCTTAATAATAACAATACCTTTGATGCGATTGTGACTGCTTTACAAAGTAGTGAGTCAATCGTCTACTTCCACGGAAGAGCGAATAAGGAAGCTCATGTGCAAACTTGTATTATACCAAGAGCATTCGAGAAGCTTCGACCTCTAAAGGCATGGCTAAAGGAACAGCTAAAGCATGTTCCATGTTTCTTGAATTTTAGCCAAAGGCTCTAAGCATAAGTTTTTTTGGTTAACTACCTTATTACTTCAAAAATATGAATCGATTGCATGAAACAAATACTGTCAAAAAAGTGGGGGCCACCACATCAGTTTCCCAGTAAAATACTCCAGGAGGGGGGAGGTATTATTTGGATAAGAAGTTTATTTGTCTTATTTCGTTTCTAGAATAGGCCGCTAGTTGTGTACAATCAAAGGAGATGGAACCTTCAACCAATTCTATCTAGTCCTAGGTACCTACTCAATTTTAAACTGTCAAAATTGAAGTTTAGAAGGAGATACTATTCTTTTTGTTCGTGTTTGTAATCATGAAGATCATCATGTCCACAAATATCCAGATAGGAGCTTTTCTAGCTTTTTTTTTGGAAATTTTTCAATAATTTGAGAAAAATTTCATTTTTATGCCATAATTGTGATTATTTATTCAAGTACTTGTAGTTTGAATTTGTTTAATTAAAAAAAAAATTTTACCCTCCCCGAATGGCGAGCCCGGGGTGTTCTCCCCTTTCTACAAGCCTCTACCACCTATGAAACCCGCGATTTCGAAAGTTCAGCCATGAGACATCTTACACGTTACACCTCTCATACATAAATCAATCAATATACAGCATACAGAAATGGACAGAAAAATGGATAATCGTAATAAATTGAACTTCGTCGGTACATATCGATTTCACTAACAGATAATCGATTATATTCCGGTACATTCCAAGGGGGGAGTTATTCCGAATACTAATGAAGCAAAATACAGTGGCATGTCATTAGACGACAAACTTAGGTAGAGAGCCCATGTCAGAAAAGAAAGAAAGAAGAACTCCATATAAAATTCATAAAAATGCATTGGCTGATGGGGAGACGGTCGAAGATGACAATACAGAACAAGCTTGCATTGCTCAACCAGTGTGGATATGTAGAACACAGCTTAGAGGCTGCACGGCTCAATCAAATCGAGATATCATCCAAAGAATCCAGAACAATGTGCAAAGAACTGTTGTCAGCGGTACATTCGAAACGAACGTCTCCATCATGAGCTTCGGATCGAAACAATAAACGAAGCTGTGAGACACCTACGGCGGCTACGAGGAAGCTGCCCAACTCCTTGACGCAAGTTAGTGATATCGTTAGAAGATTCCAGAGTACAATACCACTAAGTGGTACTTCTAGGTCAAGTCTTGACCTAGCTTACAAGTGAACCAGGAAAGTGAAAGTGATGTATCCTTTATCTGCTTACTAGTAAAGCAGGAAAGTGAAAGTGATGTATCCTAGTTTCGAAAACTTACCCATTTTTCAAATTAATATCCATTGTTAATAAGCTATACTTAATGCAATGAAAAAATGCCTTAAAAAGACGCATCTCTTTCACACCAAACGAGTAGCTACTGTGGACTCCAGCACCACAGACTAGTCCAGTTTCCATTTTCCGAAAAGGTTGACCAAAGACCCACCTTTGAAGCGCCAAGATCCAATCATAAATTACCTCTTCTTCTTTTAACGAAGTATAACTAAGTTTAAGCTTACTTAACTTTGCGATCATGTATTCTTAACTCCAATTCTTGTAATTCACTTAATTCCAGCTAAATGAAAATGTACCGAACCGAACATTATCATTAACAACTTCTGTGATCCTTTAACTGATTGTATGAAAGAGTACCATTCGATACGTTTTAGAACTCTGTACTCAAATTAGCACGCTTCGTTCGTTGATGGATGAATATACGAGGTGTACTTCCATGGCTCCGGATGTTCGTTTACCATCATGCTAACACAGAGGAATATTTCGATTCAATTTTCTAATACATGTTCTATTGGTTTCAATAGTAGGCTTCTCAGAGGGGATTATCGGCAGATATTCCATCCAAATTCCAATATTAGGTAATTAAATTGGAAAATTAGAGGAGCACACTGACCTAGTAACCTTTTGCGTATCACCTGCACCGGAGTAACGTATTCATGAATAGAGCTGGGAGAGAGCACCTTGTCACCTGTCAACTGCACCCCTGAGGAGCAACGCCTGATTTCGAGTCCAATTCTCCAAGGGAACTTCACTATTGCAACCCAAACCCTCTGCCCTGAGGGTGAAATGAGGTGAACTCCACCAGATTAATAAAGTTAGAGGGTGTTCCTCGGACAAACAGGGCATGCGGGTTTTCACGAGAGAATGAATTTGCTCGCTGATTAAACCTACAGGATGTATAAGTTCGTGGAACGGAGATGGCTCCGAATCCAATATACAGTTTGATAGAACAGAGAGGTTACAGCCTGGTGTGGAGACTCTTCCAATTTCAGGTAAGTTCCAAAGATCACCTTATTTGACGGTCAATTTCCCATTGTAATTTTAAGATCCATGTTGATTACTTCAAATCCTGGACCTCAGGCAGGTGGATAGTACAAACATGTGAAATTCGGCCCGGGGAGTGGCGAAATCAGTTTCCCTCGATCTTCGCGGTGTTTTTATACAGATGATTCAATTGTTAAGGCATTTTCTTCTACGGTAATTTTTTCTGTTTGGTATTCCTGGTGTTGAACGTTAATCTAAGGCCCTAATTTTGGATTTGACATGAACTTCCAGAATCTAAAATTGAGGCGAATTTCCCATTTTCCTGAATACCCTACGATTGTGTGAACTTAATCATGTTTTTGTTATAGCCGAATGTTGAATACCATGCCAATGAAGAAAAAAAAGTAGTATTTTAGAGAAACTATTAAATCTGTGTTTCAAAGTAAATACCGTTGATGCACTGAAGTGCACTAAAACAAAAATGTAGGTAAAAAACTACTTGAAATACGCTGCAAATTATTACACAAAGGTTTATTTTTTTCTCTATACACTTAGATCACTCGCCTACATAGAGTACAGCTCTGCCTTTGCCACTACCTACCAACCATTTTTTGGTATATTTTTTTCAATAATGAACCTTTGTTAGAGATAAACACATATTTTTCTTCCCAATCGAGTTTATTTAATAAACGCTCCCCACTCTATTTGAAAAAAACAGGGGGTTGTGAGTGCCTTCATTGAGACATTTGATTACTGGCTGCTAAGGACGAAGAACTGAGTACCAACAACTCATTTTGGTCAGCTAATATTTGAACCTAGATGAGTCCTCTTTTGCGATTCACACTCGTGTTTTAGAATTTTCGTAACAGATGCTCCTATGGAGCTTTGAGTGGTCTCATTCGATTCCAAAAATTCAATGCTATTTTAATCTGATGAAAAAACAATTCCTTGAAATTAAAAGTTTTTGAGCTGAGGCGTTTTGAAAATTTCAGCCCAAATTTTTTTAACCCTTATAAGTGACTGACATCAACCAATAGCTTCGGGGGACATCTAAACCCAAAACTTCATCAAAATCGGCCCATGGTTACATAGGAAAGTGCAGCGTACGCCGGACGGAAGGCAAAATTTTTATTCGACTTTCGGATTTTACGCACCTTGAAGCATACACCTATAAATTTTGACGAAGGTTTGAAATTTTGTTTTATTCATTTTAAAGGTTAATTAATATAAATAATAAACCAAAAGAGGTGTTTTCGAAGAGGGGGTCGCGGTGATGGCAGAAGACAAAAGGAGACTGATTTCAGGCTGGTAGAGATATCAGCGCTCCGGTCGGGAGATCACGTCGTTCCACCGTCTTATTTAAACCCACATTCCCTATTCGAGTCAATTTATACATATTGAAACTTGGTATTTGACGAATTGAGGAAAATATACTATTTTAATGCATTACGAAGGAATGTGTATGGAGCCAATGTAAGGATAAAAGGAAGAACTTCTTCATAAATTTATTTTTCCATTACGTCGCATTACGTTTTTATTGTGGGTTCATTATTTACTCAACACAATTGAGTTGCTCATTAATCGTTGAGGACACCAGACATTTTGGGTGGTTACTTCATTACAGGATGAACTACATCATCCAATAAACGCAAAGTATTATTTGCAGTTGAAATTAAGGCGTAGCCAAGGAGACCCCAGCTTCTTCCCCACGAATTCTTGATGATCCAGTAATCGTCGCCATCGAGAGATCCGTAGCCGACTAGGAGGACGGAGTGATCGAGATGACCACGCTTACTAGAATGCAACACTCCATGAGTGTATGTATTGAATTCTGGTGGAGTGTATATTGATACAGTGAAGCGGACCGTGATGGTACAAAGCAACCTTCACGGCGTCCATGTTGTTGTGGACGCGGACGTAACCTTTGATAGGAGCAACAGGTTTTATGTTGTTCAACTTACATCTGCCGTTGATTTCTCTGTAATTTCCATAGTCGACAGTCAACGGCAAACCTCCGTGGTTTTCTATCCATTTGAAAGCATTTTCCGGGTTACTTCCGTAACATCCCCCGCTTGTGGAGTTATCTTTCGGATCATGCGTCCAATCGCAATCCATCAACGCCTGCTCTGACATGTCAGTCAGAATACCCGTCTTGAGGAAATAAGCGCCTTCCATAGATCCGACAGTTCCAAATGCCCAACAGCTGCCGCATCGCATTTGATTCTTGACTTCCGTGACAGCTCCGCGCAGCCTCCAATCGAACGACTTGGGCAGAGCGGCCGCCATTTCTCGGACTTCATCGTCTGTGTACGGAAAAGGCAGTGCAGAATCCTGAGATGAGCTACTAATCTTCAAACCTTTGTATTTTTTTCCAGTAACGCTGACTTGTTCTGAAATTGATTCTGCGAGTGGAATAACTCTTCCAACAGTTGCCTTAAAATGATCATTTACGAGTTTTTGAAGTTCTTGTGGAGCAATGTGGCATTCAACATTATTCGGACCGTCCCAAATGTTTTTGTTCGGTTCTTGAGGGATGTAATTGTAATACATCACGTTTTGGCGTATTGCACCGATCAATGATGCATCACTTTTCCCGACATATAGCGTGCTATGTCCCATGACAGGGATTGGCCCTCGAGTTTTAGTCGCCATATTTATCCAGAGAGATTTTTCCATTTTCATCCCAAATTGATTCCTTTTCAACGTCCATTCCTGAACTTGAGCCCCATTGACACTAATCATTCCTGACTTACTGTATCCCTCTAAGTTCGGGAGTTCAAATCTTGAAATGGTTATGTGGGGTGGAATAGGGCTGAAGAAGCAGTTCATCTTGTTAGCATCAGCTCCAACGGTTTCTGGGAAATAATAGTAGAGTCCTCTCGTCTTCGGATCTTTAAGCTTGACAATGTACGTGTTCTCGCCACCGTATAGATCCCATCTGACAGCTCCCTCTCCTTCTGATATGTACAGCTTGCCGACCATAGATAACCCAGTAGATTCTTCTACAGATTCCCATTCATAAGAATATCCAGATGGCCAGTGTACAGCCGTTGCATCGATCTTCAGAAGAAGACTTATCAGAGTGCAGATGAACAGGCACAGCAACTTATCCATGATGCCAGTCCAAGTTCAAAATAAACCAAAATCGGAAGTCCAACTGGAAAGATGAAATCTGGTTAATACAATCATAAAATATTTAATGTTAAAATATCTGCCAATTTGGGTTGAGAGCATTTATCTTCCTTCTTGAATATGAAAACGCTGCAAATTGTTACACAATGGTTAATTTTTTTCTATATCGATACCTTAAAGCACAAAAGTCCATCCAACTTCCACATTTTTTATTGTTTTTAATTTCAGAAAAACTCAAATTCAACAAAACTATTATTGAGTTTGCTTGACGATAATAGCTTGAAAATTTATTGAGGAAATTAAAGAGTTTAGTGTAATAAGCCATTATTTCAGGAATTGTGCATTGGTGATCATTTCTTTTGCGTTTTTCTCAAAACTCCATTTTTGGACTTAGCACCTTTGTGCTTTAAGGTATCGATATAGATCACCCGTCTGCAAAGCCACCAACCATCCAACATGAAGAAAAACATCGATCGCATATCGGTCAGCTTTAATTTGAACGGAGAGTAGGCCTCTTTTGCGATTCACACTCGTGTTTCTGATTTATCGTACGTCCAACCCTTAAATTCTCATAGGGAGCGAACGGTTTGTCCTACTGGGCTCCGCGTGGTCTTAAAAAATTATATACAATCTTAAATTGATGGAAAAACCATACCCTTATATAAACATTTTTCGAGTTAGGGCGTTTTAAAAATTTCAAAATTCATTTTTCAACCCTTAGAGGTGACCTACATCAACCAAAATCTTCGGGGCACAACTAGACCCTAAATGTAGCCTACATACCAAATTTGATCAAATGGGCAATGCTAAGTGGGGAAAGTCCGGCGGACGGCGGACGGACGGCCAAATTTGTATTCGATTTTTGGATTCTACGTATCTTGAAACGTAAACCAACAAATTTTGAGGGGGTGTTAAAAATTTGTTTTTCTTGGTCGATTCCAAAGGTTCATAGTGTGAAAGTCTTGATTGTTCCAAGCAGTTTCATCGACGAACTATTAGATTAGATTATCAACGATTATTTTGGTGATCAGCAACAAGGCAATTTTTCGTCTTCCAATTAATTTTTAGCGAATTACCGAAGAAAATGAGGCTATCGCGATGACCTCAAAATATTTCCGGAACTATCAAAAATCAGACATGCTGCAAATTCTAACTCAACAGTTTAGTATTTTTTTGTAATGAACACCCGTCAGCGAGGATCACGGTTTAACGGAAAAAAGTACTTATTGGTTGTTAAGGGGACCCGGTAGCAAAATTTGAGAGAAGTCAATATTTTTTTCCTTCTATAAAACATTATATCAACATCTAGGGAACAAGAAAGTGCAATAACATTGTAAAAATTATGCTTCTAAGTGTGTCAAAAATTGGTTTTAGTCCAGCCCGGCAGCTTAGGCTGGCCCGTCCAGTTCCTCTTCCTTGTACTTGTTTTCCAAGTTTTCCCTTGCACTTAGTCATTCCTGTTTAGATTCCTTAGTGTTTTTGTATGTATCAAATCCATTTTTTCAGCCCTTACACACAAAATTTTCTAGGGTCTATTCAAAGTAACTCGAAGGGAAGGCACTTTCCATCGGGACATTCATTGTAGTTCAGTCCAGAGCGTATGGCTTCATAGGCTCCATAAATTCGTGTAGAACCACCCATTTTCAATAAACAATCAAAAGGAAACGTAAAAACGAAGCTGGGCCACTAAAATTTACAAAACAGTGTTCTTTGCAGACGAGTGATCTATGCAGCTATTGAACGCAGGAAGCTGAAATTTGGGAGGGAGAGTCAAGGAATAATACAGATGGTGGCAGGTGCTATTGATAGAAAACCAATGATCTATACAGAAAATAAGAAACCTTTGGGCAATAATTTGCAGCGTTTTTCGTTTATTATTTTCAATAATGAACCTTTGGAATCGACCAAGAAATTTTTTTTTTCAACACCCCCTCAAACTTAGTTGGTTCACATTTCAAGGAACGTAGAATCCAAAAATCGAATAAAAATGTAGCCGTCTGTCCTTAGTACGCCGTACACGGCACTTTCCCCACTTAGCACTGACCGATTTTGATGAAATTTGGTATGTAGGCTCCATTTGAGGTCTAGTTGTGCTTCGAAGATTTTGGTTGATGTAGGTCACTCCTAAGGGTTGAAAAATGAGTGTTGAAATTTTGAAAACGTCCTAACTCAGAACATTTATGATAGAGGTATTGTTTTTCTATCAATTTAAGATAGCATACAATTTTTAGAATTTTTTGAGACCGCAAGGAGCCCTGTAGGACAAACCGTTCGCTCCCTAGGAGATTTTAAGGGTTGGACTTACGATAAATCAGAAACACGAGTGTGAATCGCAAAAGAGGCCTAATCTCCGTTCAAATTTTAGCTGACCGAAATGCCATCAATGTTTTTCTTCAAACTGGTTTGGTGGTAACGATGGCAAAGCCATTTTCTTTGCAGACCAGTGATCTATATAGAAAAATAATAAACTTTTGTGTAATAATTTGCAGCGTTTTTTGCTAGAAATCGCTCTTTTTGATCAATTGATGAAATGTTGTAAAACATGTCCATAGAAGTTAAAAAGAAGTGCCTGTAACTACAATCAACCAATGTTTGAGGAGGAAAAAACAAAAACGATTGGACGATTAGGTATTGTTGTATTTGGAACGATATGACGTTCCTGCGCTACTCCAACACAGGATAATACACTTCCTCCAACAATGACAAATTGTCGTTAGCAGCCGAGATGAGGCCAAAGCCTCGAAGACCCCATCCTTCTCCCCAGGAATTCTTGATAGTCCAGTAATCCACACCATCCAGAGTTCCATAGCCTACCAGCAATACGGTGTGATCAATGGGGCCCGGATTGTCTGCTGAGATCACCCCGTTTACATAATATTCAAATTGCCAAGGAGTAGCAATTGAAACTGCGAGGGGACCGTGATGATACAGGGCGACCTTCACAGCATCCTTATTTTGGGCGACATGGACGAAGCTTTTGATTGGAGCAACAAGTTTCATCCCACTCATCGAACATCTGCCGTTGATTTCTTTGTAATTTCCGTAGTCAACAGTCATTGGCACACCTCTGTAGTGTTTTATGCAATCCATGGCAGGTTCGGTAAAACCTCCTTGGCACCCACCGACAGTTTGGTTTTGATCTTCAAAATTTAATTTCCAACAGCAGTCCATCAGTGCCTGTTCAGACAAAACCAACAGATTAAGTACCAGTTTTTATGAAATACGCGCCTTCTAAAGATCCGACGACACCAAAAATCCAGCAGCTGCCGCAATGCATTTGATTCTTTACTTCAGTGACAGCTCCGTGCTTTCTCCAGTCGAATGACTTGGGCAGATTAGCGGCCATAGCCTGGACTTCTTCGTCAGTGTATGGAAAAGGCAGCGCAGAACTGCCAGACGGTCTATTGATCTTTAACCCTTTGCCTTTCTTTTCGACAGGAGACACTGATGTTATTGATGAGCGAAGAGCCACAGGCACGATTGCGTTTCCCATAAAACCCATCATGGTACCATTATATGCTCCATAATCTGCTAGACACTCGATATTTTTTGGGCCGTCCCAAACGGATTCCTCCGGTTCCTTAGGAATATAATTATAATAGTCCACAGTGAGGCGGGTCGCTGAGAACAATTCTTCTTGAGTACCTCCAACATATTCTTGGTAGTGTGCCTTCACTGGGATTGGCCCTTCAGTTTCTGTTCCCATGTTTATCCAGAGAGTGTATTCCCGTTTTGATTCTCCAAAGCTGCTTGTGAAAGTCCATTTTTGAAGTTGAGCTCCATTGACAGTGACGGTTTCTGATCGACTGAAACCCTTCGGATCAGGAAGGCCTGAATTGTCTATAGTGTCGAAAATCGAAGGTTCAAAGAAGCAGTACATCACATTAGTAGACGTCTCATTAGTAGTTAGAAAATAATAGTACAGCTCTGATACGTTTTGATCATTTTGCTTGATGATGAACGTGTTTTCTCCACCGAAGACATCCCATCTGAAAGCGTTCTTTGATTTTGATGTGTATTGCTTCACATTCATCGAGAACCCACTAGATTCGTCTCTCATCGACCACTCGACGGAGTATCCTGATGGCCATTGAACATCCGTAGCGTCGATCTGCAGTAGGTGACCGACCGAGGCGCAGAAAAACAGGCACAGCAACTTATCCATGTGAGAATCCAAGTTTCAACTCTCTCAAAAAGAACTGAAATAAATAATGATATTCACGAACTTGATATGAAAATTAAATTTACCTGCGACTGAGAGGATTTCTTCTACGAAAGATCATGGACTCCCCACTCGTCACTGCTAGTAAACGGACTTCAATGAGGCTCTTTTATAGTTCCGTAGTAATTTCCAACTCGTTAAAAAAAAAAAGTTTATCCAGATACCAAACGAAAGGAATAAATCAATGTAATAATGTGCGCGTCTCCTCAAGATGGAAGGCTACCTTGAACGCGAAAATCACAGAATTTTACAAGTTATATTTTATGAGCGTGGAGATATCCTGAACGCCATAAAACAACAAGTGTGCCTTTGTCCGCTATGGTGACAATAATTTTTTTCTTATCACTTTTGAACGCAAGAAATATGATGGATTGGAGCAGCAATAAAATATTAAATAAAACATTTTACCTTCTTTGAAAGTTGAGCTAAAGATTAACGCATTTACGCTTCAAGGTTGGTTCGTAAAATCCTTGCGGTATGAAACTAAGCAGAGCAACTGAAACGAGATTTTTCTAAGCTTCAACTGTCTGACCTTTTTATGGTTAAGATACCGTTCTCGGTGAAGGAGGAAGAAGCTGGTAGTATCCAAAGATTATCCAAATGTCTTGCCAACCAGTACTTCAGTCAATTGCACTTAAGATCTCCCTGAGGAAGTGCACTTCTGAGACAGGTTTGTGCTCTTATCCAGTCCTTATAGTACGGCTTTCCCATAAAGGACCTTTTGGTAGGTAAAACAAATAATAATAGAATAGTGACAATGGCAAAGCTGTGATTGCAGACGTTTGATCTACACAGGAAGAGAATAAACAGTTTTGAAATAATTTGCAGCGCTTTAATTTGACCGGGAAAATCACACAGGAAGCAAAAAGAAGTACCTGTAATTGTAAATTAGTAATAAAAAGTACCAGATTGGGTAAATTAATTTGATCCCTCAGTATTATCTAGATTGTGAATTGACGGATCTCAAGTCAACAATAATCAGCTAAGTAACACAAGCTCAGGATTTTCTATTTGATTTTATTTTTATAGGAGCCTGTAACAACACTCAGTCAATTTGGACTGCTTTGAAAACCTTGTTTGAGGAGCCATAGGAGCAGCCATTCAGCCAAGCCATACAATTAAGGATTTAGAATACAAAAGGATTCATCTTATTTTAAGGAATTAAAACATTGATAACAAAATTGAAATAACAAAAATTGGTGGGTGATCACCCTAGGTAGGATCGCTGTTGTCTCTTTCAGTGCTAGGAATTCACTTCTTTTGAATACATAGGTACTCGTACATACATACTGGTCAATTTATAAAATTGGGACTGTGATAAAAACTGGGAGATTCAATAATTAAGTTGTAAAGTTTAAGTGTTAAAAATGTATAATTATGTACGATATGGAATTATTTTGTCGTAGACGAATAAGCTTAATGAGGAATTTCACCATGTCGGAATTTCCTATTTTTGACGCCGAAATCGGATTCAGCACCTCGAAAAACCACCTACGGCAAACTTTCAGCCGTACTTCCTAATTTACGAATGAACAAAACAGCGTAGAAAATATGAACGTTTAAAAAAACCGGGAAGATGACGTCATCCTGGAATAGTTCATTTACGGCTGCTTGAAGCGCTGAGATCGAGAAATCCCCAGATGCAACATTTCACAAAACCAGTAAAGTTCGAAATCGAAAAACTGAAGAAAAAAATAGAAAAAGCAAGATGGGGAAAATTAGGTTTCCCCTGTTTTTGTTCGATAACTTTCCTCTTAGATAACACGATTTCGTCATACCAACGGGCAACACTGGGAGGGGACGGCGATCCGAACAGCCAATCAGCGAGCGTTCCCGCTTCACGTTGAAGAGGTCCGTTTTCCCGGTTATTTTTTGAAATCATAAATTTTGATTGTCTCCCAAAATTAACGGGAAATTCCGAAATCAACCCGATTTTCATCTACCCTACACCATTAACTATTCAGGAAAAATGCAAACAGAATTCGGTGAAATTCCTCATTGTCGTTAAAGGTTACAATGAACTTATAAAGTAATATATTTCTTATTAGAGTTAATTTATTTTCTAACTTTTTAGTTCAATATACTAACAAATAATAAAAGCTTGTTTTTAAATAAGGTTTTTCAAACTTTACTTTATTTTCATTTGTAAACATCTAGAAGAGGTCTCAACCTTTTGCAATCAGCAAGACCCAGTGCTTTACATCCCTCACAAAACGAGAAAGGCGATTTATAGACTCGAACACCATATAGTCGAGTTTACAAGAATTAGAGGTTGATAGAAACTAAGGGGAAAAAAAGTCTGCCAAGTGTGTGTGGCACATAGCTTCCTCGTATTCATAACCCGATTGTATGGATGATGCGATGCATACCTAGTAGTTAATCTCAAAACATCAATCTCTAAGTACCTCCCACTACCCTCATAGGGGACCATCTCACGCTAATCTGAACAATCCTGAAAAATGTCGACGAAATAATGATATGTTATTCGATAATTCGACGAAAATATCGACATGATAGAATCGAGAGGTTTTGCAACCTTTTGCAATCAGCTGTTCCCCCTATTTTTCTTTCAAGGACACAGGGCTAATGCATCCCTCCAAAACGAAAAAGGCGATTTATAGGCTCGAACACCATATATTCGAATTTACGTGATTAGAGGTTGATAGACACTAAAAGAAGAAATAAAAGGAAAATTTCCTTTCCATTACCTACATTTAATGTATCCTTTTAAAGAAGAGAACGATGAAAGAAATTGCTGCAAAAATGAGTAAAGACGGTCGATAGTGCTTGGAAACAATGTCAGCTTTTAGAATTAAATCGACGAAAAAACTAGATTTGTAAACTGTTGATAGAGTTCACTAGTGTCCGTCCGGGGCTCCATCCGCTCAATGGACTAGAAATGGATTGAAAGTACTGTTCATCATCTAGGTGTTTCGTATTATTATTTTAGCGTCCGTCTCCCGGTGAAATCACATTTTATTAACGAAGTGACTTCACAAAAACGAAACAATAACTTAGAGAACCGTGGAAATTTCAATTTGTTCGGATCGATAACTCTCCCCCTATTGTAAGCTTCGTGAAATTATATTTTTTAATTGGATCTTGTCGATGATTTTTTCTTTCTCGCTCGGTAATAAGGAAATACTTCGAGAGACCTTGACGAGATAATGGCAACAAAGAAAAAAACTTTATAAAAAGAAAGGAAACTTTCCAGACTTCCCCTTCTGCATTCCTGAAGACCTGATCGTTTCCTTCAGAAGAGAGTGGAGGATGGAATACAATTTCTAAGAAAGGCCGAAGGATGAACAAAAAAACGTATTGTAGAATCAAGAAGAGGCGAAGGAAGAATCAAGAAGACTACCCGGAAAAAAGGGCGAAGAGAAGAATCAGGAAATGGAGTAGGAGCCGGAAAAAGGAGAAGAATGAAGAAAGATGTTAAACCGAAAAGTTAGGTGACTCCTCTCGCTTTCTGATTGTATCTCTCCCCACCTCCCGCGTTTCGCCCCAAAATGATCTGTTACGAAGTAATTATTGCCAGACTTCCGAAGAATATCAAACGAGGCATCAACACCCAGAAGTTCGAATCGAGAAAAGTTCTTTTAATCCCTGGTTCCGTCGGTTTTGTGTAGCTCTTTTATATTCATCTTCCCTCATTAAACGACGGGGCTGCCGGGATTTTGGATCTCGTTCCTCACTGTTGAGGTCTTGACAACTTTCGGGGAGTGGGAGCAGGTCAATAAGACGCTGAGTTTTTTTTTTTCTTTTTAGAGAGAAGGGGAATTGCAAAAGTGGTTCTTTGCGGAATTACCAGTACTGTTCTGCCTGTGGCAACACAATGTACTACTGTGTTCGAAATATTGATCTAAGGATGGAGCGTGTACATGGAGAATAGACCATGTAGAGGGGTGTATTCAAGCTACAAATAACTTCTGACTCCAAAAAGAATATTTATGTACAAATGTATTACGGAAATATTTTTGACTTGTTTCATTGCACCAAGTTACAACTTATTGATACTACAAGCAACATTTTTGGCTCACACACTGTATTTTATACCAATCCAATTTGGCAGACAAATTGTTTAATTTAGGGGTCTACCTTCATACTTCTATATACCGTGAATTTTAATTTTCATTTTAAATTGGGTAGGTTTCTGCTTGATCTCCTGAGTCAAAAAAATAATCACGCCAAAAAATACATTAACAATAATTTTACTACGTTGAAAGTAACGCAGTACGTGAAGTTTCAGGGGTTGATTCTACCCCTGAAACCTGTTCTACCCTATGATGACCTCATCGACACATTCAATTTCAGCTCACAGTGAAGTCCGTCATTTCTAAAGTATCTGTAATGCATCAACGTAGCATCGCAGTTCATTACTCTGGCTTACATAATATCGATACCTTAGAGTACAAAGAGGTTATGTCCAGCCATCTTCCACATTTTCTATTTTTTTTCAATTTCAGAAAAACTCAATTCAACGAAACTATTATTGATCTTCTTGACGATTATAGATTGAAAATTTATTGAAGAAATTAGGGAGTTTAGTGTGATAAGCCATTATGTTAGGAATTGTGCATTGGTGATAATTTCTTTTGCGTTTTTCTCAAAACTCCATTTGTGGACATAGCTCCTTTGTGCTTTAAGGTATCGATATGTGATATTATTACGAAGGTACCTAGAATCGGAATATCGAATAGAAAATTTCCTCAAAAAATGAAATGAACCGTTGTGAAAGGGTGCCTAATTTGACGCCTTTTGATTTATTATTTTCAAGTAATGAACCTATGGAATCGACCAAGAAAACAAAATTCTAACACCCCCTCAAAATTTGATGGTTTACGTTTCAAGGTACGTAGAATCCAAAAATCGAATAAAAACGCTGCAAATTATTACACAATGGTTTATTATTTTTATTTTCCTATATAGATCACTCGTCTGTAAAGCCAACAAACCATCCAACATGAAGAAAAACATCGATCGCATTTTGGTCAGCTTTAATTTGAACGGAGATTAGACCTCTTTTGCGATTCACACTCGTGTTTCTGATTTATCGTACGTTCAAACTTTAAATTCTCGTAGTGAGCAAACGGTTTGTCTTACAGAGCTCCGGATGGTCTCAAAAAATTTTAAAAATTCTATAGAATCTTAAATTGAAGGAAAAATACCTTTATATCAAAATTTCAAAATTGATTTTGGAACCCTTAGAAGTGACCTACATCAACCAAAATCTTCGGGGCACAACTAGACCCCAAATAGAGCCTACACACCAAATTTCATCAAACTCGGTCAATGCTCAGTGGCAAAAGTGCCGCGTACGGCGGACGGACGGCCAAATTTTTATTCGTTTTTTGGATTCTACGTACCTTGAAACGTAAACAATCAAATTTTGAGGGGATGTTAAAAAAAAATTTCTTGGTCGATTCCAAAGGTTTATTATTGAAAATAACAAACCAAAACGGTGGTCATCAATTTTGAAATTTTGAAAACTCAAAAAATTTGGATATAAAGGTATCGATTTTCCTTCGATTTAAGATTCTATAGAATTTTTAGAATTTTTTTAAACGCGGAGCTCTGTAGGACAAACTATTCGCTCACTACGAGAATTTAAAGTTTGGACGTACGATAAATCAGAAACACGAGTGTGAATCGCAAAAGAGGCCTGATCTCCGTTCAAATTAAAGCTGACCGAAATGCGATCGATGTTTTCCTTCATGTTGGATGGTTGGTGGCTTTGCAGACGAGTGATCTATATAGAAAAATAAAAAATAATAAACCACTGTGTGATAATTTGCAGCATTATTATTGCATGTTCACCCTTACAATAAATAAGAGCGCAAAAGAGCCGAAAAGATCCAATGATCCGTTTAAAAGAGCCAGAGAGCCGAGGGCTTAGAGTCGATCTTCTAGGTGAGCAGTTTTGCTCAGTATTCGTTGAATAATGCTCCCATATTCAACGTCACGCATCACACAACGTTTCGTTGTACTGATAACGAAACAATTACTACTGTAAGGAACCTAAGTACCCAACACTAGAGAAAGGATCTCGATTGTAGCACATTGGAATGATAAAGTAACATCATAATTTTAGCTACGTTAGGGTCGATACGACTCGGGTTGGGTCCTCTTGAAATAAAAGGCTCTTGGATTTTTTCTTTTTTGATTAGCAACAGTTTCACAGAAGAGCTTGTCTGCATCTTCAGGCTAAAAATATTCAGAAAACAAAACAACCAACTTAATTAACTATAAAATGGAACAGACTTTAACAGTGTAATATAAGGTAAATACGAAGTATTAGTATAGTACATAAGATTGTTGAACTGTCTGAAATTTTATTTTATATTACACTGTTAAAATCTGTTCCATTTTATAGTTAATTAAGTTCGTTGTTTTGTTTTATGAATATTTTTAGCCTGAAGATGCAGACAAGCTGTTCTGTGAAACTGTGGCTAATTAAAAAAGAAAAAATCCAAGAGCCTTTTATTTCAAGAGGACCCAACCCGAGTCGTATCGACCCTAACGTAGCTACGTTCATCCACGACTCAGAAATCCACAACAATCATAATTTTACTTACTTAATTTTACTTACTCTTCAAAGGATCGCATTTCCTATGGAGAAAATGGTTACTTGGGAATAAAGGGTTGGAGAAATCTATCTGTATGTTCTGTAGCTCATCTAGTCATATCTAGTCGGGGGAATGTCAGACCCTTGGGAATTACTCATTACCTGAAACATCTCTCACTCCATCGGCGTGTATTGTATTAGGCATCATCAAGGCCACAGATGTTGTAATCACGCAACCTAGCAGACAGCACTAGCTATTAGACGAGAGGACATTCATCGGCCGTTATTGGAAATTTGGAGGTCTGATGAAGGGAGGCCTTTTGTCACAGACAGAAGATAGGGTTAGGATGTTAACGGCTAAATGTGTTGGAGGATCTCATCAATGGGAACGCTGTATCAATCCGTCGCTAATCCCTTCGGCAAGGGGTTTACTCAACCCCTGACGCTCAACGATGCTGTTTCTGTCTTGGTACTGAAAGCGTCGTTCATTTGAATAGTGACTGAACGCCTTAAAGGCATGAAGACCCCGAGATGAGAAGGATGGTTTCTAAGGGAGTCCACGGGTTCTATCGGATCGGCTTCTATCGAAATGAGACCTCATCTACTAACTATTATAGTCTGTAATAGACATCATGAAATTAACTTAATATTAACATACACGAGTTTTTGAACTATGAATATCTGCCCATAAATGACATTTATTTAAATACATTAAAATAGGTAACTAATGGAGAAACATAAAACGGTTAATTGTTTTTGCATAATTTAAGTTTAGCACTGCATCTCATAACTTTCTATGGTACTGCTCTTACTATGGTACTGTAACGGTACTATGGCCTTGTTATTGCAGATAGTATAGAACCATTACGCAACATTACGGCAACGATATATCGATATATGAAATATATCAATATATTACTTTTGACATATCCATATAGAAAACCGATATTATCGGTCAACCTGTTTTCAAGTTAATTTTTTTTTTTTTTTTAGTAAAAATTAAATATGAATGATGATGTAAAAATAAAAATGAATGGACGAGAAGAGACGCCTGTACCTGTAAATACACCAAGTAATTTTATTCCAAATTTTGTAGGTACCTAGTGATGAGTTGACTTCAGACTGTTGACTTCAGCTCAGACATGATTGTGTACATGAATGTTTCACACCTACAGTGGCTCTCAATGCTCAGTTACTTGACTTGGATCAAATAGAGGCTCGTCTGTATTAAAACTACTTACTATACGCAGTGAAGCAGGTTTTTACAACAATTATTTTCAATTTTGAAGGACCATGATTGTCTACAGTATACACCCCTGTCAATTTATAAATTAATTTAACATTGCAATGATATTTTTGCACTTTTTTCCAGTTTTTAAAAAATGAATTTCGATCATTCACATCCAGTAACTTTTGAAAGTAGGTTAATACTTATTTCACCAGGTTTCTTGAAATATATCTTCCGATATGTCGAGTATATCGATAATATTTCTTCCAAAATGATGTTAGTAACTTTTCAATTCTCCTACCTACTTACTTCTTCAAGTTTCTCCGAATAGATATTCCAATATGCTCATAAATGTAATCCTAATTGATTTTTATATTGTTTTAAAACGATTAAATTCACCTACCTACTTACTTCTTCAAGTTTTTCCAAGTAGATTCTCCGATATGCCCATAAATGAAATCCTAATTGACTTTTATATTGTTTTAAAACGATTAGATTCACCTACCTACTTCACACGTTTTTTAAAGTAGATCTTCCGATATATCAAAATATCGATATATTTTCTCCGATATATCGAAGGTATTGATATTTCATCGACAATATATAATTTTATCGATATATTTCATTCGATATGCCATCCCTACTCAAATTTGACATCTAGAAATCGCAATAATATATCAATATATGAAACATATCAATATATGAAATATATCGATATTTTGCGGTTGATATATCGATATAGAGAACCCATATTATCGGTCAGTATCGATATATTTACCGATGATATCGCGACTTGTTTTTAACAAGTAAAAATTGATATTAAAACAAATGGATGAGAAGGTACGCCTGTACCTGTGTAAAACATCGAGTAATTGTATTCCAAAATTTGTTGGCACCTTTGTTATGGCACTACGTTTTGTTCCTGCGCTATGGCTTGATTTCTGACTGTTGGCTTCAGCTCAGACATCATTGGGTACATGAATAGTTTACACCTACAGTGGTGCTCACGGCACATAATTTACTTGAAACTACCTACTATACGGTGTGAAACTGTTTCAGGTTTTCACAATTATTTTCAATTTTGAAGTACCATGCCTACAGTATTTCCCTGCCAATTTATAAATCTAATATTGCAATGGCGACGGTATCAACAAATTTTATAAGTTGTTAGGACCCTTGAGCGTAGTTTTCTACCTAATTCGCAACCCCATAAACCCTGTGCTAGTGACATGGTGCTCTGAAACCATGATATTTTCGCACTTTTTTCAGTTTTTAAACTATGAATTTCATTAATTCATTACCCAGTTTCTCTTTAAAGTAGGTTAATAATTACTTCGACCGATTTTTCCAAGTAGATATTCCAATATGTCGAGTATATCGATATTTTTTTCTAAAATGACGTGAGCAACGTTTCAATTCACCTAGGTACCTAGTTACATTGACAAGTTTTTAATTCACCCACGTACTTCAACGCCTTTTTCAAAGTACCTAGCTCTTCCGATGTATCGAAATATCGATATATCGGAGGTATCGATATCTCATTGACGATATATAATTTGATCAGCATTTCGATACATTTCATCTCTATCAACAACCCCTCTCTTCTTTTTTCTTCCCGTCCTTCTTTCTCATATGTCCGACGTGATTAGTTCTCATAATGCTTTGGAAGTGCAATCGCGTTGCCGAACTGTAGATGCGATTACCTATTTGTTGTCGCCGATCTCCTTTTAGTACCGATTCTGCCTGTCGTAGGTGATGATCTGGTAATGAACATACATTGATCAATTACAACTGCCAACAATCATTTTAGTACCGTTATAGTACTTGGAATGCTCCGACTTCGGAAGTTCCGTTTACCAGGATGAATTGTTCAAGAAACGCTACTATTAATGAGGGATTAAAGTGTATAATGTAATTCTGAATCAACTAAAAGCTATTAACACAATTTAATTCAAGCAGAAGATTGCTCTCTTCAAGCGTGAACTTGCTCCCTATTCTTTTGATGAATTTTTTGAAGCGATTAAAGGAGCTAAATTTAATTCTTAATTTATTGATTTCTACACTCCTGTTCAAAATTAGAGCACCACCATCCATTTTATCGTTTGTCTCTTCCCTTCTTTCCTTATTGTGTATCCTGGACTGGCCAGCAAGGAGCCCAGATATGAATCCGATAGAGCCTGTTTGGGACATGCTGAAAAGAACAATTCGAGCCTGAGATCGACCATCAGACAATCTTCAGCAGCTGGAAACAGCAGCGAAAGAGGAGTGGGACAATATCCCTCAGTAGGATATCCAAAATTTGATTAGGGGCATGGGTCGAAGGCTCCAAGCCCTTATCCGAGCTGGAGAAGCTAATATCAAGTATTAAAAAGCTAAACTGGCATAATTCAAACCTTTTTTTCACATTTTCAATTTTTATCATTTTACCATAAGAAGTACATTTTTCTTTCATTTATTAAAAACATATCTTTTTCCTTCTATGTTTGCAAAAAATTTGTGCAAATGGATAAACACTTGATAAGGGAAAAAAGAAGGGGACGTACAAAGAAATAGATGGTGGTGCTCTAATTCTGAGCAGGAGTATATTTTACTACCTAGCTAACCCCCCCCCCCCCAAGGAGTCCTTTCCAACGTCAATTGTTAAATAAATCCCACGTGATACCGTTTTGGCGCACTGAGTCGAAAAAAGTAGACCATTTTTTCAAAGCTCTGCAAAACTCGTTTAGATGAATGTAAAAGTGATGCGCCGGTTCCGGGTAGCTTTTCCACCTCTTGATTTTAAAAAAAGGCGGAAATACATGTAAAGTGGGAAGGCTGGTCGCTAACGACGTAGGCGGTTCATTTTTCAAAATATTTCCCTCGTGAGTAAAGTGGAAACCGGATGTTTTGAATAACTTATGCGGCGAAACAGAGCGGTGATGTGCTGTTTAAATTAGCGTTTAGTGGTGCGTTTTGGTTCTCAAATGTCGATAACGTTGCAAAAAATATGCACATCTCTTGTTAGGTAGTTTTTTTGGTAAATAACTGGTTTTCCATGTTCGTTATCAAACGTTGATGACCTAAAATTACTCACAAAGATATGTGGGAAGCTGGAACGTGTTTCATTTCTGTGCATTGCCTCCTGAAACAAAGAAGAAATTGATGTCATTATCATTGTTCTGACTCCGGGGGAACTTCACTGAGGTTACTTTCCTCCGCTCTCTACACGTTGTCCGAGAAAGAAACAGCCAAACTTCAGGGGTCAATTCTACAAGGTATTTCCAACAAAAAATGTCTCCTAGCAATTTCCTTTCGACCCCTTTTTTTCAAGTTTTTCTTTCAATTTAAAGATTTTTTGTACGTTGAATTGTCTAACTAAAATGACTATAGCTCTCTTATTTTTTGGGGAAAATTCAAATTTGATTACACCGTTGAAAAGAGCATTAAATTTTCCATAAGATGAGCTACAACACACATTTTTCAACCTCGCACCTAGTTGGTTTTTTTACAGTCCAAACTTGAAACTTTGCAATATTCGCAAACCAAATCTCAGGTTTCAAATATTTTACAACCGGATTTAGGGGAGAGAAATCTATGTTTGAACGCGGAAAAACGTGGATTTTTTTTTCAAGGAAATCGACGTTTTGACGGGATGGTTCAGGGTTGGATGGATGGTGGGAGGATTGGCAGCGGAGGAGACCCCCAAATCCTCCCATCAAACCTTCGATTTCGTTGAGAAAAATCCAGATTTCTCCCGTAAGTTCGGTTATAAAATATTTTTTTATCATACGTTTTAAACCCGAGATTTTGAGTATGTTTTTGCTGAAAACCGCATTGAATTTCCTCTACAAAGGAAATGGGTGAAAATCTCTTGAGAATTTCGTCAAAAAACTCGGAAATTGCAAAGTTTTAATTTTTGGCTAGGAAAAACTAACTAGTTGCGAGATTAAATACGAGTATGTGTGTTGTAGCTCATCTGATGGGAAATTTAATGTTCTTTTAAACGGTGTAATCAGATTTTAATTTAGACCGAAAATAAGGGAGCTATAGTCATTTTAGTGACACAAGGTTCAACATACGAAAAAAATCTTCAAATTGAAAAAACTTGAAAAAACTAAGGGTTGAAAGAAAATTGCGACGAGATATTTTTTGTTGGAAATACCTTGTAGAATCGATCCCTGAAAATTTGCCGTATCTTTCTCGGACACCCTACATAGCATTTGTTACCTCTTGAAATTTACTGGCTAGATATACATAATTTTTAGAGAAAGAAAAACATTCATCGACCATTTTAGAAGTAAAAAAAGTTGGACAATTTCTAACAATAATAGAATTGTTAGAATGGGGTCGTCAATGGCCAAACCTCCTAACTTTGTTGGCAAGTTGAGGAGTCGGTGAACTGGATCACTGACTTCTCGTCCAAACAAGCTTGGGACAAAAGTCTCTTTGTATGTACCTTTAAAGATACATACTCCTCATGGCAATCCCCAACCACTCTTCGGGTGTTGTTTGCCTGACTAATATTCTCACCAGACGCCCCTGCCAATCCTCCATCGTTTTTTTAACTTATTCCTACCGGATACTTTGTCAGGATACAAGAATATTATTACTTGAAAACGCCGACTAAGCACCCTTCATTATATCACCTTCAGATACGCCCTTTGATGATTTCATGACGTGTAATTAACGCTTTGGAAAAAAACGAACACTTTAACTCGGCCTTTTATCAGGTATCAGGAAAAAATGAAAGGAAAAATTAGAGGGTCGCGCGTCAAGAGCCGAGATCAACCGCTTCGGCCCAAGAAAAACTGCTGGTTAGGAAAAGGAAGAAGAAAGACGCGGAAAGAGCTACGTGATTAGGAGTTTTCCCTAACAGGGCACCAAGGATTAACGGTAAAAAATTTCCTTCCAAAGCATTTTTCTACGGTATTCTCGTCTAAATCCGCCGCTCCTCGTTAGTTGTACCTACCTCGAGTTTTTTCGGGTTTATTTTTGTAGTACAACCCGTTGAAAAGACGGGTAGAATAAGGAGAAAAAAATGTCGGAAAGTAATGAAACCACCTTTCGAGGAAGGAGGGGGTAAAATGGAAGATGAAACGGGAGGAGGGGTACTTAGACCCATTTATGTCAGACCTGCCTACTAAGGCCGCTAGTTTTTATAGGGTAGACTCGAGTGTTGGTCGACTGCACATTGGCGCAGTGCAGAATGCCGACGTTTTTCCTTTCGTTTTTTCACAGGATATTTTATATGAGAGCCTCCAGGAAGGTTCCCCGTTTTCCCTTCAATCATCCCGGGTCATTCCACCTCTTCAACCCCTAGTCATCTATTTTATACCCGATCTTTTTTTTGTTTTTTTTGTTCTTACGTTGAGGTAGGCCGAGAAGAAGTGGGGATAAGAGTGGTGGTGGAGGATGAGAAGGGAGAAAGGACTTATAGGTAGCATCCGACCGGACCTCCAGTTTTATTCCTCTGCAGAGGGGGGAAAGCCATAGCATTACAACTACAGGCACCACAACGAGACCCAGTCTAGCCCTTTTCACGTGCCACTTTCGAATTAAGGAGTCATATATATACGGAGGGCTTTTTTTTTACGACGCCGTAAAACTGGCGAAAAAATGTCTAAAACTCGGATAAGTATGCGGCTAATTCAGTCATAACCCGCCACGGAGTCCTGATAAATATTTTATATCCCACCTTCCGTCGCAATAACCAATGCTGATACTACTATGAGGCTCGATTTAATTTCATCCGTCACAAAAAATAATTCCTCGTATCCATAACCCGATTGTATAGATGATCCGATGCATAGTAGTTATTCTCAAAACACCAATCTCTAAGTACCTTTCACTACTCTCATAGGGGACCATCTACACGCTAATCTGGACAATGTGAGCAACTCGCGGCTGCACGCTGACCTCAACATTCCTCAAGTGAACACCGTCATTAAAGAAACATACAAGTCTTGAATAAAAAAATTATACAGCACAAAAATCCATTAATTATTAATGCTATCATCAATGCTAATTATTAATACTATTATAGCATCGATACCCGAATCAGCAATACCTCCCCAGCAAGAATATTAAAGCAAGAAGATTAAAACGGAAGAGACCTCAAGATTCATTATTCCAACCTGAAAATCAAAATTACCCAACTTGAATTATCATAATTACATACGAAAACCAAAGTTCCAAATGAAAAAAAAAGTTCCTATAATAGTTTATTGATATTGTTATATTGTTCTAGTGTAAGATATTAGCTTACTATACTATTAAATCAATTATACCTATCACACTATTCAATAAATGGCTGGGACAACTACTGGGTTGTACCCAACTACGAGTACCATGTAAATTAAATTTATTTAATATAAGTAACTCTATCAAAACTGTATAATCATTGAGTTGATAATAAAGTTATTATATATTTAAACAACAAAATTCCAAACCCCGACAATTCGATGCGATAAAAATTGCCGGCAATTCCGCAATTTTTCCTTCTTTCCCTTACTTTAAAAGTAGAGCAACTCCAAGCAATTAATTGCCGGGAGTTTTTCAATTTTTGTGGAGCAACTGAAGCCAACTGGCGATGGACTTCAAAAGTTGCCGTTTTCACGACAACTCCCAACAATATGGAATAACACCAGGCAATAATTGCCTATAATAATAATTGCCTAATAATTATTATTGTTACCGGACACTCGACTTCAGTGGGGAACAATAATTGTTCGGCAATTATTGCCGACGTAGGGAAAAAAATTGCCGGGCAATTTCTAGAAGCCGCAATTCTCGTTTGGGCAATAATTACCGTAAAATGTTGCTCGTCTAAATGAACCTTAAGACTAGAAATATTGATGATTGTGCTGTGTTTCATGGGAACCCAGTATTTTGGTAGCTCGCTAGTTTTATTAGGATGAAATGGTTGTTCTCTTTCTTGATGTAACAGTATCATGAAAAGAAATAATGCGAATACACGGTACGTGTTTTATCGGAACCGCCCAATACTTAATTCTGATGAAATCATTATCGGGACATCATTAATGGGAGTTTTGCAGCTTTTCCGAATGTTGAAGTTACAAACTCCCGTTCGAAGCATGGAGCATCAAAATTCATCGAAAGTTATTTAATTTGACGTACATCGCGGGACATTCACCGGCAACTAATGACCCATTTGTGCGCCCAATGGAGCCCGCGGTAACGAAATAATACTCACACGTGAACTCGTGTATAAGGACGTGATATACACACATACAGAGATATACGCCCCTGTACAAATCATACCTACCATTCAGCACGAAGGCGCCGACAGTGTATTTCACTTATGAATAGGGAAAACCGGTTCTTCCTCCGTGCCTGGTCCCGCGGTAATTAACACGGAGTTGATGAATGTAATGGAGTTCAAGGGCCGTAAGGATGGAGAGGAGAGGTAGTAGGAGGTTGTTGGTTGGTTGAATACGTAAGATGAGGTAGAGGCATGGCCTCTATAGCTTGTCTCAGGCCTGCTGAGCGTAGCTTACAAGAGCCAAGTCTCACCAAGTTGACATGGTGTTCATAACTAGCGCAGATGTAGCTGTTCTTCAAACTACTTTCACGGCGTCAGATTTTTTTTTTTTTTTTTCAGCAGGCATTGAGAAAATTTTTAACATCCACAAGTGGAGTTGGATCTCGTAAGATAACTGGAAGTGTCGGCGTCAGGATGCTCTATGTGTACTCTGCCATAGAAGTCCAGCTCCTTCTACCTTCCAGCATCCTGCTGACAACAGCCTCTCGTTTTGAACTCTGGGGAGCTAACCCCAGTTCTGCCATCAGCTGACTTCTTTCAGGCACTCATTTGATGCATCTGAAAAAGGGGTCATCACATCGTTCTGGCAGTGTAAACATGTTGGGGCAGATACCTTTCCCATTTTATGCAGATAGGAATAAAACAGTCCATGTCCTATGAAGAACTGCTTAAGGTAGAAGTTCACTTCTCCATGTTTCCTTCCCATCCACGTCTAAATGTTCCGTCCATATATCTTGCCAGTTTGCTATCGTGTGCTCTCTTTCTTTCTAGACTATGGAGGCCCAGTCTCCTTCACCCCTTCTGTTTAAGATTCTTTTTCTGTCTGAAGCCATCAGCTCGATGGGTATGACACTCGTGAGGACAAAGATTGTGAGTTCTGGTACTGTTCAGTAAGCGCGGGCGATTCGTTCCTCGTCGCTGCAAAGCTATTAATTAATCTCTGTCAGAGATATGCCACACTCAATACGTCTGCCCATACCTCCGCTCCATACAAGAGAATTGACAGCACGACCGTCGTCATTAGACGTCATTTGCACGGTCTAGGGCCATTTATGTTCCTCATAATTGTCAATGAGCTGCTCTATCTGCAGGTCTTCTCACATGTTCAGAAAATGTGATTTTGGTGTCCAACATGACTCCTGAATATCTGGCTGCTGGTTTAGTTGTCATTTCGGCATTCGCAACCCACACTGGGATGATGGTATGCGCTTACGCGTGAAGATCAATCTTTGCTGTAGCTATTGTCAGGCTATGGTCTTCCATCCAGTCCATTACTTACTCGTGACATGATCTGCTCCAGCTTGGCTTGGGCTGAATCCATTGTCCTTTCCTATACTACTGCCGCCACATCATCAGCATATCCTACCAGGAAACAGCCGTAAGGAATTTTCAATCAGAGGACCCCATCGTATGATGCTATCCACAGTTGAGGACCGAGCACTGATCCCTGAGCAGCTCCGGATGTGATCTCTTTCGTTCGTACGCCTTGAGCATTCTCATCTGTCAGTGTTCTGTTCTTGAGTTCTGTTCTTATAGAAAGGGATTATTAGTAGGTTGAATACTTAAGATAAGGGAGGTATCTATAGCTTATCTCAGGCCTACTTAGCTCAGCTTAGAAGATCCAAGTCTCAACATGTTGACCTGGTGTTCATAAGCAGCGCTCCTGTCGCTTTTGTTCGAACTACTTTCACAGCATCAGATAGAAAGGGATTATTGCTGGGTTGAATACGAGATATAAAGTATAGGTATGATCTCCATAACTCGTCTCAGGCTCGGTTAGCTTAGCTCACAAGAGCTAAGTCTCACCAATTACACACCTACATCAAGATCAAGTTTATATTGAAGAAGTAGTTTAGATTAAAAATAACAATAAACAGTTTTCCGACCCATGCGCACACCCCATTGCCTCCCGAGCGCATGCCCAAAGGTTAATGTTCTTTTTCTTGGTCGATTACTAAAGTTCATTAGTGAAAACAATAAACCAAAAGTAGGAGTGCCTGTTGAGTACCCCTTGTATTTTTTTAACGTAAGTAAATCGTAGACATTTCCAAAGATGAACATCTGATCACCCAACGTCACAGAGTACTCATACCTAGGAGACAATTTAACAGAGGAGAAAGCCAATTAGTCCAGTCAAATTAGCCAAAAAAAGGGGGGGGGGGGGGGGGTTTGCATTAATTCCGGACAAAGCGAAACTTTTATGGGTGACTTGTGGGTGCCTATGGAACATGTTTTTAGTATATTCTACTAGATTCTCCTTGTGCTAACTTTTTGGTGCCCGAAAAACCGCGATTTTTCGGCACTTGTTTCAGTTTTTTGCCTATAACTCGTACACGATGCATCCTACGGAAAATTTTACTCTTTCTTTTATTAAACAGGATGAATTTCTGCGTCGAATGACCACCTGAAACGTTAAGATCGGTTCAGCCGTTTGGCCGAAATCGATCGTTGAAGTTTGGCGATTTTTCCCAAATTGGTTGAAAAATGGGTTACGCTCAAGTTTCAAGGCCTGTACATCAAAAACGGCGTATCCAACCAAAAAATGTCACATACTCAAAGTTGTAGAGAATCAAATTTTGTGTAAGAAAAGCATCCCCCCTTCCTCCCCCCTCCCACCCGCCCCTACCAAATGATAGAATAACGAAACAACTTCTGAGTAAACGAAATTATGAGTATTGAAAACGGTGTTGCAATCAAAAAATGTCATATAATCAAAGTGAAACGTCTGTTGTTCAACTTACTAAAGCACTGAGGTACTTGTAATACTAGAAAAGGCGAAAGAAAAAACATTCTCCTGGTCCTAACTTTTTGGTGCCCGAAAAACCGCGATTTTTCGGCACTTGATTCAGTTTTTCGCCTATAACTCGTACACGATGCATCCTACGGAAATTGTTACTCAATCCTTTATTAAACAAGATGAATTTCTGCGTCGAATGACCACCTGAAACGTTAAGATCGGTTCAGCCGTTTGGCCGAAATCGATCGTTGAATTTTCCCGCTTTTTCCCAAATTGGTTGAAAAATGGGTTACGCTCAAGTTTCAAGGCCTGTACATCAAAAACGGCGTATCCAACCAAAAAATGTCACATAATCAAAGTTGTAGAGAATCAAATTTTGTGTAAGAAAAGCATCCCCTCTTCCTCCCCCCCCTCCCACCCACCCCTACCAAGTGATAGAATAACAAAACAACTTCTGAGTAAACGAAATTATGAGTATTGAAAACGGTGTTGCAATCAAAAAATGTCATATAATCAAAGTGAAACGTCTGTTGTTCGACCTAAGGCACTGAAGTACTTATAATAATAGAAAAGGCAAAAGAAAAAACATCTCCTAGATTCTCCTTTTGCTCACTTTTTGGTGCCCGAAAAACCACGATTTTTCGGCACTTGTTCCAGTTTTTCGCCTATAACTCGTACACGATGCATCCTACGGAAAATTTTACTCAATCCTTTATTAAACAGGATGAATTTCTGCGTCGACTGACCACCTTCATTTTTTAGATCGGTTCAGCCGTTTGGCCGAAATCGATCGTTGAAGTTTGGCGATGTTTCCCAAATTGGTTGAAAAATGGGTTGCGCTCAAGTTTCAAGGCCTGTACATCAAAAACGGCGTATCCAACCAAAAAATGTCACATAATCAATGTTGTAGAGAATCAAATTTTGTGTAAGAAAAGCCTCCCCCCTCCCTCCCCCTCCCACCCGCCCCTACCAAATGATAGAATAACAAAACAACCTCTGAGTGATGAGTGTGTCAACGCCAAATATGAGTATTGACAACCGTGTCGCAATCAAAAAATGTCATACAACGTCTGTTGTTCAACCTAAGGCACTGAGGTACTTATAACACTAGGAAAGGCAAAAGAAAAAACATCTCCTAGATTCTCCTTGTGCTAACTTTCTGGTGCCCGAAAAACCGCGATTTTTTCGGCACTTGTTTCAGATTTTTGCCTAGAACTCGTACACGGGTGGGAGGGGGAGGGAGGGGGGAGGCTTTTCTTACACAAAATTTGATTCTCTACAACATTGATTATGTGACATTTTTTGGTTGGATACGCCGTTTTTGATGTACAGGCCTTGAAACTTGAGCGCAACCCATTTTTCAACCAATTTGGGAAACATCGCCAAACTTCAACGATCGATTTCGGCCAAACGGCTGAACCGATCTAAAAAATGAAGGTGGTCAGTCGACGCAGAAATTCATCCTGTTTAATAAAGGATTGAGTAAAATTTTCCGTAGGATGCATCGTGTACGAGTTATAGGCGAAAAACTGGAACAAGTGCCGAAAAATCGTGGTTTTTCGGGCACCAAAAAGTGAGCAAAAGGAGAATCTAGGAGATGTTTTTTCTTTTGCCTTTTCTATTATTATAAGTACTTCAGTGCCTTAGGTCGAACAACAGACGTTTCACTTTGATTATATGACATTTTTTGATTGCAACACCGTTTTCAATACTCATAATTTCGTTTACTCAGAAGTTGTTTTGTTATTCTATCATTTGGTAGGGGTGGGTGGGAGGGGGGGGAGGAAGAGGGGATGCTTTTCTTACACAAAATTTGATTCTCTACAACTTTGATTATGTGACATTTTTTGGTTGGATACGCCGTTTTTGATGTACAGGCCTTGAAACTTGAGCGTAACCCATTTTTCAACCAATTTGGGAAAAAGCGGCAAAATTCAACGATCGATTTCGGCCAAACGGCTGAACCGATCTTAACGTTTCAGGTGGTCATTCGACGCAGAAATTCATCCTGTTTAATAAAGGATCGAGTAACATTTTCCGTAGGATGCATCGTGTACGAGTTATAGGCGAAAAACTGAATCAAGTGCCGAAAAATCGCGGTTTTTCGGGCACCAAAAAGTTAGGACCAGGAGAATGTTTTTTCTTTCGCCTTTTCTAGTATTACAAGTACCTCAGTGCCTTAGTAAGTTGAACAACAGACGTTTCACTTTGATTATATGACATTTTTTGATTGCAACACCGTTTTCAATACTCATAATTTCGTTTACTCAGAAGTTGTTTCGTTATTCTATCATTTGGTAGGGGCGGGTGGGAGGGGGGAGGAAGGGGGGATGCTTTTCTTACACAAAATTTGATTCTCTACAACTTTGATTATGTGACATTTTTTGGTTGGATACGCCGTTTTTGATGTACAGGCCTTGAAACTTGAGCGTAACCCATTTTTCAACCAATTTGGGAAAAAGCGGCAAAATTCAACGATCGATTTCGGCCAAACGGCTGAACCGATCTAAAAAATGAAGGTGGTCAGTCGACGCAGAAATTCATCCTGTTTAATAAAGGATTGAGTAAAATTTTCCGTAGGATGCATCGTGTACGAGTTATAGGCGAAAAACTGGAACAAGTGCCGAAAAATCGTGGTTTTTCGGGCACCAAAAAGTTAGCACAAGGAGAATCTAGTAGAATATACTAAAAACATGTTCCATAGGCACCCACAAGTCACCCATAAAAGTTTCGCTTTGTCCGGAATTAATGCAAACCCTAACTGCTAATTTGACTGGACTAAATGTAAAAATGGCGTGCAAGCATTTTTGAGGCTGCCTCAGTTGCGCCATCTACTTTCAGCTGGGATTGAGGAACTACTACGGAAGTGGCGGGGGGAGAGGGCACACTCTTCATACCGCTTCTTTCAAATCCTTTCGAATGACCAGAAATTGATAACTTTTCGTTTCAACAACATTTAGATTAAATCTAAATTGCAAATTTTGCAAAAATTACTTGGTAAATCCAATCGGGGCGAAAGGTATTTTCAAAGTTGCCCTTACAATTGATGTTGTCCCTATCGCCAGTTGTTTAAATGTTCAATCGACAACTGCCACCCATAGAAACGTTTGAAACCCTATGTATTATTGAAAATCGCAAGATTTTTCCGTACATATCGCGAATATAACTAAATGTTATCAAATTAATTACGTAGATGCGGCCGGTAACGCACCAAGGAGAAAAATATGTGTTAAAAAAGGTGACTTGTTGTGATGAGGTTGGAACAAACGATCGTGAACGCATTCATGAACGCGATCTGTTGCTTTCCGCTATAACTACGTCCTGGAGCTCCACCAATCAGAACGCTTCTCGGGCTCCCAGATCCAGCTTTCAGCCCAGTGCTTCATGCCGTTTCTTTTCAAATCCTTTGGAATGACCAGAAATGGATAACATTACATTTCATCGTCATTTAGATTTGCAGTAGGTTGCCAGTAGTTCCAATGTTCAATCAACAACTGCTACCTATAGAAACGTTTGAAACCCATTGCATCATTGAAAATTGCTCGATTTTTAACATGTTTAATGTTTTAGGGCTGGGGGTCATTCTGTGAATTCCGACACGCAAATCTGCAACGCTTTTTTTTCTTAGTTACCACGGACTGATTTCTTAGTTAACACGTTATATCGGCTCCATTTGGGGTCTAGTTGTACCAAGATGGTCACTGATCAGCTGAGTGAGCTCCAAGGCCATTTTCTCTCCTGTTGAACGTAGGAAGCTGAAATTTGAGAAGCAGGGTCAATGGAGAATGCTGAAGGCGCCTGAGTGGTCACTGATCAGCTGAGTGATCGGCAATCTAATTTCTCCCTTGCGAGGGAAAAACATTAAACATGATTTAATGTTTTTCCCTCGCAAGGGAGAAATTGAACAGAGATTTTTCATACATATCGAGAATATAAGTAAATGTTATCAAATTAATCACTTAGATGCTGACAGTAACGCCCCAAGGAGAAAAATATGTGTCAAACAAGGTGAATTGTTGCGATGAGGTTGGGAACAAGCGATCATGAACGCGATCTGTTGCACTCATCTAGAACTACGTCCTGCAGCTACACCAATCAGAACGCTTCTAGGGCTCAGCATTCAGCCCAGTGTCTTTGCCCTACGTTGGTTGATGCCCCTGAGCCACTCTGCACTCACTCTCCCACACATTTTCTCGCCTTCCCGCCAAAGACACTGAATTACCGACGATGTCTCACTGTCCCCCCGACCTCTACTGCCTCTATGCCTGCTCCCTCCCAAGAATCTTTTATAAACGTCCCAGATCATAAATTCCTGCTGAACCGAAGTACTCCTATAAGTCATGGCACGCGCCCTCGTATGAGTGGGATTTGTCTGTATGCGTGTGTGCCGTGTGGTGGAGAGTAAAAGCCTCCTTAACCCTCTCGCGGATCCCATCGCGGTCTATACGTTTTATTACTCCTCGTTGAGACCGTGTTTTTACGGTCCTTGATAAATCATGTATTGTGCTCACTTATAGCTTCGAGAAAAAAGAGGTTTTAACAAGATTGACTTCTTCTTCTGCCTTTAAACGACCGTTGAATGAGATAAACCAATGGTTTTTTTTTTTTTCGTGTCTCGGTTGTAAATCAATAAAATGAAAAACTCTGAAAATGTTTTCCTTCTTCTATTCGTCAGGAAAAAAGTTCTAAGCGCTTCGCTCTATTTAATTTACTTTTCCGTTTTTCTACCGCAGGGTGTGTATCTAGTCAATTTACCGAATGAACGATATTACATCTTGTCATGTTCAATACGAACATAGAGAAAATAGGTCAAAAGGTCAGTACAGCAGCTCGTTCAACAGTCCACGTGTACAAAGCCGAAGAGGACGGCATGAATAATATAAAGTCAGGTTTGTTATAAATGCGATCGGATTTACACCGGATTACGCCGGATGTGTTATAAAATATCATTTGTATGAGTAATGCGGGGAAGTGTTTTCTTCGAAAATTCATTCATTCTCACACGAAAGGGATCTTTTGTTTGTTTTATTTTCAATAATACACCATTGGAATCGAGCAAGAAGAAAAAACTACCCCCCTAAAAAATTGATGGTTCACCGTCCGCCACTCACCAGTACCCATCCAACCCATAATTCACCAGTCAAAAATTCACGTTTTTCCACGTCCGAACACAAATTTCCTCTGCAAAACATTTTTGGTTTATTATTTTCAATAATGAACCTTTGGAATCGACCAAGAAAAAATTTTTTCAACACCCCCTCAAAATTGATTGGTTTACATTTCAAACTAGAATCATTCTTCAATGATTCTACTAGAATCCAAAAATCGAATAAAAATTTGGCCGTCCGTTCGCCGTCCGCCATGCGCGGCACTTTCCACACACCACAGGCTCCATTTGGGGTTTAATTCTGCCCCGAAGCTTTTGGTTGATGTAGGTCACTTCTAAGGGTTGAAATTTTGAAAACGCCCTAATTCAAAAAATTTGTACATAAAGGTATTGTTGAAAAAACAATATGGATGATTGAGGAATGATGAGGAATTGATGGAAAACATCAATTTGAAATAGTGTACAATTTTTTGAGACCGCGCGGAGCCCTGTAAGACAAACCGTTCGCTCCCTACGAGAATTGAAGGGTTGGACGTACGCTAAATCAGAAACACGAGTGTGAATCGCAAAAAAAGCCGAATCTCCGTTATAATTTAAGCTGACCGAAGTGCGATCGATGTTTTTCTTCAAGTTGGTTGGTGGTAACAATGGCAAAGCCATGTTCTTTGCAGACGAGTGATCTATATAGAAAAATAATAAACCTTTAAGTAATAATTTGCAGCGTTTTGAAAAATACCGTTGGAAAGCTGATATTCTGGCGGAGTTTTTAGGCTTACCGGCAATAGTTCATCAACTCGAAATATTTGGACAGTACGGGCGTTGAAAAACGGGAAGTTTTCGAAAAGTTACTAAGTTCTCTTTTCAAATTGCTTTATTCCACGTGAAATTCAACTGAAATATTTGTAGGCATTGGTTAGGCAAATTGCCGTGAATGGTTTCTTGTCTACAGGTCTATTTCCTCTGGACGAAGACCTGTTCGATCCGCAAGATCTGGCTCGCTACCGTCAAAGAAGGAGTACTGCGGAGAAGGTTATTGCTAGCAGTAATTCAGCATCCGAAAATGACAAAGAACGAATTCCTGATTTCTTGATTCCTGATATAACTGACATGGTGGATGATGAATGCTTTTCCGGAGGTGAAATCGTCCCCTCTAATGATGAGGATAGCAAAGTTGCTCTTGATTTAACCATGCCGCTCCGCAAATCTGATCTTGAAGATGAACAAGCCCCAAGTACTTCACATACTGTCAACGATATAGTGTCGATTTTTTCAAAGAGCATTAGCAAAACTACTTTTCCACAAAAAGCCCAGTGAAGACAGGAACCGGGACACGCTTGAAACATCAAACCTACGGAGAGGTGCTAACGACTGACGATGTATTGCTCAGACTGAGAGCAGCCCAAGAAAAGAAAGCCACCAAAGTTACAAAAAGGAAGAAAAGCAATGAATGTGATGATAAAAAAATGAGAAGCCAAAGAAAGCCAAAAAACCGAGTGCCAAAGAGGCAGACTCTGAAAGTAAAGAAGAAGAGGAACTCCGAATCCTAGAATCTGATGGAGTAGAAGAAGAGGAAATGGATTGGGATAGTTACCTGAAGAGCATGGAGGAAGAACAACTGGAAGAAGTCACCTACATAGAACCTCGAGGCGTAAACATTCTGCCAAATACATTTGTGCTGGTTGAAATAATGGGAGGAAAAAGAGGCAAAACCAAGTACTGTTATTTGTGTAGGGTTGACAAGGTTTCGAATGAGTTGGAGGTCACGGGGTTGAAAAACGCTGCAAATTATTACACAATGGTTTATTATTTTTCTATATAGATCACTCGTCTACAAAATCACCAACCATCCAATTTGAAGGAAAAAAAATAAATAAAAAAATAAAAAATAAAATTAAAAAAATTAAAAAAAAAAATCAAAATCACCAATCATCGATTGTATTTCGGTCAGCTCTAGTTTGAACGGAGATTAGGCCTCTTTTGCGATTCACACTCGTGTTTTGATTTATATATATATATATTTCAATATAAACACTTAAATTTTCGTAGGGAGCGAACGGTTTGTCCTACAGAGCTCCGCGTGGTCTCAAAAAATTCTAAAAATTCTATAAAATCTTAAATTGAAGGAAAAACAATACCTTTATATCGAAATTTTTTGAGTTAGGGCGTTTTCAAAATTTCAAAATTGATTTTGGGACCCTTAGAAGTGACCTACATCAACCAAAAGCTTCGGGGCACAACTAGACCCCAAATGGAGTCTACATACCAAATTTCATCAAAATCGGTCAATGCTAAGTGGCAAAAGTGCCGCGTACGGCGGACGGCGGACGGACGGCCAAATTTTTATTAGATTTTTGGATTCTACGTACCTTGAAACGTAAACCATCAAATTTTGAGGGGGTGTGAAATTTTTTTTTCTTGGTCGATTCCAAAGGTTTATTATTGAAAATAATAAACCAAAAGTCAACTCTAGGAAATCCAAATTCAAATTGGTCGAAAATGATAAATTTTCAGTTGAATGTGATCAGATAAAAGCCATTCTTCCTACCCCTCAGATTGAAAAGGATGGGCGTAGGAAAATTTATAAATTTTCAGGAACTGTCAATGTAATTGAAATGTGGACTGAACTTTCAAGTCACCAATTTAAGACTGAGTTTGAAGGACTGATAAACTAATACTATGATACTCAATTCATGCGTACTGCTAGTTGATTGTGATTCAAGACTGTGTTATTACCATTGTAGTAAGTACAAATTTTTAATATGCCTGTTTCCATAGGCTGCTTTGATTATTTACTGGGAGTTTATTAAAATATACCTACTGTTTACGATTTGAGTTTATTAATTCATTCAGCACCGTTCATCCCGGAAATTTTGAAAATTTAGTCAGTGGAACTTGATTGAAAAATGTACTTGGGGGAAATGTAAACAGCGGATTGGGGTAATTGTAAACATCGTTCTTCTCTCTCACAAAATTTGTGAGCCATTTAATGGTTCTTGGAGCTTCTACTAGTCTCCATATGACTGTGTCTGCCACGCTTTTGACCTAGGTGAACCTCGTTGGGAGATGCTTGTTTACAATGGGGAATTTGCCTCACATTTTTTTTTTTTTTTTTTTTTTCGAATGAGGGTTTATTTTTATGGAATAAAACCATAGTGAGCTGCTCGAAAACGCATCCAAAAAATTTAGAGAATTAAAGGAAGATGGAAATTTTAAATGTGGTGGCAATGTGTAAGAGGCAGCCATGTTTGATACGTAACGGATATTCTACCAAGCTGACTTCAAAGGAGGTTCTGTGGCGCTTACCACAGAAGCGGAACATACACGAACTTTTAGCTTACTAGTAGTGCGCACAAGAGTGCGCCGCGAACTGGCAGGAAGAACCCAGACACAAAAGTGACCAAAAGAAACAATATTACTCACTTTTTTACAATACGATTCTACCTACTAGTTTATCAAGCATTATTAGTCTTCATCTTCTCTTATTTAGATTCAAGATTTGAATCACATTATTCGAGTAGCCATTTCACTGGATCGTTTTGTGTGGCGGTGCTAGAACTCTGTCTGTTGTCGGAGTTGTTTTCGCGTCGTTTTTTTTTTTCGTATGACGTCAACAATATTCCTCGATTTTCGCGGTGTTTTGTAACAGAGGCTTCACTTGTTTAGGCATTTTCTCCTACGGTAATTTTTTCCCCTTGGTTATTCCTAGTGTTAAACGTTATTCTAGGGCCCTATTATAGGATTTGACTTGAAATTCCAGAATCTAAAATTGAGGCAAATTCCCCATTACCCCTCAACCTATGGGGTAAATGTAAACTAGCTCTGGATTTGTCCCAAATGCTATTAGATCAAAAATTTTGGTGCCTCCTAACTCAGCAGATGCTACAGTTTCACGAGAAAAAATTAGTTCGCACTTTCGGAGTTTTATAAAGATTTGAGGAGAATTTTGATCCAAAACATAGAGATTTTGTTTATAATTACCCCACCTGACCCTATTTGGCATTAGTAAGATAGGCAGTTTTACGATTTTTCCAACGGTCTCTTCAGATTTGATGTTACTCTGGAAATGAGGGAGCTTTAATGAAGTAAGGTCGATGTTTTACAGGTGGCTATGGTTTTTCGCGTTTTTCTCGCGTTTGACCAAAATGGATCAATATAATTTTTGGATCAATCAATCAATCAACCCTGTATGAATGAAAACGTTTCGTATGAGTTGCGTGTTTAAATCACGTCGGGGTCGCCACTTATGTAGGCGATTTATCAGTGGCGGCTCCTGCCCTGAACTCAGGGGGTGCACGGAGATCAGGAGAAGCTACGGAGAAGGGACAGAACAGGTGCTTTTCTCTGCCAAATAGAAATTATGTAACGATATGTAAATGGGATAAATCTTGGTAACTTTTTCATCTTAAAATTGCAAACGGTACTACGTAGGTGCAATAGACACAAAAAATAATGTTCTCTAGAGGTTAACAGAAATTCTGAAATACTTAATCATCAAAGGTCTAAACCCAAGAAATGCATCCATCTTATTGCAAAGCTGAAATGTGTATTTGCCCGTGATGATTCAAAACATCGTCCAACTCGGAAGAAAAATTAACGATAATTCGAGACAGAATGTACCTATTTTTGTTAACCGTTTTGGTTTTTTGCATCAGATTAAGATGATATGCACTGTTGAGTTGTTGCATTAGGTATATTTTGACGACCCAATATACGCAAATCTACCAGAGCGTTTTTATGGGAGACAGCCAATGCGTTTTTTTGGCTAAATGGGAGATCACTTATGCCGTCTTTAACCCAAGCCTCAAAATAAGTTGTTCGTCACTTCACATCTGCAAAGCCAATCTACCTTCTTGTAATAATATTATAAGAAGTCGAATATTATTTGACATTAAACTTACGGTACGAATCTGCACGATTTTTAAATTTTAACGTCTGCTGGAGTCCAGGTACAGACGGCAAGGGGCGGCCAGTTTCTGGAATGTCGCACTTTTTCACGACCGACAAACACGAATAGTTTACATTAATGTACCTAATGCACCGAATTATTCATAGTACCTACAACACTCCTAAATAATCACTTTGAACAAAACGGTGGACTGAAAACGAAAAACGCGAAATGCCCTTATCAGTTCTGTTTGTTTACGATAAGGAAACCGGGAAACCAGTGAGCCAGGAAGACAAAATAATAAAATTGGAAATTCACTCACTCACACACCCCAGGCGCACAGCCTCCGTGCTGCTCCTCAAGGTCACATTTCGTGCTCTCTGGTTGGTCAATCTCACGTGCCTGCCTCCCTCGAATGACGTCACCCTCCTCGAAACGGAGCATAAAACTGGATTTGCGCGAACCGCCGCTGATTGGTCAGGAAAGAGGGAGCTGCCCGCCACTGTTTTCGCGCGTAGATTCAACTAGCACAGTACCTACGATCGAGTCTTCTGTCACCATCCAACTTACTCTTCAAACCCAGAGGAACTAACTTTGATTTTTTTTCTTTTTTAATTGGCTGGGGGTGCACATGCGCCTATGCTCCTATCAGCAGCCGCCCCTGCGATTTATACCACATAAAGCACGAGTATAGGAAAATACTTAATAAAGTTATATTAGCACAAAAGAAATAAAAGTGCGACAAAAATTTGAATTACTTAAGGATTTTCTCCACCACGAGCCGTGCCTAGTGACGATTCGATATTTGTTGATATCGATATTTTGTTTCGATATTTCCGATATTTGTATCGATATTTTTATCGCGATATTATCGAATATCGAAAGGAAAATATTTGATATCGAAAGAAGAAAATTATCGGTTGTGATGGTTATATTCCTTCCGACTGTAATTTATCAATTTCTCCTAATCGATAAAAAACGATGAAAAACATATTCGATATCGGTGAAATCAATATTCTTGTTTCGCTAATTTATGATGATCACTGATACTGATAACAAAAAAAGATGAAAAAACTCTGTTCAATTTCTTCCTTGCGAGGGAAAAACATTAAATCATGTTTAATGTTTTTCCCTCGCAAGGGAGAAATTAGATATAGTTTTTTAAGGTCAAGAAAAAAGAAAAGATTCTAATTAACCAAAACAATTTATTATATTTATATACATCTATTTACAGGAGAGAAAATGGCCTTGGAGCTCACTCATCTGATCAGTGACCACTCAGGCGCCTTCAGCATTCTCCATTGACCCTGCCTCTCAAATTTCATCTTCCTGCGATGAATAGGAGAGAAAATGGCCTTGGAGGTCACTCAGCTGATCAGTGACCACTCAGGCGCCTTCAGCATTCTCCATTGACCCTGCTTCTCAAATTTCAGCTTCCTGCATTCAACAGGAGAGAAAATGGCCTTGGAGCTCACTCAGCTGATCAGTGACCACTCAGGCGCCTTCAGCATTCTCCATTGACCCTGCTTCTCAAATTTTAGCTTCCTGCGTTCAACAGGGGAGAAAATGGCCTTGGAGCTCACTCAGCTGATCAGTGACCACTCAGGCGCCTTCAGCATTCTCCATTGACCCTGCTTCTCAAATTTTAGCTTCCTGCGTTCAACAGGGGAGAAAATGGCCTTGGAGCTCGATCAGCTGATCAGTGACCACTCAGGCGCCTTCAGCATTCTCCATTGACCCTGCTTCTCAAATTTTAGCTTCCTGCGTTAAACAGGAGAGAAAATGGCTTTGGAACTCATTCATCTGATCAGTGATCTGTCAGGTGCCTTCATTACTGTCCTTTGACCCACCATCTCGAATTTCACCTTCCTGCGTTGAATAGGAGAGAAAATTGTTTCTATACAATGAACATTAATTTTTGATTCACACTCATATTTCTGATTTATCACTAGTCCAAACTGAAGGACCTCCGAGGGAGCGATCTGTTGGTCCTACGGAGCTCCGTGTAGTCTCATTCGATTCTAAAAATTCCAGTCTATTTTAAATTGATGAAAAAACAATACCTTTATATTTAAAGTTTTCGAGCTAGGACGTTTTGAAAATTTCATCCCCTAGTTTTCACCCCTTAGAAGTGACTGACAATAACCAAAAGCATCTTGGTACAACTAGACCCCAAATGGAGCCGATATAACGTGGTAACTAAGAAATCGGTCCGTGGTAACTAAGAAAAAAAACGTTGCAGATTTGCGTGTCGGAATTCACAGAACGACCCCCAGCCCTAAAACATTAAACATGTTAAAAACAATGTTTTGACATTTTATGTCTTTACTTTGGCACATAAATGAAAAACGTCTGCCAAGTTGGGTGGGCAGTATAGCTTCCTCACTCATTGTAACATGGACGTATAGAATCAGTTGGCGAAAACTCGGGCTTCGCCCCTTGCACCCCCGGATGATTTCCGCTTAGAGCCTAATGGCTAAAATGTGACATACCTTGAAAAGGTTTTTGCTCCCTCTCCCTCTTTATCTTTCTTCCACTGTAATATTTAAGCTCACTCAGCTGATCAGTGACCTCTCAGGCACCTTTAGCATTCTCCATTGACCCGCCCTCTCAAATTTCAGCTTCCTGCGTTCAACAGGAGAGAAAATGGCCTTGGAGCTCACTCAGCTGATCTGTGATCACTCAGGCGCCTTCAGCATTCTCCATTGACCCTGCCTCTCAAATTTCAGGTTCCTGCGTTCAACAGGAGAGGAAATGGCCTTGGAGCTCACTCAGCTGATCAGTGACCACTCAGGAACCTTCAGCATTCTCCATTGACCCTGCCTCTCAAATTTCAGCTTCCTGCGTTCAACAGGAGAGAAAATGGCCTTGGATCTCACTCAGCTGATCAGTGATCACTCAGGCGCCTTCAGCATTCTCCATTGACCCGCCCTCTCAAATTTCAGGTTCCTGCGTTCAACAGGAGAGGATGTCAAGCATATTTGTCGTCAAGCATATGATAAATCATAGCGCTACTTTCCTGTCGCTTTTTCCTCTCGCTTTTTACTGTCGATTTTTCCTGTCGAAATTCACGTTTGCGCATGCGCACTCGCTCCTATTGGTCCGAAGGTGCTGAAATTTATAGGGGACCGTCTAGGACCTAATCCGCACAATCCCTGAAAATTTCATCAAAATCGGACCACAGGTTAGTATAGTTTTGCCCGGGACAAGGATTGACCACAGACAGACCGACAGACCGACAGACCGACAGACAGACAGACAGACAGACAGACAGACACGGAACCAAAATTGTTCGGGAAGCTCTAAAACGCAAAAAGCAAGTGGAAATTTTGATTTCGGAGGATATTTTTTTTTTCACTTCTTTCACGAATACAAAGCTTCCCTACCTTCGGTAGTGAGGAAGCAAAATCGTCACGCGGGGATCGTTACGCGGGTGATCGTTGCGAGGGGAGCGTTACGCGGAAATTTCTGATGATTTTCACGTACAACCAATCGTTCCTAGGGAAAACTAACTTCCTCATTTTCCACCCCACAAAAATCGTTCACCACTCATTGGAAAGCTCTCAATTTATTAAACATGAGACATAAAATGTCTCTCGTGGTTGCGTACTTGTACGAAAGCTGTATCCACCGTTTGTGTTTTAATGTTTTTAATCGATATCGATACTGTCTTCCGATATTATTTCGATGTTGAATATCGCATCGAAACGTACATCGAATCGTCACTAGCCGTGCCATCCCGTTGCCATGGAACTCCACAAACAGATCTTCGATTGTTAATCGCCACGAGTTCTTACTCTCATATTACTGTCCCAGTAATCGGCACCTGATGGATCAATATAAAGCTGGAAACTGGGTCCATTCGGTCACACTTGGAGGAGGGCGGTTTGATTCATATTAGCGAAAACCTCCTGGTAAAAGGGGTTTTTAGCTGCTGTCCTCCCCCCTCCCCCCTCACCAGCACCAATACGGACCGTCCACCGCCGAGTCTTTGATGTTAACCCTCGCTCCCGGGGAGACACGACCGAAATTAATTACCGGCAAATACACGACCGAGCGTTCCCCGATTCCCGCCGAACGGGGAAATTTCTCCCTGTTTGCGAGACGACAAGCCTTTTTGCATTAGCCGTGACGCCCCGTCGACCTCCCCGATCCGTCAAATCGCTCCCCGGGATTTACCTCGGTCAGGTTTCCTCTCGCTCCGCGCTTTGTGCTCCGCTAACCGAGTCACCGAGAATTACCGGCGATGTTTTCTCCGTTGAAACCCGTAACCGAGTTTGAAGCCGATATTCGCCGAGGGGAGGAGGAGGCGCGGCTGCACGACCGAACGGCATCCTGTTAGCGGAGCATCAAGAAGAATATATCGCTGCCAAGAGACTTTTTCACCTCTTCAACAGGAACCGATCACGCGAAACTGTTGTTGAACTTTGTAGTAACGTCAAGTCGTGATTCGTTGAACAGATCGAAATTGACCAGCATTTTTACCGACGTCTGCCAAGTGGGCGTGGCGCATAGCTCCCTCGCATCCTCAACACGATTGCATTAAGAGGGTCTTCGTTCCTCGTTTCGGGTCAGTATTTCGCGGAATTGAAGAGGCAAAACATTTGAAATTTTAAAGAATTTTTGAAATTTATTAGTGCACGGCCCTACCGAATTAAAAAACTGAAATATTGCCGCGGGAATACTCGAAATCGAACAATAATTGCCAAATAACAAAACAAAACAAAAACAAAAATCGTCGTCCAACGACAACTCGAATTGAGTATCTCCTCTTTCGCGTGCCTTCGGCGCGTTCACGTCGGACAAAAATGGAAAAACGCTGCAAATCTTTTCTCAAAGGTTTATTATTTTCTGTATAGATCACCCTTCTGTATAGATCACTGGTTCTCCATCAATAGCACCTACCACCATCTGTATTCTCCCTTGACCTTCCCTCTCAAATTTCAGATTCCTGCGTTCAATAGGATTGAAAATGACTTCGGAGCTCACTCAGCTGATCAGTGATCTGAAGAGTGAAGAAGCCTTTGAGCAATGATTTGCAGCGTTTTTTACCCACCAACATTTTTTTTACCAACCAACTTTTTTTTACCTACCAGCTAGGTACTACCTACCACACCATACTGGCTTCACACCTTCACAATCAAGTTTATTAGAAAGAACTAAACGCTTCACACTCGTTTGGAAAAATAGAAATACAAATAGAAGAAATGAACAGCGTTCGCATTTTAGTCCGATAAAATTTGAATGGAGATTAGACCTCTTTTGCGATTCACACTCATGATTCTGTTTTATCGAAGGAAAACCTTCAAGTACTCGTAGGGACCGAACGTTTTGTCCTACAGAGCTCCGGGTGGTCTCAAAAATTTTTAAAAATTCAATACTATATAAAATTGGTGAAAAACAATACCTTTATTTCGAGAGTTTTCGAGCTAGGGCACTCTTGAAAATTTCAACCCTTAATTTTCACCCCTTAGAAGTGACCTACATCAACCAAAAGCTTCGCGGCACAACTAGACCCCAAATGGAGCCCATATACCAAATTTGAACCAAATCGGTCCAGTGTTGCTAAGAAAAGTGCCGCGTACGGCGTACGGCGGACGGACGGAAATTTTTTTATTCGATTTTCGTATTCTACGTACCTTGAAACGTAAAACATCAAATTTTGAGGGAGGGTTGAAATTTTTTTTTCTTGCTCGATTCCAAAGGCTTATTATTGAAAATAATAAACCAAAAACGGATAAAAGTCGCCTACAAACGCTTGCCGACTTCTCCTCGCAGAGATGGGATTCCATTGAACAACATAATCGACTTCCAGGCCTACCGTGGGTGGATATTTCAGGAGAACAAACATGAATCCAGCGGCTGACGGCGAGCAGGACCTGCGGGAGAGATTTATTTACGCAAGTTGGAAATTAGGAGGAACTTCGCTCCAAGGAACTTTGACGGTAACGAGGATCATAATTGGGTATTTGCTCTCTTCATTAGAGTTACTTATCAGCTGGGGGCTTCCGGAAGATCCAAATTTCAAAATTCAAATTGTCAAATCCCAATGAACGAGACAAGGAAACCTCGGTCTCCACAGTGGAGATTCGTCGGATTTTTCCTGTCCAATCATGAGCGATTTCCTTCTTCCCGACTTGGCAGCCTTTGAGATTCGAATATTGTATGATCAAAAGTCTTTGAAATTCAAGTATTGGATAATTAAAAGCCTTTAAAATTTCAATATTGGCTAATCAAAAAACATCAAAATTTCAATAATAAACAGTTAAAAGTTTTTAAAATTTGGATATTTTATAATTAAAGTATTTAAAATTTATATATTAAGTATAATATACTTTATCATATTATGATTAAAAGTCTGATAAATATGAATATTGGATACAGCATTTTCACGTCAAATTGGAGGTTTTCCATTTCAAATTGGAGGTTTTACACATAAATTTGGAGGTTTTACATTTCAAATTGGAGGTTGACAGAAATACATAATTCAATTCTGGGAAAGCAATAACAACAAATTAACGAGTGAAACGTAACATTCAACAAGTAAGAATGAGCACGATGAACGGAAAAGAATGAACAAATTTCTCAACGTAAGTCTCTCCCTGCAGCAGCGGCTGTCAGGTCTATCATCATTCTCTTAACATAATTTGTGCAGTCCGATGTGGTGACAGTTGCAACGCTTCGGGTTATCGTGTCACACAGGTCGTGGTTTGTTTGGGGCTCACTGAGGATTTGTCTTGCTGACAACTTGATTTTTGAAAAGCAGTGCTCCACTGGATTCAAGTTGGGTGAGTAGGGGGGCAGATATTTCACGTTAACCCTTATTAACCCACGGTATCTTTTTGGAAGACCAACTTTAGAACGTGTTCTTGACGGTACAGAGTGCTTTTCACCCCTACTTAATGTCCCAATGGCTACTCTGACATCTCTAGAATAGAAAAGAAGAAGAAGAAGTGTCAAAACAACAACATTGATATAATAATTATAAGTTACGAGGCGGCTCAAAATTGACATCAACCCTCCAAAGGTCAGTTTCACACATTATTTTAGACAAGTTTTTCACAGTTTTGAGTGATATTAGTTAAAGAATCTTGTGTAAAAAGTATCTAAGATCAAGAAAAAACTGTAATTTCTACATATTATTAGTTGCTAAGTGGGTAAAAGTTGGTTTTTGTGATGGTATCTTTTTGGATACCGTGAGCAAGGGGGTACTCAGTAGAGCCAGGTTCATGATGGGGCTTATGCTCACTTTTATTGATTTTTCTCACCCTATAACTGACTTTCTTTCCTTTTTCTGATTCTAAATGAAGATTAGAGTAATAAGAAGCAGAGGAAAGTGCACTGCCTCCTTGTTTCACAAGATGAGCATTGGTTCTGAAGGGGAGGACTCGGATGGCAACGCCAACGAGACCCTGATGGACGAAAATAAATTCGAAAGAGAATTGGCTGAATGTTTTGAAGGAGTGGAAGAATTTTCGTTTGAGTATGTCAACGAGGAGAGAATTGGAGAGGACAATGAACACCTGGAACGAGCCTGTTCAAATGGGTTCGGCAGGGAATGGAATGGTGTTCGAAAGATTCGCATGCGCCAAATTGTGGACAAATTTGAAACTTACGAGCCTCATCTACCTTCTACTTCGAAACAAAATCGAACGAGGTGACTTCTTCTTATCGCCGAGGCAAAGAAAAATCCGAAGCAAAATAAACTGCAAATTATTGAAATTAAAAAACCAAAACTTACCAAGAAAGGATCTGGGTTCCGGTAAGTTTCCTCATCAAATCATGTTAGAAGAGAAATGATTTACAGTAGAAAGATGATTAATTTTGTAATCTAATTATATATTTCTTATTTACAGTTGGAAGGAACAAAAATTTAAGAAAGAAGTCGCTCTACCTGAAAACAAGCCCCACCAACCAAGCAGGAACCATCAAGATAAACCAAGCACCTACTTTATGATTATTTATATGGGACTCGGAATGATAATTCCTTTAGGATTTGGATTGATGCAACGATTTGTGCTGGGGAAAAGTCACAAATGTTATACCTCAATGAATTTTGACTAATTCGTGCAAATTTGAAGCCTGTTTTTTACAAGTTTTTTGATTTCCTAGCGAATAAAAATTGATTGAGGAAAAATTCAAGCAGAAATACTGTGTTTGAGCTCACAAAAACTTATTTTTTCTCTTTTCTAATATTTTTTTTTCTCATTTCATTTTTTTTAAAAGTTTCTCCGCGTACCTATATCTTTTTTACATCGAGTACCTTTTTTACATAAGGATGTTCGTTGTTCTAAAGACTATTCTTACTAAGATTGAAGGCCATAATTTTTTTTTCTTTTTCATTTGGTCGATTGACAGAGAGATTTTGGTATTTTTGCTAGCGAAGTAAAAGACTCTGATGACTAAGGTAGTCATTAGTTCAGTACATTGCAGAAAATGATCGTGATTGTTTTGGTAGGTACACAATGATGGGTTGTGATCAATTCGAGTGAACCAATGTCTCTCAATGCGTTTATACGTTCAATAATACAATAAATTTAATATTTTTCAATTTTTGTATTTACGTTTTATAATAAACTGTTCAAATGTTACAATGTTTCTTGCTATAAGGTGAACCCACCGTATCTCAGGGTGTCTTTTTGGAATCAATCAAGGGACGGAATTGACCCCCACATGCTCACGGTATCCAAAAAGATACCGTTTTGTTTTTCAAGATTACGGGCCCTGTATGGGTCCAATATTTTTTACGTATTTTAGGCAATAAAATGTAACAAAATATGAACAAGAGATTGGCGAGGGAGAAATTTTTTTATCTTAGGCTAATAAGGGTTAAACCCCAATTAGAAATGTAAAACCTCCAATTTGAAATGTAAAACCTCCGAATTGATGTGTAAAACCTCCAATTTGTAATGGAAAACCTCCAATTTGGGTGAAAATGCTATAAATAAGAGCCTCCACAATTTAAATATCGGATATTTAGCATTTGACAAATGTAGAAATTTGGATGATTGGAAATTTTTAAAATTTGAATATTGGATAATTTGAAGTCATTAAAATTTGGACATCAGATAATTTGAAGTATTCAAAATTTAGGTATTAGATGATTAAAAGTCTATAAAATTTTAATACTGTATAATTGAATTGGTTGATGGAGGATTGGTTGATTGAAAGTCTTCAAAATTTAAATATTGGATAAAAAAAAAGCCCAAGAAAATATACTTGCAGGAGGATTGTAATCTTGCAAGATGGTTATATACCAGGATTGTAATGTGCTACATGTGAGTACTGGCTCATGTATTGGTCCATAGCGGTTTCCCTCTTTAATGGAGTACTCGCTCATGTATTGGTCCGTAGCGGTTTCAGACTCCAATGGAGTAGGTACTCGCTCCCCGCCTAGCAAAACTCTATTTGTCACCAAAATGATAACTTCTCCTACAAAGTAAAAAATTCCCGCGGTAATTTCAAATCACTTGTGAAAATATTTATGTTATTAGTTGTAAAAAACAAAGTACCTAGTTATTTATTTATTTGATAATATCAAATAAATAACCAGGCACTCTGTTTCTTAAAACTAATACATAAATATTTACAAAATTGAATTTCTGTCATATTATGACAGAAAAGGGACGACCTCAACCACAAAGAAAGGAAGATTTCACAAAGAGAAGAAAGAAAGAAATAGTTGAACAGAAGTTAGTAAATTCATTATATAACTATTGATAAACATCAGTGTTTCCTTTTCGTGATAAAATATACAGGAAGCTGAGGCCGCTGATAGGCTGGTATCATCGAGGGATCACTCGAAAGTGGGTTTTCGTGCAGGACGTGGAAGAGTGTGAGGGAGAACTGGGAGGGCACTTGCGTGGATTTGCAATTCAGATGCGGAAGGAAGGGAGGGGCGACGTAGGACAAATCCGAACGGCTGACGTAGCGGCGGCGCTAGACGTAGCGGCAGTACGTAGCGGCAGCGGGGAGGTAAACTGCGAAAGGGTGGCGGCATTCGTACTGATTAGCCTCTACGCGACGAATAATTGATGGCGACCGACTACGACGCTCCCCGGAGCCCGTTGATAAACACCGGTCGTTTGCGACGGAGTTCCCATCGTCGTCGTTATAACCGTTCGGAGGACTAATAATGACGTCGTTATCGGCCAGAAGGGAGGCGGCGCAATCCGTTAAAGCCGCTCCGTCAATCATAGTTACCCCTGGGGTGCGATCATGATCGCGCTCCGTCCTCCCCTTTGAGACCCGCGTTTTGAGGGAATTTGGGGGAGGAGATTAAGCCGTTTCAATAGGTCTCGTATTTATGAGCGGATTTGACTCCCCGCAATCTGAAACGACCACCCCGAAGAAAGTCTACTCACGCAGTATGAGTTACTGAGCGAATTTTCAAATAAATCTTCAAAGCTATGGTTAAGAAAATTTAAATAATATGTAGATTTTATATTAAATCTATTTTATATTAAATCTAAATAATATTTAGATTTTGTTTTATATTATTTAGGTTTTATTAATATAGCTAATATTATTAGCAATATAACAGAATAGTCTGCCAAGTGGTTGTGGCACATAGCTTCCTCGTATCCATAACCCGATTGCACAGATAACGGATGTATCATACCTAATTTCAAAACATCAATCACTAAGTACCTTGCACTATCCTGAAATCGTGGATAATAAATCGATAACCTAAAGCATAAAGGCTATATTTATTCATCTTCCACACTTATTTTTATTGTTTTTAATTTTAAAAAATCTCAAATTTAAAAAACTATCATTGACCTTTTTGAAGATTAGGTATAGCTTGAGATTTTCTTGAAGATGTAGAAAAATTTAGTGTGATAAAGCTATTATTTTAGAGTCAAAGCTGGGGGGAGGGCGATATTACACACAGTCATAAGCTGGGGGGGATATTACACACAGTCATAAGCTGGGGGGAGGGCGATATTACACACAGTCATAAGCTGGGGGGGAGCGATATTACACACAGTCATAAGCTGGGGGGGAGCGATATTACACACGGTCATAAGCTGGGGGGGGGGGGGATATTACACAGAGTTACACTTCACACAGGTTGCGATTTTATCCAGAAAGATACCTCCCTCCTCCGACTCTTATGACTCCTCTCGCCTCCTATTCATCCGATTCCTACAACTCTTTCCGCCTCCCACCCCCTCCGACTCCTCTCGTTCCCGACTCCTCCTCCCCCCCTGCCACATCGTACTCTTTCAGACTCCGCACCCTACATTCCTCTGACATATCCTGCATCCCGCCCCTCCCACTCCTCTCGCCTCCGACTCCTCCCCCCCTTGACACATCAGACTCTTTCCGACTCCGCACCCTACGTCTCTTCCAACTCCTCCTGCTCTCGATTCCTCTAACTCCTCTTGCCTCCGACTCCACCCCCCCCCCTCTGCCTCATCAGACTCTTTCTGACTCCATACCCTAGGTCTCTTCAAAATCCTCTCGCCACCGATTTCTCTGAATCTTCCCGCCTCCAGCCGCCTCCTACTCCTCTAACTCTTCTCGCCTCCGACTCCTCCCGCCCCTCCGACTCCTTCCGCTCCCGACTCTTCCGCCTCCAACTCCTTCCGCTCCCGACTCTTCCGCCTCTGACTCCTCCGAGTGAGAAAGATCTTCACGAATGCTGGAGACGCCTGGGAGAGCACTGATCAGCTGAGTGAGCTCCGAAGCCATTTTCAATCCTATTGAACACAGCAGAGTTGTTAAAATAGGAATTCCAATTCCCATTACCAATTCCAATTACTTTCGGAACAAAGTAATTGCCATTACCATTACCCATTCCTGTAATGGAAATGGAATTTTCAATTACATTTTCCAATTCCTAGTAATGGTAATGGTTTTTCCAATTCCCCATTACTCGTAGTTGGAAAAGTAATGGGTCCTTCCAATTACCCATTACTCGTAGTTGGAAAAGTAATGGGTCCTTCCAATTACCCATTACAGGAAGAGTAATGGGTAATGGGAAAACCAATTCCCCATTACCACCATTCAATCAGTAAGTTGACCATCCTCCAATTCATAAGGGACCATCCTCCAATTCATAGAGGACCACCCTCAAATTCATAGGGGACCACCCTCCAATTCATAGGGGGTCATCCCACCATCCATTTCGTTGGGACCATCCTCCAATTCATAGGCGACCATTCCAAAATTCCTTGGGGACTACCCTCCCAATTTATAACGGACCATCCCGACATCCAAATTGTTGGGGACCGTCCCACAATTCATAGGGGATCGTTCCCAAATTGCTTGGGGACTAACCTCCCAATTCATAAGGGACCATCCCACCATCCTAATAGTTGGGGATCATTGGATGGTGGGACGGTTCCCTATGATTCGGGAGGGTGGTCCCCTATGAATTGAAGGATGGTCCCCAACGAAATGGATGGAGGGATGGCCCCCTATGAATTGGAGGGTGGTCCCCCATGAATTTGAGGTTGGTCCCCTATGAATTGGAGTATGGTCCCCAACGAAATGGATGGTGGGACGGCCCCCTATGAATTGGAGGGTAGTCCCCTATGAATTTGAGGGTGGTCCTCTATGAATTGGAGGATGGTCCCTTATGAATTGGAGGATGGTCAAATTACTGATTGAATGGTGGTAATGGGGAATTGGTTTTCCCATTACCCTTTACTCTTCCAGTAATGGGTAATTGGAAGGACCCATTACTTACTTTTCCAACTAAGAGTAATGGGGAATTGGAAAAACCATTACCATTACAAGGAATTAGAAAAAGTAATTGAAAATTCCATTCCCATTACAGGAATGGGTAATGGGAATGGCAATTACTTTGGATTAAAGTGTCTCTTAAAACCCCAGTTATTGATTTTATGTGTACATTTCATTGCTAATAAGAAAAGTAATTTTGAAAAGTAATCATTACTCAAAGTAATCATTACTTTACAACTCTGGAACGCAGGAGCTGAAATTTGAGAGGGAAGGTCAAGGGAGAATACAGATGGTGGTAGGTGCTATTGATGGAGAACCAGTGATCTATACAGAAGGGTGATCTACACAGAAAATAATAAACCTTTGGGCAACGATTTGCAGCGTTTTTGATATTGAACTCGTTAGAAATTTTGAGCTGAATCATAACAGAATTGTATGGTTTTCATTAATCAGTTAACGCAAAAGCCCTTAAAAGTGCCGTTCAGTCGAGATTCAAAACAAGCATGAGTGCCAATAAAACATTCACTGACGAAAAGACCGTGATGAAGATCAACGAGATTATCCGGTAAAACTGTTGGAATTAAAAATTGAAACCATCGATCGAGTCTCCACGAAGGGCGGTTGTGGAGGGAGGGCCTACATGACAAGTTTTCGGCGATAGATCATGATTAGAGCTGAGTGGAAACTGATGGTCGAAACTCCTCTCCCCCCCCCGCCCTCCTCTTATGTTTTAATATTTACAGCACGGAAACTGACGAAGAACTAAATGGACCAAAATGGTTTTATTAATTTATCCCGGGACAGGAATAAACGTGAAGGGGGAGGTCGAGAAGATAATGGCGCGTTGGACGAACTTCCGCTGAAATTTCACGGAAAAGCTATTTTGCGGAGGAAAAACCGGTCCAATATCCTGGAAATATCTTGTTATTACCGTTATTAGTTTCAGAGCTTTTCAAACAAGTCGGATTTCATTTGTCTGTCCAGGGAGTATCGAATTGAAAGCATGGCCCACATATTTACAATTTTTACAACATACTTTTGAAAATATAAACTATAAATATAAATTTGCTTCCGAGTCTACCAAGGTGGAGGAAACATTATTTACACTTTCCAAGGTATAGGTTCGCCTTGAGCGAGAGGGTTTCTGCTGTTACTCGCCTCAGCAACCAGAGATCTTTCTTGTCCAGGATCACCGAATTGGAGCTTGAGCTTGGTCTCTCCCACCTGTCACAACTTATAACGCGCATAACTATACGAAGTTATTGTCCGATTTCCACAAAATTTTCAGGGATTGTGCGGGTTGGTGTGTAGACGGTCCCCTATGAAAATCATCATCCCCGGACTGATAGTAGCCACTGCGCATGCGCAAACGTGAATTCCTTGTAACGGCCATAACTTCTACATTTCCCATCCGATTTCAATGAAATTTCCAGGGATGTTACTGAGTAGTATTTAGATGGTCCCCTAGGAAAATCATGGAGAATGGTTTTTCATAGAGGGATTCATTCATAGAGGGATGGTCCCCTGTGAGAATCTCAAATGCTATTCATTGCATCACTAGGCCTCAATAGGTCAGAGGTAGCGCATAGAACTGTCCCCCAAGGGTCCCGGGTTCGAATCCCAGCCGAGGCTAAGCATTTTTTTGATCCAATCACTTACATTTTTCATCCGAATTTGATGAAATTTTCTAGGATTGTCCAGATTAGCGTGTAGATGGTCCCCTATGAGAGTAGAAAAAGGTACTTAGAGATTGGTGTTTTGAGATTAACTACTATGCATCGGATCATCTATATAATCGGGTTATGGAAACGCGGAAGCTATGTGCCACTCCCACTTGGCGAACTTTTTTTTCTAAGATTGTGGGGTATTGGATGACTTTTTTCCGTTTCAAGTTTTTGCGTTGTGAAGCAAGTCACCCAGATTTATTTATTTTTTCAAAATTTAAGTGAGAACATAGTATGTGATTTTATTTGTATTATTGTTTAGCTTATTAGGTATTGAAAAGATTGTGAACGCTTATTTATTCTAAAATAATAATGTAACTTTTTTCTCTCTTTAATAGGAAGAGTGGTCGCGAACGACCAATATTTGCGAGAATAGATAAATCAAATGTTATCCATCCATCCATTCATTCTCTCTCTCTCTCTCTCTCTCTCTCTCTCTCTCTCTCTCTCTCTCAGTCTGCCTCTAACTCTCGTGCGGTCAACATCGATTTCTCAGCTCTGCTTGTTTCAACTCGAATATTATGAGCGATTCTCCTCAGAACTGCGGTAATTGTTCCAAGGGTTTTGCTAACAACGCCTACCGCGTCAAGTGCTTAGCGTGTTGCAAAGTTTTTCACTTGCCGTGCCAGAAATTAAAGAAAGAAGACTATCTCTTTCTAAAAGAGAAGAGGAATTCGTTCACTTGTTCTGATTGTGTCAAGCGTCGTCGAGGTTCAATATCTTCCCAAGAGTCACAGGAGTCCACTGGTGGTGAGAATCCGGAAGGTAGAAGTTCACCTACAACCCACAAAGACCCAACAATGGACGAGGTGAGTACAGCTCAACTACTCCTAGCGATTAATAATCTGCGATCAGAAGTAAATACTGCAAACCTCAAGTTCGATAAGCGGTATACTGAGCTGCGCGAGGAGATGAAGGATTTCAAGAACCATCTAAACAAATACTCGGATACCATCGAGAGGAACAGTGAAAAGATGGAATCCTTGACCTCTGAGCTTTCTTCTGTCTCGGAGGTGTTTGGGGGTCTGAGCGAGAAATGTTCCGCTCTCGAGACTCGTGTGCGTGAACTTGAGACCCAAATTGCTGATAACGAGCAATCTTCGCTCAACAACTGTGTGGAGATTAGCGGCATTCCTGTGTCAGATAATGAGAACGCCATTGACCTTGTCAAGCTTGTCGGCTCTGCCTTGAATTTTGAAATCACGAATTCAATGGTCAACAACTGTTTCAGACGCCGACCAACAAATAATGCGTCTTCTAGCGGAGGCTCCATTTTCCTTTCTTTCTCACGCAAAATTGAGAAGGATAATTTTGTCAAAGCTTCACGCGAAAAACAGAATTTGACATCCAGACAGTTGGGCTTCATTGAGGGAGAAGCAAGCAAAATTTATATCAATCATAGTCTAACTTTTGAAAAAAGAAAACTTCTTCATGCTGCCAAGATGTTCAAGAGAGATAACAACTACAAATTCGTTTGGATCAGGAACGGAAATATCTTCGTAAGGAAGGACGAGAACGCCCAACCGATACTGATCAAAACTGCCCATGATTTGCCAAAAAACGGTCCATCTCGAAGTCTATCAACTCGCACCTAACACTTCATGACCTACCGACCGGGAAACTTTGGCTATTCAACTACCTTCTCATTGACTTCACCTATCGTATCTACTCCATCTACGCTGTCAATCACACACGTCTCAACGAACCACACTCCAATCTTTATCATTATGGAAATATGTTTTTCCACGCTGAATCGCTCACTGAAAAAGTACGTTTAAGTCCACATATAATTGTAATTTTTCGCCTAATATCTCTAATATGGGTTCTTTGAATGATTTAATTTGTTCTCAAATTGGGAATCGCCGAAAATTTGCTAATTTTGCTCATATCAATGCTGAGTCAGTAGTTGCCCACTTGGACGAAATAATAGATATTTCCAAAGAAAATCTATTTGATATCATTGCCATAAGTGAAACTTTTCTAAAACCCAACATTAATTCCGAATCTGTTAAAGTACCAAACTATAATTGGATCCGCAATGACCGTACTGGATTTGGAAGAGGAGGTGTTGCCCTCTTGGTAAATTCAAATCTAAAGTATAATGTACTCTGCCAATCAAGTTCGGTTTATTCTAAAAGTCCTGAATTTTTATTCATCGAACTAGAGTACAAAAAACAAAAGCTGGTTGTCGGCGTCGTATACCGTCCCCCCAAAATAGGCAAAATTCAAGAAGTTTTTGATGCAATTGCAAATTTCTCGGCCTCATTCCAACATATTGTCGTCCTTGGAGATTTCAATACTGATCTGCTAACAGATAACGCATACAGCCGCCAATTCTTATCACTTTTAAATGATCAAAATCTCTCGTACCTACCTTTCAATGCAACTCACCAATCTGTCAATTCGAGTTCTTTGCTAGACTTAATTATTGTAAACGACATGGATATCGTCTCAAAATTTGGACAATGTCATGCAAGCGGTATATCCAGACATGATTTGGTTTATTGTTCATTAAATCTAAAATCGTTAAAAGTAAAGAGGAGACGAATACGCATACGAGATATGAAACATTTTGATAGGCAAGCCTTCATAAACGATGCAACTTCTTTGAATTGGGACCAAGTATACAATGAGACAGATTTGAATAAAAAAGTTGAAATTTTTAATAACATGATTCTAAATCTGTACGACAAATACTGTCCATGGATTGAAGTGAAAACTAAACAACAACCTGCTCCTTGGATTGATGAAGAAATACGAAATTTAATGAAAGATAGGGACAAAATATATAAACAGTACGTCAAGACCAAGTGCCGGGAACAACACAACAATTACAAAAAAATAAGAAATAGAGTAAAGCAGATGGTGCGGAATGCAAAAGCAAAATACTATTATGTAATTTTTAGTGAAAACAAGCAATCTAGTGATTTCTGGAAAATTATACGTAACCTAGGTATTACCAAAAAAGATTCCGAGGAAGATTCATTGGCTGTATCCGTTGACTCACTAAATCAACATTTTTGTGGAAGAATAGGTGACCCCACGAAGCAGGAGATTATACAAAACTATCGTGAGATTTCACCTTCAAAAGAACCATTCGATATACCTACACTCTCAACAGAGATAGTTGAAAAGGGACTCTTAGCTGTAAATTCTAAATCAGTTGGTTTCGATGGAATCCCGGTAACATTGTTACGTACGCTTGCAGGCGTAATAGTTCCCATCCTCACCCACATATTCAATACATCTCTGAATGATGGAATCTACCCCGATATTTGGAAAAGAGCCCTAATAAAACCTATACCTAAGACCAAATCCCCGTCATCAGTAAATGAATATCGAGCTATCTCTCTTCTATGCATCATGGGTAAAATACTCGACAAAATTGTGTATTCTGAACTCTGTTCTTATGTCGAGAAGCACGATATGCTGGATACGTTCCAGTCGGGGTATCGAACAGGCTTTAGTACAGAAACTGCGCTCATAAAAGTACTCGACGATGTGCGTAGAGGCATGGACGGTAAGAAAGTAACCATTATGGTCCTGGTCGACTTTTCCTCGGCTTTCGATCTGATCAGGAAGGACATACTTCTGGCCATACTGAGCTCGATCGGAATACGTGGGAACTTTCTGGCCTGGTTTGAATCGTATTTGTCTGGACGAATGCAATGTGTGAAGGGTCCCGATAGCGCATTTTCCGCCTGGAGAGATATCGAGTTGGGATGTCCCCAAGGGTCTGTTCTTTCGGCACTAATGTTCATCATTTATATCAGAACATTACCTACAATATTCTCTGAAGGCACCAAGTACATGATGTATGCAGATGACCTTCAACTATACCGATCGTGCGAGATCCAACAAATGGATCAAACCATTGACCTTATAAATATAGATTTAAGTAAGCTAAAGGGATGGTGTACTGATCATGGTATGAAGGTTAATACTTCTAAGACGAAAGTAATGGTACTTGGGTACACTAGAATATTAAACAATGTCGATCTTTCCCAGACTTCCAAGTTAGTATACGATTCCTCTGAATTAGAGTATGTAGGAAGAATGAAAAACCTAGGAATTGTCGTCCAAAACACTCTCTCCTGGGACTCACAAGTTACCAATATGTGTAACCAGGTCTTCAAAAGTCTGTACCAACTAAGAAGAGTGGCAATCGATTTTCCGGTTCAAGTGAGGAAGCAATTGGCTCAGTCTCTTGTTCTCCCTATTTTTGATTATGCTCCTGTGGCCCTCTGTGACTTGAAGAGTGAGGATATCGATCGCCTACAGAAAGCGCAAAATGCTATTGTAAGGTTCGTTTTACGACTAAAATTTGATGAGCACGTAACTCCACACTTCAAAGCACTAGGATGGCTGAAAATAGCGGAGAGAAAGAAATTGCAGATTGCCGTACTAATGTTTAAAATACTAAAATTCAAAAGACCAGCATACTTATATAATAAATTCGTTTTCATGTCTGAAGTACATTCCATAGAAACCAGAAACGTTAATAAAACCATGCAAATTCCCATACACAGAACAACAATGTTCAATAGATCTTTTGTAGTTCAAGGCACAAAAATTTATAATGAAATGGTGGACTTATTTCAACTAAACAAAAAAACGGAAACTTTCAGGAGTGAACTCAGAAACATATTACTTCAAAACTATTAAGATGATTGGTAAGAGGATAAGATATATATGATATTGAAATGTTCTATGTTCGAAATGTTATATGATTTATTATGAGATAATATACAAGCAATAATTACGAAACTAGGTGTAGAAGAAGTACCTAAGTCTATTTAAATATGACTTCCTTATTTTGAAAATTATATAAAATTACTTTAAGAAGTGAATATGTTTAAAGGAGACTTTCTTATTCTGAAAAAATATGAATTATTAATTTTTGAATAATTATGTTAACTTTACTTGAGTACACAATCAGGAGTGTAATCTTATTTTGTTTAATACGATTTTAATTGATGTTTGTCAACGATTGTTCGAGGATGTATTATATATTTTTGTAGCCAGGGAGAGTGGAAGAGAGGGCCTTAAGGCCCTAACCCTCCCTGGTGGTTAAATAAACAAATCAATCAATCAATCAATCTCTCTCTCTCTCTCTCTCTCTCTCTCTCTCTCTCTCTCTCTCTCTCTCTCTCTCTCTCTCTCTCTCTCTCTCTCTCTCTCTCTCTCTCTCTCTCTCTCTCTCTCTCTCTCTCTCTCTCTCTCTCTCTCTACCCGGAAAAAAGCTCCCCAACTAGGTAAAGCGTATTCCTGCTTTCACTTCAAAACTTCAAATAACGAATTCATCGGAGACAAACATGTCGTGGGACTGATAATATATCATCTTCCGGGTCCCTTATCCAATCTTATTACGCTCAATTCCGTTATACGTAGAAGCTGAGAAGGGTGCAGAGAAGTCACTACTTACTAAGAAGGTGGTTAGAGAGGGGAGGGTCAAAAATCCGGGGATACATTATACCCTCTGATACATACGAGGAATATTAGTTCCGAGCTGGCCATCTCTCACACCCTTAACTTTCCACCCTTTTAGAGACCCCTTTAATGTTGAGGGGGGATGAAAGACTTACCTCATTCCCAGGGAGTCCCTGGAAGGCAGATCGTGGGGAGAGGAAGAGGATTTTATTTGACATTGGGATCCTTTTCGCTTAATGGTTTTCCGGGTCGAAGTCTAAAGTTTGGAAAGACTGCACAGAGAGGTTCACACATCCACCCAGAACTCTTAAAATTTAGGTATCGGAGGTGATTTGATGTCCGTAGTCAGAATCAAGGAGTTCAAGGTCATGTTGCTGGTATAGCATTTTCCATTTAATTTAAACCTTTTCCCAACTAAATTAAACCTTTTACATATACGATTAAACTTTTTTCCAAAACAATTAAACCTCTCAAAACAAGGGGATTCAATATCAAATAAATATACGACGTTACGACCGGTGAAATATCAGTAAGCTTGAAGTAGACACCCCTGGGGAAAAACTGTTTATTCAATTCTCTGGAAATTATTGTCCGATTTTGATGATTCCAGCGGCAATCTTTTAGTTCTTCAATTCGCTAGACTGGTGCACTGATAAATTTCAAAAATCCTTAAAAATGTCAAATTTAGGTACAATTTTTAAAGTTTGTGCGCCGGTAATTTTGGGAAATACTTATCCGGAACGCGCGACCGACTAAGACCCCAACTGTTCCGGGCTTCATAATTTATTAATCCTTCCTTATTCGTTATTCGTTCCTTTGTTGTTTAGTTTTCTGCAATTCCTAATTCATGATTAAAATGTTTCATACATGGAATTCCTTATTTTCCCGTGAGAGGTTTAATTTATTTGCGAAAAGTTTATTTGCGTTGGGAAAAGGTTAATTCAATTGGGAAAAGGTTCAATTCAATCGGGGGAAATGTTTAATTCGATTAATTTAATTAACTCGATCGGAATTTCACCGAATTCTGTTAGAATTTTTTTGAATAGTGGTGTGGGTTAGATGAAAATCGGGTTGATTTTGGAAAATAAGTCTCCTGTTATTTTTGGGAGACATTCAAAATATATGATTTCAAAAAATGACCGGAAAAACGGACCTCTTCAGCGTGAAGCGGAAATGCTCGCTGAGTGGCTGTTGGAATCGCCGTCCCCTCCCCTTGTTGCCCGATGGAATGACGAAATAGTGTTATCTAAGAGGAAAGCTATCAAACAAAAACAGGGGAAACCTCATTTTCTAGGTACATCTTGCTTTTTCTAATTTTTCTCTTCAGTTCTTCAATTTCGATTCTTCTGGTTTGGGAAATGTTGCCTACGAGGACTATACGGAATGAGATTTCACAATCTCAGCGCTTCAAGCGGCCTTACATGAACTATTGCTGGTTGACGTCATCCTCCCGGTTTTATTTAAACGTTCATATTTTCTACACTGTCTTTATTATTCGTAAATTGGGAATTACGGGTTGAAAGTTTGCCGTAGAAGGTTTTTCGAGGTGCTGACTCCGATTTTGGAGTCAAAAATAGGAAATTCCGACATGGTGCAATTCCTCATCGGAAAAAGGTTTAATTCAATTAGGAAAAGGTTTAATTCATATGGAAAATGCTAGGACCTATATCAAGTCGACAAACGTTACGATGTTTTTTTCACTTTTTCACATGATGAAGTTCTAGAACAACACCACCTTCTTGAGCTCCCACTCCTGTGTTTATTTTGATGTCATCCGCGCATCAATGTGACTCAGGCATTTGATAAAGTTTGGCATGAAGGATTGATTTACAAGCTTCATAAAATGCTGCCAGAATCCTACGCAACACTCTTGCAGTCCTACATATCCAGCAGATATTTTTGTACAAGACAGGATGGTGCTTTTTCAGAGCCAAAAATAATACAAGCTGGGGTGCCGCAAGGCAGCGTACTGGGCCCACTACTGTACCTGCTTTACACTTCTGACTCACCAGAAACAGAAGGTAATACCCTCGCTACGTTTGCGGATGATACTGCAATTATAGGAACTGGGGAAACAAACAGTGAATCAGTTACCGAGCTAAATTTCTGTATCTCCCGCATTCATGATTGGACAGTGAGATGGAGAGTTAGAATGAATGAGACTAAGTCAGTGCACGTTGATTTCACGAATGAGAGGATCAACCATGTGCCAGCCTTTCTCGATAACAAGGTGACACCGTGTGCCAATGAAGCGACATATCTTGGAATGACGCTGGATGCCAAACTAAGGTGAAAGTCCCACGTTAAGAAGAAGAAAGCTGAGCTTTTGATTAAATTCAGAAAAATATACTGGCTGATCGGCCGACGGTCAAAATTGTCTGTCCACAATAAGCTTATACTGTACAAGCAAGTCCTAAAGCCGTGGACTTACGGTGCACAATTGTGGGGGTGCACAGCCCAGATCAATCGAGACATAATTCAGCTCTTCCAGAATAATGTACTGCGATGCTGCGATGATGCATACAGATACTTTAGAAATGACAGACTTCACTACGAGCTGAAGATAGAATCTGTCAATGAGGTCATTCGCAGCCAAGCCATGAATCACCTTTTGAGGCTCCAAGATGATGTAAATGAGGATGCCATCCAGCTACTCATTACAGATGATCTGCTTAGAAGACTTAGGAGAACCAAGCCACACGATCTAATTCACTTAGTGTGACCATCATGAAGTGCAAATTTCAGGACAATAAGAACTAAGTGAAGTATCTTAGTTTTATTAACGTACACCAACTATGTATTAGAAGAATGTTGCTTATAAGTAGTAACTTGGTGCAATAAAACAAGTCAAAAAAAAAAAAAAAAAAAAAAATCCGCACATCAATAAAGGTAGAAACCTCGCTTCACGAGGACGGATGGGATTACCTTGCCAATCTCAACGTCAATACTTCATCCACCATAAGCAAGATCTAGGTTAGGAGTGGTAACCTATCGCTCTGTTACACTCGACGGATTATACTGAAAGTTGCCTCCTGAGCTCTGTCCTGTACAGCTTGAAAATTCATAAAGACCGGGTGAAATTAACGACCTCGTAACCCTCCTGGGCATTTTAACGCCTCCGACCTTTCCAACTCTATTACTCCCTCCTCTCCATGCCTACACCCTTCTCTATGTAGAAACACCCCTACCAAAGGCTATAAATTTCCTTGTGTTCTTCTACATAGTTCCTTAACGTTTACTGTCACGCTATCTATTAGACTCCATAGAGCTGACATACAGGAGTGAGCGATCGTCCTTTCGTTTTTCCCCATCAACATTCACTTTTATTATCAGTTACCGAGGTGAGTTCCGACACGAGTCTCCCTTTGTTCCGGTACTGCACGGTATGAAAATACTTCTCTTTTTTCTAGTCCGTAAATACTAGTAAGTAGTCTCAATTTAAGCTTTACTAGTAATGAAGTAAAGTATACAACCATTTCAGGTTGGATTTTCGTCCGACTGTCATTCCTGGCGTCGCGGACGTCATCAGCTGTCTTCCTAAGGGAAGATCAGAATTTTTTTTGAAGATTTGGCTTCCCATTGGCCTCACCGCCGTGGGTTGGGACGAGGAGGAACTGCGACCGGCTTACCCGAAAATATGCTCCAGAGGAACTCACGGCAGCTTTTTTTTTTTTTAATTACTTTATTGGCTTCGTACATGATTTTACAGTCGGCCTAATGTGTTAAAATATAATAAGTAACTAATAAGGTAATGTATCATGACATGTCACATATTCAAATTCAAACAGTGCATTATAACTTGTCTTATGTTTCAAAACTTATAAATGTCTGCCTGTTGATGAGAGGAATTCGTAGATCGCAGTGTATATTTGAAGTTTGTACGGAGCCAGTAGTGTTTTAAAATTAAATGGATGTGTAACTGCAGTTGATATTTTGTTGAGCAGTTCCACTCTCTCTGCCGAATAAGATGGACAGCTCAAAAATATGTGTTCCAATGTTTCAGGTCCTGTGTTGCATTGTAGACATATGTCCGAGTCACATTGTTGGATAGCTTCTGGTCAGAGCGTGGCCTGTACGTAGCCGTGTCATGGTCTTAATGAAATTAGTTGGTGTTGTTGCTGGGAGCTGTTGAAACCATCTTTGTTTTGTGGGGGGAGGGGAGAGTGAGACGTATCGGTGTCCAGCGTGGTAGTTCGAATGGAACAATCTCCATTATCTCCTCAGGTTGAGAAAAAACTCTCGGCGCAGATCAGTATGAGGGAAACATGGTGGTACTAACATCCTCAAGGGGATCCGTGTGGCAAGGCGGGCCCTTTCGTCTACAAGAGTATTTCCTTGTATGCCTCTGTGGCCTCTAATATGCAGCATCTAATGTGGCTCTCTGTGGCAGCTTTACTAGTAATAAAATAGTTATGATTTGTACTAACTATGAATTCAGAATAAACTATGAGGAATGAGAAATTTGTTGTTTTTCTATCTGACTGACGTTAATTTTGAAGTACTTAGTTTGAATTGACAGAAGGTGAAGTTAATAAAATGATGAATTGATGGTTTTGGTTCTCCTGGTCTGTGTAAAACCAGCTTGTGGAGTTATTAGTTATTATTAGTTATTTACCTACTGATTGAAAATTGAGTTCAGTTCTGGTCTGTATGGAAACCAGCTTGTGAAGTTAATGAATTTACTGATTGAAAATTGAGTTCAGTTCTGGTCTGTATAGAAAACTGCTTGTGAAGTTAATGAATTTACGAATTGAATTTAGTTCTGGTCCGTGTAGAAACCAGATTGTTGATGTTATGGTTTATGGTCTTGAAAAACCGGGTTACCGAAGGGTAGCAAAAGGCTTCTGGTCTGTGTAAAAACCAGGACTCCGAGTTTGTTGATGAGATTCAAAGTTTGAGTTAGATGTGTGTAGTTGAGGAGATAGAGAATAATGCGCTTGTTAGATTTTGTAGATGGAATGCCTTGAGGGGGTTCCGACAAGGGTATTTATAGCCTACCTCTTTTCCTGTCCAAGAACCGATTTTCCGATAGGACCTCGAGGTGGTGGAGATGGGTTGGCGACTGACTGGGGTCAATGGGGGGTGCCCCTGAATTTTTGCATCCGAGTCTACCAAGGTAGCGGAAGCTTTGTTTTCACTTTTCAAGGACGAAAAAAACGCTGCAAATTATTACACAATGGTTTATTATTTTTTATTTTTCTATATAGATCACTCGTCTGCAAAGCCACCAACCATCCAACATGAAGAAAAATATCGATCGCATTTCGGTCAGCTTTAATTTGAACGGAGATTAGGCCTCTTTTGCGATTCACACTCGTGTTTCTGATTTATCGTACGTCCAAACTTTAAATTCTCGTAGTGAGCGAACGGTTTGTGCTACAAAGCTCCGGGTGGTCTCAAAAAATTCTAAAAATTCTATAGAATCTTAAATTGAAGGAAAAACAGTACCTTTATATCAAAATTTTTTGAGTTAGGGCGTTTTCAAAATTTCAAAATTGATTTTGGAACCCTTAGAAGTGACCTAAATCAACCAATCTTCGGGACACAACTAGAGCCCAAATGGAGCCTACATACCAAATTTCATCAAAATCGGTGAATGCTAAGTGGCAAAAGTGCCGCGTACGGCGGACGGCGGACGGCGTACGGCGCACAGTGGGGCCAGAGTGGAAAAAACTCCATTTTTGCAAAGTGACTAAAAAATAAATGTAATGTGGTTTTCTCAAAGTCTATTACCTGTAGAATCAGGGTGTGAATGACCTTCAATGTTTAAAAATTGTTTTCACTGCTAAATGGGGGCTCAAACCTGATATTTCGAGATTTTAAGCACTTTGAGAGTGGAATTTGAAAATCTCCTAACACGTTCTATGTGTTTCAAAAAATTTAAATAAAATTATGTAATGTTGGACAAATATAATATATTTAATATTTAAAATAATTAGTATTTTTTAGAGATACTACATATTATGTAGTATCTCTAAAAAATACTAATTATTTTTTCATAACAGTTTAGCTTGAACATTAGCTCCAGATTTGGGTTTTTATAGCAAAATACAACTTTAGAGGAGTGGAAAAACCGAGCTTCGCCTTCCTTCGGTTTGGCTCATTTTTTTTTCTTGAAAATCTGACCATTATCAAGAAGCTGTAAAAATTTCATAGCCGTATTTCACCGAATTTAGATGTAGTGGGTTAAAATGTGATTAAAGGTACACCAAGAACGCCGTCTCTGCCGTCACCGCAGCTTCAGAGTAAAACCCTTCTAAGGGCTGTAACTTCTACATTTTCCTCTCGAAATCGATAAAATTTCCAGGGATTGTGAATGTTGACATGTAGAATGCCCCCTATGTGGTCTGTTAGCTACAATCACGGAGTAACGGAGTCAAGTTAAGGTCAAGTTAATGGTCGGATCACCTATACAATCGGGTTATGGATACTGGGTAGCTATGTGCCACACCCATTTGGCAGACATTTTTTGTTTTATTTTTTATTGGAAAACAGAATGATGTAAATAGCGACGTTTTCGTAAAATATTTCTGCTAAGAGCCAACAAGGTTCTGTTTGAACAAACCAGGTTCTTCGGATTGTCATTCGCAGTAGTGTGGTCAGTTCATACTGTCGTGAAATACCGAGAACATGACATGTTCTCGTTGAAAATCTCTTATTCGGATTTAGCAAACGTTTAATTTGGATTCGTTCCAATATTCGATCGCTTACTATTCAATTTTCAGAGGTGACTCAAAATTTTGTCAAAATCAAATATATAAATATATATTTACACATATATATTTACATATATATATATTTACATACTTATATAAAGAAACCTCAATTCAATCATCTTTATCGTATCCTATAACCTCTGAAAAGAAGAAAAAAACAAAATAACACACACCCATCGCCTGTAAAATCGCCTTTCTGTTTTTTTCACACGCTTTTCCACTTTGAGTAACATTATTTTTTTCAAAATTCAAGATTTAGTACTAAAATAATAACTTTAAACGTCAGAAAACATATTTTTCTAATGTATTTTCGTATTCGGAATCGAATGAAACCATTCCCAAGACGATACAGTAATTCGTTCAAAAGATAATGACTTTTTTCCGCTTTTTGGCCATTTGGCCCCACTGTGCGGCGTACGGCGGACGGCGGGCGGACGGCCAAATTTTTATTCGATTTTTGGATTCTACGTACCTTGAAACGTAAACCATCAAATTTTGAGGGGGTGTTAAAATTTTTTTTTTTCTTGGTCGATTCCAAAGGTTCATTATTGAAAATCATAAACCAAAAGTACTCCAAAATCGAAATTTTCACTCGCGTTTTGCGTTTAGACCTTTCTGAACAATTTTGGTTCCGTGCCTGTGTGTCTGTCTGTCTGTCTGTCTGTCATGAATTCCTTGTAACGCGCATAACTACATGAAGTTATTGTCCGATTTCGATCAAATTTGCAGGAATTGTGCGGGTTGGTGTGTAGACGGTTCCCTATGAAAATCATCATCCTCGGACTGATAGAAGCGACTGCGCATGCGCAAACGTGAATTCCTTGTGACGGCCATAACTTCTACATTTTCCATTCGATTTCAATGAAATTTTCAGGGATGTTACAGATTAGTATTTAAATGGTCCTCTATGAAAATCATCACCTTCAGACTGATAGTAGCCACTGCGCATGCGCAAACGTGAATTCCTTGTGACGGCCATAACTTCCACATTTTCTACCCGATTTCGATGAAATTTTTAGGGATTACGCCTATCAGGTTGTAGATGGTCCTCAATGAAAATCAAGGCCTTAAAATTCATAGAAGCCTCTGCGCATGCACATACGTAAAATCCTTGTAATTGCCATAACATTTACATTTTTCATCCGAATTTGATGAAATTTTCTAGGATTGTACAGATTAGCGTGTAGATGTTCTCCTATGAGGGTAGTGAAAGGTATTTAGAGATTGGTGTTTTTAGATTAACTACTATTCATCGGATCATCTATATAATCGGGTTATGGATACGAGGAAGCTATGTGCCACACCCACTTGGCAGACTTTTTTTAAATTTTTAATCGAAAGTAGACTTCATCCTGAGAATTTTGACACCATCCGTTCTCTTTTTGGATGAGTAGATGTTTTTCTATGATTTTTCAAAGTTTCGAATGTTTATGACGTCACTCGCCCCTCACGCCTGGGCGGGACCCCCCAGCCCACTGTGACGTCATAAACATTCGAAGCTTTGAAAAATCATAGGAAAAGGTCTTCTCATGCTAGAAGGTCGCGGTTGATGTCAAAATTCTCAGAATGAGGTCTAGTTTAGATTAAAAATAACTATTAACAGTTTTTCCGACCCATGCGCACACCCCATTGACTGTTATAAACGGTTGGTTCCCTTGTCGGAGTCTAACCTGCATGTGACCACGTGTGTGTTTGATAATTCGAACATAAACGTATTTGAAGGCACTGCACATATATTTCGGTGACCAACATGTTTTAACTGTGTAATTATTGACTATAAGTTTTGATACTTTCCTAACTAGAAAAATGAAATGGAAGTTATTTTTCGTTGGTATTTCTCTGGAAAAGGTGATTTTTATTCAACAATTTGATATGTAAATGAAGTAAGTCGTCTTCCTTCCCTGTGTGAGTTGAGGGGGAGAACGAGAGAGGAAAAACTCGAGTTATTCAGTTACGAGCCGTCAACCGTGAAACGATAAACAGCAATAGAAAGGAATCCCACGTGTCCTCGAGTCACCGGAGCGGAGGATCAACACGTGTATCGTGACAAATCTCATCTAAGAAGCATCCACTCCTTCAACGGCTGAATTCTTTATCTCCTCTTCTTCAGACACCCTCGCACTCCGTTGGAGAAATATCACTCAACCTCGGGAGTGTAAACTCGTTTTAATCGATCTTTGTGTTGATAGTATCACCTTAACTTAGGTGAAGGTGATATGTAGTGAATAAAATTTATTTAATATAGCGTTCTGAAATATGATATACAGTGAATAAAGGTTCTGAAATATAGTGATGTTTATAGGTAATTAAAAAATTGAATTATCAATGCGCACAAAGTTGCAATGGTCGCAACTTTTTTCAATTTTCAGCAATAAGCATTTGGAAGATGCTGTCTTCGTGTCAAGCGTTAAACGGGGGAAGCTTCAGTCTAAGCTGACTCGAAAACACTCTGTTCTGCACGTACAGTGGGCCTAGTTTGAAACCATAAGAACTCATTGGCTTTCTGAAAACAGCTGAAGCAACGATGTAGAACTGAGCTGTGGCTCCTTGAACTTGCACAAGATTATATCTCAATTTCAGGCAAAAACAAAACTCTATAAACGTTTCAACATTGAGCAATATCGAGATAAAACAAAAAGCTTTTGGTTTGTTGTTGTGGTTGTTCACTATGTTTAATTATTTGTGGAAATGTATCAATTCCGAAGGGCTGGTCATGGCCTTCTTCCATAGGAGCATACACAAAACACCTTATTATATTGTTAAAATACCTTTTCAGCCGTAGCTTACTGGTACGATCACTTACAGGTTCAAAACCTAGTAATGCAGCTTTTGTTCTCCTGCTCACAATGAAACCTACGTCTGCAATACCCGTTCTCTCATCAGCAGTATAGAGTAAAATATATATCTAAGCCATTCACTGTGCCATCAAAGTGCATCTTTTTTGTCCATTCAAAACGCACTCTTCTACAACAGAAAATAGAGGCAATCGGTTCTGAATGATATCGAACAAGAGGATAAAGGGGAAAGAATCACCCTCTCCACCACCTCCCAGAATTCCGCAAGTTTCCGGCTGTTCTCGCATTCTGGTACAACAATGAAAAAGAAGAAGAATAAAGTCGAGCGGTGAATTTCTAAGTGGCTCGCGAATATGGGAGCGCGGGGAACTTCTTCTTTTTTTTGAGAGCGTGAAAATATCAAACAAACGTTTGTTGTAGACGAATAATAAAACTCCTCGTACCAACCAACGTGGAGGAAAGTTGGTTCCACAGTTTAGTGGTTCAGTGGGGATGAAGAGTAAAACCAGTTTCATCTCTTCTAGGTTACGAGCATCGTATTATTGATGGAATGGAGTTGAAGCGAGTGAACTCGTCTAGGAGTCCATTTAAATTAGAAGTTTACTACTGGTAAGGTTGAACATGGAGACGCGAGCCTGAATTGTTGTGTTTTGTAAGACAAAATACAACTAGATCTCTGTAGGAACTTATTTCTTTTGGAAGTTACGGTTTCCAACTATTTTAACTTTTCCTTTTTGGTTTGGAACATAATAGCTCGAATTTTGTGTTAAAATTTTGGTCAACTGATAATTTGGATGAGAAGGAGAGTTTGTGATCCCTAGGACGTATCCTAGCCCTTCTGACTCGGGAAGAACTGAGAGAACCATTAAAATGCTTGCATACGAGTCTGCAACACATTGGGACGTTTTCATGTGTGTTTTCTTACACTACACAACAAGGTTGTTAGATCATGTAGCCAAGCACCAAAACAGTTGATTGTTCTCTACGCAACACAAGTGAGTCTATTTTATTTATTGGTCGCGTGAGCAAGTGTTCGTAACGATTTTTTAGTTTATGTGCCAAAGCAAAGACATGAAAATGTCAAAAATAAATCATTCAATACTTCAATTGAATTATACACAGAGTACTCGCAGCGAATTTTGAACATTAACTCAATATATATATATTTTTTTTGAAACTTTTTCAAAACATGTGGTTAGAATTTAGTCATCTAGCTTGTCAACAAAATATTGCAGAAACATCAAATCGTTCTTCCAATAGGAATTGTAGGAGGAGAAGAGTTCCGCTTTGGTTGACAACAACTACTAAGCTGAGCTCATGAATAATTTTGAGGCCATAGATCCAAGTTTGCAATGTGTTGGTATCCTTGTCAACACAGAAAATTCTCGAAGTTGTGAATGTAGGACGAACAAGTCTTACCGTGGGACGTCCTAAAAACGCAGAGTATAATCAACATTGAATGATAAACTTTGAATCATTCACAAATTCTTCTCAGAATACAGAACATCCGAACGTTTAATTTTTCACGACCTGAATCCGAAGAAACGATCTAGTCAACGCTTGAAATTGGATGTCGTGCTTTCAATATCCATCTAAAAAACAAGTGTTTACATTGTCATAGAGGCGGCTCTTTACACCGTTGTCAAACCCAATTTGTTGTGCCCAGGTTGTTCATTCTTTGCAGATTGATCCTTTGGGTTTCGTCAGGTGCAAATGACAGATCCCCCTCTGCCTCCACCACCACCTATAACCTACCGTGGAACCTTCCTCAAACGCTTCCCCCTCTCGATTCCACTTTATCCAAACGTCGCTGAGGCGAACGAGCCAACCCGTACGCCCACACAGAATGACGAGGGGGTGTGGCGGGGGGGGGGGAAGCCGTCGGGATTGAAAATCTTGAAGGAAGAAAAGAAAATTGATGAGGGAAACTCCTTTTTTCGCCGAACACGTTTTGAGAGGTTTGGCTCGACCATCCATACCAAAAAGGAATAATATTCCACGCTAGTGCAAACTCAGGTGAGAGAATTGTAAACTCACTTCAGACTCCTCTAGTCTACTATTTGGGCTTAACCCTAATTGGAACATGTTATCACTAGTGTCACCGAAAACAGGAACTCTACAGATATCCCAAAGTGTCATCGGAGTAACCATAATTAAATTACAATTTTAAATTAATGGACAGCAGCATGTTTTGTGGGTAAAATTTAGGGGAAAAATAGGGGAGTTTATGGCTTCTGGTCTACAGACAACAGAAAACCGAACAGATAAATTGAGGTAATAAATTTCCCTTGCTGAATGATAAGAGGTTTCAAGGAAAAGTAGCTGAAATGACTTGGTACAATCCAGATCATAGAATAATATAATTTACAAAATTTGTAAAATATATTATTCTATGATCTGGATTGTACCAAATCATTTCAGCTACTTTTCTTTGAAACCTCTTATCATTTAATGTTAAGAAACTACACCAGTTGGTTACGTTCAACAACCAAAACTATTCCGTAGTTGACTCCATTACATTACCTCCCCCCTTCCTCATTTGGTCAGCATGCACTCTCTGTTCTTGACCATCGACGATCACTATGTAGGAGAGTGGACCATCGACGATCACTATGTAGGAGAGTGGACCAGTCTTAATTTTGACAGCTGCTTTCCGGAACCCTGATTCTTCTTTCCTTCTTTTCATCCACACGATCTCCCCCGGTACAAACCCCTTGAAGTATCCTCGTGCATGTTTTTGTTGTTCCAATTTTTGTTCCATGTGTCCTGCAAGATTTGGCTTCAAGAGAGATAATCTCGACCTTAGCTGTCTCCCAAACATCATGAGAGCTGGTGTTCTTCCCGTGGTAATGTGAACTTAGTTCCGATAAGAAGTTAGATATTGGGCAAGTCTGGATTTTATATCTCTTCCACTAGTTCTAGAAGCAGCAAACCTTTGTTTAAAAGTCCGTACTGCCCTTTCTGCGAGTCCGTTAGTTCTTGGATGGTATGGCGTAGCCGTTACCTGCTTCACATTATTTCTTTTACAATAGTATCGAAATTGCTGAGAAGTAAACTGCGGTCCATTATCCGAAACAATCATTCTAGGTAACCCAAACCTTGAAAATATTTCCTCCAGCACTTGAATAGTTTTTTCCGCACTTGTGAGCTTCATGGGGACAATTTCCACCCACTTTGTTGTAGCATCTACCACTAGCAGCCAATTATGTCCTTCAAAGGACATAGCGAAGTCAATATGTAACCGTGACCATGGCTCTACTGGAATGTTCCATGAATATATTGGGGATTCTGGATCCCACGGCCGATGTTCCTGACAAGCATTGCATCTCTTTAAAAATTGTTCTACCTGTTTGTCCATTGAAGGCCACCAATATGCATCCGCGCAATTGACTTCATAGCAGAAGAACCTGGGTGTCCCTCATGCAGTATTTCCAAAACCTCTTCTCTGAGCGAAGTTGGTATCACTAGTCGGCCCCTCCACATCAGTATCCCTTCTTCAAATGATAATTCATCTCTCTTTTCAAAATATGTTCTTAACCCTTCTTCCAGAGCTTCTTTTCGTGGCCAAGTTTCCTGAAGAAACCTAATGGTTTTACTCAAAAGTGGGTCTACTGACGTTCTCGCAGCCAATAGCCTTCTAGATATACCAATGTCTCTCAATTGTGTACGAGCAACTTTCAATTCAAAATCAATTCCAGTTGGATCCGAACCCCCTCCAGGTAACCGCGAGAGCACATCGGCTGGGCTATTTTGTGACTTATTATATTTCTAAGATAGTGTGGTGGTAAGGAAGAATGAACTCTGGCAGGTCCACCAAGTTGAGGATCTTAATACGAACTTGTTCCATAATAAGTTTTTGTTGAGATCAGGATTTCTTCCAAAATAAGTTGCACCCATCAGAAGGCATATCAACGCAGGAGATGAACAAAAACTGTTCCACTATTATTCCACGTATAGCCCACTGAAAAAAAAAACTTGGAAAATTCAATGAATTCTTTTTAACGGTCGTCGGTAGATAAAAACGTTCATACTATGACTTTTGGTGAAACTAAAATTTGAATAATCTATTCAGCCCGACTCGAGAAGGCATTATGTAAGTGGGCAGAACAAAGAACTAAGTTTCCACCCATTCCGAACTTTTGAAGGTTTGTGGGAGCTCGAAAAAGCATCAAGATTCTATTTAATTTTTCTTTCGACCAAGAAAGAGTTCAAACTAACCAGCATAATAAGGATATCTTGTTGTTATGTATTACCCTACTTGAAATGGACTGAGAATTTGGAGATATTAGTCCATAGTGGGAATATTGGAGAGCACAGAAAATTCACAGGATGGTCTTAGATTCGTAAATTACTTTTGAGTGACACTCATGGAATGAGAGAGAAGGAGCAAAGAGGGCTATCTGCGAATGATAATATTCCAAAACTCTGAAGTTCTTATTCCCGTTTATCCTAGATTTCCGTTTATCTTGGATCGCCTACTCTAAACTCAAAACCTGTTTTGCTGCCTGATATCTTAAATTCTCAATTCACAACTTAAAAGAAGAAAATGAATACGTCGTGTTGTGCCTCCAAATACGTATATGTCGAATTATTAAATACGCGCGTGGCCACATGCAGGTGAGACTCCGACAAGGGAACCAATCGTTTTTAACGGTCAATTGACCCCAGTCAGTCGCCAACACTTCTCCACCACTCCGAGGTCCTACAGGAAAATCGGTACTTGGATAGGAAAAGGGGTAGGCTATAAATACACTTGCCGGAGCATCACGAAGGATTCCCATCCACAAAATCTAATAAGCGAATCATTTTCTATCACCTCTCAGCTCAAGCTCTGAAAATAAATTATCTACAAACTCAGTCTCCTGGTTTCTACACAGACCAGAATTAAACTAATTTCCTAACTCGTAAATGTATTACATTTAAGAGCTGGTTTCTACATAGACCAGAACTAGTTTGAAGATTCCAATGCAACGTCCGAACCTATTCCAATCAATCTTAAAGTTCAAAAACATTTTCAATTTGACTATCGGAAAAAGTGCTGAGACGTCCTATAATCTGTTCTTCTCAGTGTTTGATAGTCAAATTCTAAATTGTTCCAAATTGCAAATCTTGCCCTGTGATAAACGTTCCCTTGGAGTCAGAACAAACACATTGGGTCAGCTTTTCACCTTGCGACAGTGCTGGATTCTCTAAGGTGTTTTTCGGCATGCAGGTGAGAAAATCTTTAAGATCCACAGGTGGAGTTTTATCTCGTAAGATACCTTGTAGGGTGCAAGGCTTGTGGGATTCTACACCACCAAAAACACACCTCCTTTTCTCCCACATTGGAAGCTCAGCCTGGAACCGTTTAACACATTACTTCAGGCTGAGTCCTGGGGAGCTTCATCAATTCTGGATGGCGGGACCAGTTGCTCCCTTCTCTCTCTCCCGTTCTAAAAATGTCTTCCTTGTCAGGATACTCTCTGTGTACACTGCCACAAGACTCCAGCTCACTTCACCTTCAACGACTTGCTGACAACACTTCTGATGTTGAACTTTAGGCAGGTGTAGCTTAGGTCTTGAACCCCAGCTCTACTAGCAGCTGGTTTCTTCCAGGCGCCCATTTGGTGCATTTAAAAAAGGAAAAGAGGAGGAAAAAAACGCTGCAAATTATTACACAATGGTTTATTATTTTTCTATATAGATCACTCGTCTACAAAATCACCAACCATCCAATATGAAGAGAAGAAAAAAAAAAAAAAATCAAAAAAAAAATCAAAATCACCAACCATTGATTGCATTTTGGTCAGCTCTAATTTGAACGGAGATTAGGCCTCTTTTGCGATTCACAATCGTGTTATGATTTTTATATATATATATTTCAATATAAACCCTTACATTTTCGTAGGGAGCGAACGGTTTGTCCTACAGAGCTCCGCAAGGTCTCAAAAAATTCTAAAAATTCTATAGAATCTTAAATTGAAGGAAAAAGAATACCTTTATATCAAAACTTTTTGAGTTAGGGCGTTTTCAAAATTTCAAAATTGATTTTGGAACCCTTAGAAGTGACCTACATCAACCAAAAGCTTCGGGGCACAACTAGACCCCAAATGGAGCCTACATACCAAATTTCATCAAAATCGGTCAATGCTAAGTGGCAAAAGTGCCGCGTACGGCGGACGGCGGACGGACGGCCAAATTTTTATTCGATTTTTGGATTCTACGTACCTTGAAACGTAAACCATCAAATTTTGAGGGGGTGTTAAAAATTTTTTTTTCTTGGTCGATTCCAAAGGTTCATTATTGAAAATAATAAACCAAAAGGAGAATCACTAGGGTATACAGGGTGTCCCATGAGTTATCCACCAAACTTCGGGAGCAGTTTCTACATCTCATTTTCAACAAAAAAATGCCTCTTGGAGTTTTTTTAACCCTCTTAAAATCAGAATATTTTGACTTTTAAGATTTTTTTCGTGTTTTTGATCTTACACCATTAAAACAGTCACAACTCCCTTAAATTACACTCAAAAATTAAAAATAAGGATACCGTTGGAAAGAGCGTAAAATTTCTCAATAGACGAGTTGTTGACCAGTTGAGAAAAACTGAACGCTTCAGTAGTATTTTGGTTTATTATTTTCAATAATGAACCTTTGGAATCGACCAAGAAAAAATTTTTTTCAACACCCCCTCAAAATTTGATGGTTTACGTTTCAAGGTACGTAGAATCCAAAAATCGAATAAAAATTTGGCCGTCCGTCCGCCGTCCGCCGTACGCCGTACGCCGTCCGCCGTCCGCCGTCCGCCGTACGCGGCACTTTTGCCACTTAGCATTGACCGATTTTGATGAAATTTGGTATGTAGGCTCCATTTGGGGTCTAGTTGTGCCCCGAAGATTTTGGTTAATGTAGGTCACTTCTAAGGGTTCAAATTTGAATTTTTAAATTTTGAAAACGCCCTAACTCGAAAAATTTCGATATAAAGGTATTGTTTTTCCTTCAATTTAAAATTCTATAGAATTTTTAGAATTTTTTGAGACCACGCGGAGCTCTCTAGGACGAACCGTTCGCTCGCTACGAGAATTTAAAGTTTGGACGTACGAGAAATCAGAAACACGAGTGTGAATCGCAAAAGAGGCCTAATCTCCGTTCAAATTAAAGCTGACCGAAATACGATTTATGTTTTTTTTTATGTTGGATGGTTGGTAGCTTTGCAGACGAGTGTTTACCTCAAACTTAAAAATTTGTCTTTTTTGTATTTATTTAATTTATATCATAATTCTTCATCATCAAAACAAGGTATTTGCCAAAAAACTCAAAAGCCTAAAAACTGCTCCATTTCATCATCTTTCCAACCGTATGATTTAAAAATATTTAACAATCGAATTTAAGGGAGAAATTCATGTTTGAACGCAGAAAAACGTGCGTTCTTAAATGACCATTTCAATGGTGTAAAGTAGAAAAAACACAAAAATCTTAAAAGTCAAGAAAAGTCGGATTTTAGGGAGGTTAAAAAAATGCCGGACGGCATTTTTTATTGCAAATTAGTTTTAGAAACTACTCCCGAAGTTTGGTGGATAACTTATGAGTCATCCCGTATAGAGACATTGACTGTCCTCTGGAAATTCTCTATACGTACACAATGAAGTTCAAAATTCCTCCCGTTTTGGTTATTTCAGGAAGTGGTAATTTTAAACACGGATAATTATATCAAAAATAATTTAAATGGTCTCCTTTTTCTCTCTTAAACGTCTTATTCATCACGTGACGAAAACCCAAAATATTTTCCCTCACAGTACGCCGCTTCGAAAAGAAAAGAGAAACGGCTACCAGCACGCGAAAGGAAATAAAGGGAAACTATATCCGTGTAATGCATCAAAAATGTCATTTCGGATGAAAGCTTGGAATTAACGTGTTTGAATAAACCGCGGCCTCCAAAGGGAGAACTAATAGAGAAAAACTTATCTCGTGACGCCCAGGCATTAAAGAGTTCTCCAGAGTCGGAATTGAGTTGTTTGACTTCCTTCAGTTGAAATGAAGGCGGCTAATCAAGATTCAACGTCGACTAAGTTACTTTTAAACTGTTTTCAATTGTATCCGACGATTGGGGGCCGGAGCGGAGGCGTTTAAACAGTTACGGCTCGATAAATAAAGTGGGGTAACGAGCTTTTGGCTAATAAATGGAGTTCTACAGGGTGAAGAGGTATTTGGGCGATTTGCTCGGAGTAGCAAGTAGGTCGATTTGGTATTGGTACCCATACAACGAAACTGTGGAATGCGGTGGAGTGAAATCACTCTGCGCATGGCTAGCAATATTCATCTCCGCTCTCATATTCGGATTCATCACCCATAAAACTCTTATGTGCTCATTTTTTCAATAATGCATTGTTATTTGATTTATTATTTTCTATAATAAACCTTTAGAATCAAGAAAGCAAAATAGATGCCCCCCCCCCACCGATAATTCGATGTTTTACGTTTCAAGGTATGTAGAAACAAAATTCGAATAAACATTTTTCCGTCCGTGCGCCCTTCACACAGTCTTCGTTGGCCAATTTTAATGAAATTTGGGACACCGGCCCCATTTGGTGTCTAGTTTTGCTCCGAAGCTTTTGGTTATTGTCAGTCAAGTAAAATAGTGGGGGAAAATATTTTACAGGTATTGCTTTTGCGTCAATTTACAATTGCGACGATTTGAAAGAATTTTTTGACCCCACGCATTGTGGGATCAACGATGATAACTTACCTAGTAGCCCAGACAAATTAGAGAAAATAGGAAAAATAATTCATAGTAAAGAAATTTCTTCACCAGCGTCTTCCTTTACACTTGGTTAATCATACCTCAAAAGTCCTCTAGGGTGGGGGGTGAGCTCGAGGAGGGGGGGTGAATTTTCTTCTATTTTTTCGATTTTTTTTTTCAGTTTTTTGCATATACCTCTAAAAGTAAGCGTTCTAGCGGATTTTTCACTATTACCCGAATTAAAGTACATAAAATTTCCTTCAATTTGCATTTCTGACTTACTAAGTCTCTACGATTACGCCTTCCGCCGCTATAGCGCGTTGAAAAGTAGGTATCATTTTTAAAAATCAGCAAAAAGGTCTTTTTATGCCCTCTTTACTCAGAAATGTTCAAGAATTGTGCGGGTTGGCGTTTAGATGGTCCCCTATGAAAATCATTGCCCCCACCCACTGCGCATGCGCAACCTTGTATTTCCTTGTTACTGCCATAACTTCTACATTTTCCATCTGATTTCGATGAAATTTTCAGGAATTATGCTAGTTGGGGTGGAGATGGTCCCCTATGAAAATCTTTCTTTCAGGCACAGGTTGGAAATTGGTAATAAATGTTGTACATTTGTGAGGTTTGGAAGTCAGGTCAATTTTTTGTCGGAGGGGTTTGCCGATGAATCATGCCGAACTGGGAGAGAGAGAAGGGGTCAGGAAAAATGAGAGAAATTCGTGTTTTCGAATCGTTGGTTGATTACGATACGTAATATTCGCGAATATTCGTTATTCGCGTAATGAAACATAATAAATCCACGTCATATTTTCCGCTCGACCTTCCAAAACCGTCCGATGTTTTCGTTGATGGCTTGATGAAGTTGCAAAATAAACGTTTGAATGTTGAATGAAGGAATTTCTTTACTATGAATTATTTATCCTATTTGCCCATTTTTGATCTAATTCGCCTGGGCTATAATGTTAATGAATGGGGTATTTCGGTGGGTCGGAAATTCAGGTTTGACCTCAAATTTGGATTCAGCAGCGTTGAAAACCTACATACTTCAACTTTTTACCCACTTATGTTATGTTACATGTGTTATGTTATTTTATTATGTGTGTTATGTATACATAATGTCATGTTATGTTACAATAACATATGGTAGAAAATTAATTAAAAAGATCACTCGTTTAAAGAAAAGTTGGGCCTCCCTGAACGCCTGAAGGCGAGCAACTGCTGCCATCGTTTAAATCTTCAACTTTTACTGGCTTCCCTAATTTCTTCTAAACATTTTTATTCTTTTCTAAACACCTTCATTCCTAAAATACCTGCTCTTTTTAAAAAAAAGGAAAAAAAAATTAAAAATTAGGTAATTGAAATACCCCATTTTCATGTCTCTTTCGTCTCTCCATAAATTTAAGAGAGTGTTCAATTTTTAGACACGAATGAAACCACCCAGATAATCGACAATAATTAATAAATACGCATTTATTGTGAAATTAATCAGAACACGTGGGTTCCCACGTGGGGGCCCCCAACCTATAACGCCGGTCAGAAGGCAGTTGACAGTTGGTTCTCTCTTAACCCTTATCCAACTGAGGGACGGATGTGGTGAGCCAGAAATACGAGTGTGAATTGTACACGAACGTTTCGAATTAAATCGTCTCTCGTTTCTTCAAATTGAATTTCACGCCAACCATTTGAACTCAGGCCTCAATCTTTCAAGGGCTCGTAAAGGGCTGAAATTTGGTGATTGTAAATAGGATTGTCTGTGAAACTTGAAAATCGGAGCGATTCCGATAATTTAAGGGAAGGAGACGTAGAGTGTCAAAGTTTGGAGTTATTACAAAACGTCAAATCGGTGGATTAATTGTGGTTGGCCGTTTTGTAATAATTTCCAACATCGACACCTTACACCTCCTCCCCTAATTAACGGATCGCTCCGTTTCAGCAAGTTTTTCAAGGAAAATCAAGCCATTTTAAATTTCACAGACAAAGAATCCTCTATTCAACCACAAATATCAACCCTTTACGAGCCCTTGAAAGATAGATTGAGACCACAAAATCTCATTACATAGATAATGAGACTCATATTTCAGATGTTTTGTGGCAAAATATTTCTATTTTTATTCATATTAAAGATTCCGTAGTGCACATTCAGCTATTGTTTCTGAGTTGAATTCCCCTACCCAATTTTAAATACTACATCTTACATCAATATGAGACGCTTTTCAAATCGAGCTTAATTTTGATCAGATTGGCGAAGCAACTCATATAAAACATTAAGCGTGTTTGAGGGTTTCTTTTAAAAGACCACCTGCAAGGTATTTAACGCTGAAATAACTAGTTCAATAATGTGAAGGGCAATAATCGTAACAATAAAAAGCATTCCGCGAAGATACCTAAGAAAATTTAAATAAAAATAAAAACCCCAGTGAAACAAGAGAGGAATAAACGGGTTCGTGAAAGCCTTGATACTGCTAGGTAATCCTCTACTTGGAAAAGCTCTGGAACGGTCATTCGAGGTTGGAAGAAAGCGCATTTTCCTTAGCTAAGCTGTGTCATGACGATAATGCCCGTTTATGCCCCTTCTACCGTTTATCATTCGATTCTCCGCTATTGCCTGCAGGGGTTTTGCTCTTCTTCGTTCTTTCACGCCCAGACAAAGAACTGCGAAAAACCTACAATTTCGAGGCGTGTCCGCGGTGAGGGAAATTAGTATATTTTAGACTCATTAATGAATTTTGAACCGACTTTGAAGCATCTATAAACAAAAATGAGGAGTTCTCTCAATTGCTCAATTTCGTAAGTTATGGAACATTTTGCTTCCGAGTTTACGAATCGAGCAAAAACCTTCTTTTTCTTTTTTCAAGGTTAAAAAAAAAATGTTCACCAAAATCAAATTTATAGTTCTTTTTTCGTTTTAGGCCTTCCTGAACAAGTTTGGCTCCTCGTCTGTCTGTGTGTCTTTTCATGGTTAAAAAAATTATCCAAAACCAAAATTCCCACTCGCATTTTGCGTTTCATACCTTCTTGAACACTTTTACTTCTTTTTACGTTTTAGGCCTTCCTGAACAAGTTCGGCTCCTCGTCTGTCTGTCTGTGTGTCTTTTCATGGTTTAAAATCTCAGAATTTTTTTTTTACTAACCTAAGACCTAACACCTAAGATCTGAGATTACTAAGTGGACCAATATGTGGAGAATAAAGTTGAATGAATCAAAATCAGTTCACATCAACTTTACTAACCGAAAAATTCCTGTCATGGATGTTGAGATCAATTCAAATAAAATACCCCATACCGATGCAGTTAAATATTTGGGTATGACCCTCGACTCCAAATTAAACTGGAAAAAACATATAGAAAAGAAAAAAGAGGAAATTAAAATCAAATTCAGAAAGATGTATTGGTTGATGGGAAGGAATTCTCGTCTCTCTCTCCACAATAAACTGCTTATTTATAAGCAGATCCTTCGCCCTATCTGAACCAATGGAATTCAGTTATGGGGCTGTGCCAAAAAATCAAATATTAACAAAATTCAAACCTCCCAAAATAAAATACTGAGAAGTATAGTGCGTGCACCTTGGTACATGAGGAACGATGATATTCATCGAGACTTGAGGATGGAAACAGTCCACGAAATTATCGCAAGGTACTCAAGGAGGCACGAACAACGCCTCCACAATCATGAGAACCTGGAAATGCTCTACGTTTTGGACAACGAAGATGAACTCCGGCGACTCAAGCGAAAAAAAACCACTGGACTTAGTGCTGTTAAAGTGCAGTTATAGCTCAGTGTTGAAGATTCTGTTAAGAGAAGGGACTGCGTTTTACTGTAAACGGGCTCTCAAGGAGTGTAATAATGATGTGTAATATTGCTAGATGGATTGTATTTAATATTCAGTTGCAATAATAAATCACGTTGAAAAAAAAAATGGTTAAAAAAAAATTGTCCAAAACGAAAATTTCCACTCGCGTTTCACGTTTCATACCTTCTTGAACAATTTTGGTATCGTGTTTGATTCCTACTATGTGATTCTTATTAATTATGTACTACAATAATTAGACAGTATTCTATATTAGCCCATCATCTTGGATTCGGATGACAATGTGGCAGTTCGTCAGCCTTCTAGCACCCCAGCGTGCGAGATGTAACTTGAAGGAATTATTGGTGCTCTTTAGATTCCTTAGTCAGTTATTATGAACTGGCTAATGTTTCTCATGAAGGGAACGAATGTTGGTCCCACAGAGCGATGAATGGTCTCAGTCGATTCTAAACATTTAATACTATCTTGAATTGATTTAAAGCTTTTTGGCATTTTGTAAACTTCATCCCCTATTTTACACCCGCACAAACTATTTGATAGGGACCAAAAGTTTCGAGGCACATCCAGACAGCAATTCGATAGTATACCTGCAAAACCGTGTGTCCGATTTTTTTTTTTTTTTTTTTCAAAGATAATGATATGCGTTTGTGGAGTGAGTTTGACGGGTTTTTTTATAGTCTCCACTATAATTTAAGGAAATCGACATACACGGTTTTGCAGGTGGGACTGTCGAATTGAAGCTCACGTACTTCTTTTTTATTAAAGTGAAATGCTTAAAAATCCTTTTTATTCATTACTTTTCCCCTATTTCCGCTCCCCCGCCCCCCTTTACTTCTAATTTATAGCAAGTACAAAAATGGAATGGAAAAAGAAGTTCAAGGGTACAAAAATATAGGGTTGATTACAGTTTTTGGAAAAATTTCTGTATAAAAGTTTATAATTGCAGCAGACATAGTTTCTAAAACGGATGAAAGCCAATTTAAATTTCAAAACCGGATAGAATTTTTTTTAGCCCTATCCGGGTCAAAACAAGTTAAAAGGGTCCAAAATTTGGGAAATAAAATGAGGGCTCACCTTGTAAGTATGGTATTCTTGCAGGAGATCGAAAATTGGCTTATATGCAATTTGATGGATCCAAACGTACTATTTAAGTATGGCTTCTCAAGTAAAATTTAGTCAAGTGGGCTTGTCCGCTTTTGATCCCGAACGCCTCGAATAAACTATAGCATTTATAGCACTGCTCGAGTTGTAAGTCCTCACCTTTCGCAATGGGTGAAATTATAGACATCTCGTGCTTCAGAGTTTTGAGAACGGCAAAGCTCTTTTTCTTTGTCTAGAGATTATCTGCGCTCCACCCTGGAAGTGTAATCTCAAGTATCTACTTGTGAACATACTGCCCTGAGCAATAACTAATATTTCTAGATAGGTTGATAATGATATTTTCTCTTACCTCGATAATTTTTCTTTTCAACTCAAAGTAGAACTACTTTCTCGAATTTACGTCATCGCAAAGCAAAGAGAAACCTACGGTGGAAAAGATATTAATAGTTGCAGAGAGCTCTAACCGCAACTAGGTACTTCCATTGTTGGCCGAGCGATGTAATTCCAACTTCTCCGAGGACCAAGTTTTACATCTGGACCCCCCTTCGGAGGAAATTGCTAGAAAAACCTTCCCTTCGACAAAGCTAACAGGGGAGTCGGCGTACTTCTCCGGCACAAAGTAAATGGGAGATTTCCCTCGTCCTTCGGGAAACTTGCAATCCTTGCCGTTTTCCACGGGAGAGTTGCTGAGTACATTAGAAACTGTTATTGATTCCGGAGGGGAAAAGTTTTCCACGTGAGCAAACCTCTGGGAGTCCCAGTTGTCCTACAGAGGAAGAAATTTGTTTAGTGTAATTCAATAAAAACTTGGACGTCTTGAAGTTGTGATGATTGATGTATCGAACATACGAGGATGTTTCCATGTAATTTACTCCATGATTTTCATCTTCAGGTCCTTCTATGCGCTTTTCTCGATGCACTCTCATCCACTCCTTCACGAACCCTCGCCACTCAGAAAAATCACGCTATGTAAGAGATATAATATGTCTTACAATATTATTGCATTGTAAGACAACATCTCAGTAAAACCTCAAAGTCACCCTCAAAGGCAAACTTTGTTTTATTATTTTCGATTAAAAAAAAAAAAAAAAAAAAAAAAAAAAAAACCTTTGGAATATTGATGCCCAGACATTTAGGTATATTTCAAATAAATACTTCTGTTGGAGAATTATATGAAAACTACGTAGTTTAGTACTTAGAGATCATTAATGTATACATTGAGAAATTGTCTTAAGAATAGCAGAGTGAAGGAATAACATAAGAAGTCGGAGATGAATTGGTGTACATTTATCTCTAGGATTCCGCGAAACAATGGTACCACCTCCCTTACGGTCTAGCCCTTGCACTACTCAAAACGAAATACTCGTCCAACATGTAAGTCCACTTTCTGACTAGAGAACACTCAATCGGACTAAGGAAAAAACACTTTTGGTATCTTATGGATACTTTGTAGTTTTTGTCTTTGTATCCACACAACTATGGATAAGAAAAGCGTGGAAAAATGTTATATTTATCCATAAAATCAGAAGAAGAAGATAACACGGCTTCGTCGATTTTGGTTTATTATTTTCAATAAAGAACCTTCGGAATCGACCAAGAAAAAAAGGTTTAACCCCCCCTCAAAATTTGTTAGTTTCTGTTTCAAAGTACGTAGAATCCGAAAATCGAATGAAAAATTTCACCGTCCGTCCGCCGTAGGGCGTACGCGGCACTTTCCTCAGTTAGCATTGACCGAATTTGATGAAATTTGGTATTGTTTTCCCATCAATTTAAGATAGTATTGAATTTTTAGAATTTTTAGAGACCATGCGGACAAACCGTACAAACCAACAGCAAACCAAACCAAACAAACCGTTCGCTGGTTTCTTGAAAAATCTCGATGTACTCAGTAGGTACTTTTTCTTGAGATTGAAACGTATTCAAGTGAAATTATGATCAACTACACCGTTTTAACGTAGGGAAATGTTAAAAATTTCGATAAACTGAAACAAACATTTCGGAAATTAATTGATATTTTGAATGATTTTTAATTAGATACTAAACCTTACTGGGTAAGTGTACTTGGATGAAATAAAAAAAAACAATGCACCATGGAATCATTGTTGTAAAAACTGTAGGTTATAGGCGTATTTGAATGAAAAAGAGACGCTTATGGTCCGAATTTTGCTTAGGATTGAGGAGGTGGAAGGCGCCCGACTAGTTTCGGAGTAGGACGGCCTCTCCCCAAAAGACGGTTGGACGCGAGAAGGCTAGGAAGGTAGAGGTGGATGAAAATGTTCAACTGGGGAGCCAATGGAAATTTATGTTCTATTTACAGGTAGGGGTATACATCTGGTGAAAAACCCTTGAGGTTGACGACCTGGGCTTCATATGGTTTAGGATCTGACCTAGAGGTCTTTTGTCTTGAATACTAAGCTGCCCTGGGAATTGCAAATAGAATTCTGACCAAATGGGGAATAGGTTCTTCACAACGAGCAAACGAATTGGAAAAACCACTAGGTGTTATTGCACTCGGCGTTCAGTTGTTGTTCTTGCAACAACTTGAAATAACGACGATTTTAAAGCATTTTTTGACCTCACCCAGACCTCTGTGGGACCAACCGTCCGCTAATAATAATAATTAATTAAGTAATTAATGAAATTTCCATATTTTCATCAATTTGAGAGGGTGTTTATTTTTTGAAATGAATGAAAACCATTCAGACGATCAACAATAATTATTAAAGCCCCCTAGCTCAGGTATTTTAAGGTATTGTTTATGCGTCAATTTATAATAGCAACGATTTAAAAGAATTTTTTGAGTCTACCAATTGTGAGATCAACCGTTCGTTGAGGACGATATTTATCTACCTTACCTGAATTTTCCATGTCGTCTTCCCTTAAATCTAAGAGTGTTCAATTTTTAGAAACGAAGGAAATCACCCAGATTATCTTTTAATAAATACGTGTTCATTGTGAAATTAATCAGAACACGTGGGCCCTAAGAATCCACCCCTGAGACCCGACTCCCCTCCTTCACCTCCCACCTCTGGTCCCTGGACAAGGCAGTTGACAGTTCTCTCGCAACCCTGACGTACTCCGAGGGATAACGTGGCGAATCAGAAACACGACAGTGAATCTCACATGGACATTAAAAGTCGGAAGTGAGCTAAATTCCAGCAGGTCAAAATGAGATCTTTTCTCGTTTCATCTAATGGGGGGTGCGCCTTGATTTTTTTTATAGATTTTTAATCGAAAGTTGACTACATCCTGAGAATTTTGGCACCAAACGCGACCTTCTAGCGTGAGTACATCTGTTTCTATGATTTTTCAAAGTTTCGACCGTTTATGACGTCACGCGCCCCTCTCGCCTGGGCGGGACCCCCAGCCCACTATGACGTCATAAACGGTCGAAACTTAGAAAATTCATAGGAAACGATTTACACACGCTAGAAGTTCGCGGTTGGTACCAAAATTCTCAGAATGAGGTCTACCATAGATTAAAAATAACAATAAACAGTTTTTCCTACCCAGGCGCACACCCTATTCGATTTTTATGTCACCCAGTTGCGCTTCCCTAACAACCAAGAATCAAATTTCATATAAAACCCACAACCTTGGAAAGATGTATTATTTACGGACGGGTGATGTACACAGAAAAATAATAAACCATTGTGTATTAGTTTGCAGGTTTTCTATTCAAGGCGAAAATCCGATTTGTCCCCCATTTCATGCCTCGAAACTCCGACCACAATGTTTCTCTACGACCCAATTTTGATTCCATCGTTATTCGGTAAAGTGGGCAATTTTTCCAAGCCAGAAGGTGGTTTGGCGAGGGGGTTGTGGAAGAAGGGGGTCCCTCAGAGAAATTTTCATCCTTTAGAAACGCTCATTCGAGCATTCAAGTGAAGGAAAAAAAAGTTTTTTTCGGAGTCCTCCGAGTTTGACAAGAGATTGGAGAGAAGGGGATTATTTATTCAAAACTTTGTTACCGCCGAGGGTTGGAAGGGGGGGGGGGAACTTTCACTTCCCTCTTATTGACGGTAGAGGTTTTTACAGAAGTTTCACCCCGAGTCTTGAGATGGAGACGGGGTAGAGGGGTAGTAAACTTGAAAATTCATTAGTCTTTATCAGTGAGGAGTTGTCGCGGTTATTCTGCTCGAAATAAAAAGAAGAGTTAACGGCAGTAGCCTTGGTTTATATCAATATTTAGCGGTCGAAATGAAATCCAACATTGCTCCGACTGATGTACCTATTCCACACTTGACTATCGAATTAGACCAATTTCATCGAATTTCGATGATCTGATTGATATGGTAAGTTCTGAGTTTTTTGCTTCCGAGTCTATCAAGGTAGCGGAAGCTTTGTTTTCACTTTTCTAGGTTGAAAAAAAAGTTCTCCAAAATCGAAATTTTTCACCCGCGTTTTACGTTTCAGACTTTTGTGAACAATTTTGGTTCCGTGTCTGTCTGTCTGTGTGTCCGTGTGTCTGTCTGTCATGAAACCCTTGCTACAGCCAAAACTTCTACAATGCTCATCCGATTTCGAATTTCAGGGATTGTGCGGGTTGGCGTGTGGACGGTTCCCTATGAGAATCATCACTCCAGGGCAGATAGTAGCCGCTGCGCATGCGTAAACGTGAATTGCTTTGTAACGGCCATAACTTCTACATGTTTTATCCGATTTCGATGACATTTTCAGGGATTGTGCGGATAGGGTTGTAGATAGTCTTCTAGGAAAATCATTACCCCCAGACTGATAGTAACCACTGCGCATGCGCAAACATGAATTCCTTGTAACAGCCATAACTTCCACATTTTTCATCCGCCACATGACGCCCTAGTGAGGAGTATTGAATGCTTTGTGAAATCAATGAAATTCATATACAGAGGACTTTGTCATTCAATGTTATGTTCCAAGATGTAAGTGTGTGGCGGAGATTTGCCCTTATGCCTTCAAAAAACATTAGTTTGCGATTCACAATCGAGTTCATGCATTATTATTCATCCCAACTTCAAGAGTTAATAGGGAGAAAACTATCGGTTCAACAGAGCTCTGGGTGGTCTCATTCGATTTAAAAATTAAATACTATTTTATATTGATGGAAAAACAAAACAATTATTTTGAAAATTGCAACCTCGTATTTTTTACCCCTTAGAAGTTACCCACTGTAACTGAAAGCTTTTCGTGACAACTAGACTTCGAATGTTAGCATACACCTACTAAATTTCAACAAAATTGGTCCATGGGAACTGAAGGAAGAGTCGCTTATGGCGAACGGTCAGGCATTTTTCTATTAGATTTACTGATTCTACGAACGGGGCTGGGAGGATGTTTTTCTGCTTGACTCCAAGTGTTCATTATTGAAAAAATAATACACCAGATTACGAGAACGGCGTTTCAAAGAGGATTGCTTACGAATCACGTCAGTAATCAGTGTAGTACCACCAATATTAGATGAAGAGTAGGCTGAATGGCGTTCTACCTTAGGACAGATTTCGACGGTGTTTCGAACCAATCAGTACGCATATTAATTTCCTTACGTCCAATTTTTGAGAGCGAAGCTCAACAGTCTGCAGGGAAAACAGAGCATGGAAGGGATTGTTGAAAGTGAGGGGAGGTTGGAGAAAATAAATTGAACTTATCGCCTTTACACGAGAACCCATGAAACACACCTTCTGTTCCAACTGACCTCCACTTTATCGGAAATACCGGACCGGCTAAATATTGTTCCGGTGCCCCGTTTTCCAATTAATTGGGGAGGTCGGAAGCGGTGAAAGCGCCAGTGGCAAAAGGAGGAGTTTCGGGAGAGTTGAGTGTTCGTGCGAAGGGCACAAGGGTGTTCACACTATATCACTTCCACAAAGGTGTATCCGAAACCCTTCGTTTGTTTCGTTTGACGCGACCTCGGGAGTGTTTTTGAACTCGATACCTTTAAACGGTGAATGTTCGTTAGTCGATTCACGAAGAAGCAGAAGGAGAGGGGGAGTTCAAAGTCATCAATCAAACGACTGGACTTTCAACCACCCTATCCCATCCCTCATCAAATGTACTCACTCATTCCTATATATAGAAGTTGGAGATAACAAATACTTGCTGTGAAAGTTTCAACTTTATAATAGAATCATAATTGTTACTCATTGCACGCGTTTCACTGGCTTACATTTAAATGAGAACTTGGAACAGAAAGCTGACTATGGAAGTGATGTGGTCAGCAACTTCTAGGTAAGCATTTCTATCCATTCCCTACCTCTCAGTGGTAGCGGGCCCGACTCAGGTTTGTGTAGTTAGTCTGAAAGTCCCCAGTCGAGGGACGTCAATTTTTATCGACAGTACCGAATTTTTATCTATTACATAAAATCCCAACCGTACGTGTACGTCGCCCGAACGTGGGACACCCGGGTTCGATTCCAGGCCGTGACATCAACATTTTTGGTTTGTTATTTTCAATAATGAACCTTTGGAATCGACCAAGAAAAAATATTTTTAACACCCCCACAAAATTTGATGGTTTACGTTTCAAAGTACGTAGAATCCAAAAATCCAATAAAAATTTGGCCGTCCGTCCGCCTCACGCCGATTTTGATGAAATTTGGTATGTAGGCTCCATTTGGGGTCTAGTTGTGCCCCAAAGATTTTGAATGATGTAGGTCACTTCCAAAGGGTTCAAAAATGAATTTTGAAATTTTGAAAACGCACTAACTCAAAAAACGTCAGCCAAGTGGGTGTGGCACATAGCTTCCTCGTATCCATAACCCGATTGTATAGATGATCCGATGCATTGTAGGTGATCTCGAAACACCAATCTCTAAGTACCATCCACTAGCCTCATAGGGGACCATCTACACGCTAATCTGGACAATCCTAGAAAATTTCATCAACTTCGGATGAAAAATTAAGTGAGTAGGTGTATGTGATTAGATAAAAAAAAAAATGCGCAGTCGCTTCTATCAGTCGGGGCATGATGATTTTCATAGGGGACCATCTAAATACTAATCTGTAACATCCCTGAAAATTTCATTGAAATCGGATGAAAAATGTATAAGTTATGGCCGCTACAAGGAATTCACGTTTGCGCATGCGCAGTCGCTTCTATCAGTGCGGGGATGATGATTTTCATAGGGGACCGTCTACACAACAACCCGCACAATCCCTGAAAATTTCATCGAAATCGGACAATAACTTCGTATAGTTATGCGCGTTACAAGGAATTCATGACAGACAGACAGACAGACACACAGACACGGAACCAAAATTGTTCAGAAAGGTCTAAAACGCAAAACGCGAGTGAAAATTTTGATTTTGGAGAACTTTTTTTTTTCATCCTTGAAAAGTGAGAACAAAGCTTCCGCTACCTTGGTAGACTCGGAAGCAAAAATTCGATATAAAGGTATTGTTTTTACTTCAATTTAAGATTCTATAGAATTTTTACAATATTTTGAGACCACGCGGAGCTCTGTAGGACAAACCGTTCGCTCCCTACGAGACTATATCGTCGCTCCTCTGCCAAAACCACGAAACTTTAAAACTATCCTCTGCCAAAACCGCTAAACTGCAAAAATTCGAAAATTGGGCTAAGCATCACTTTGAGTAGTGACATTGGTTAAGTATCTCCTCCAGAAATTTCAACTCTCTAACTCCACTAGAACATGGTTATTTGAGTGGTATCTATTCCACGAATCTGCTGAAAAAATTTTTTCTCCTCTGCATTTTCGCGAATCTGACAGATACGTGAGTTTGGCGTAGTCGTCCCCATCACAAGCACAAGATTCGCGATTGTTGCGTAGTAACCTCGGGATCAATTGGACCTAGAGTCCGAATAACTTCTTACAACTTTTTTCTACATTTTCTTAATTTTATCTCACAGGATTGAGGACATACAATTAATTGTATTAGTATTAAAATTTTATTAACAACGTAAATAAAATTCACTTTTTAAAACCAATGTGTTTTACTTGTGACTCAATTGTTCTTCAGCCACTCTCTATAGTATGAATAAAATGTATACTTACCATAGAGAGTGAATTCATGAACTATTGCTAAGCTACTGTTTATTATATTCGTTCATAGTAGATTACTATCAATCCAGGGTCCATGAATTTCATAGGGGACCATCTACACCCCAACCCGAACAATCCCTGAAAATGTCATCTAATTTGGGTGGAAATTGTTGAAGTCGTGGCTGTTACTAGGATGTCACGTTTGCGCATGCACAGAGGGTACTATCAATCCGGGGATGATGAAACTCATAGGGGACCATCTACACCCCAATCCGAACAATCCCTGAAAATATCATCAACTTCGGATGGACATTGTAGAAGTTATGGCTGTTTCAAGGATTTCTCTTTTGCGCATTCGCAGAGTATACTATCAATCCGGGGATGATGAAACTCATAGGGGACCATCTACACCCCAATCGGAACAATCCCTGCAAATTTCATCGAATTCGGATGGAAATTGTAGAATTTATGGCTATTGCACGGATTTCCCGTTTGCAGTCCCACTCTACCAAAACCACGAATCTGCGTTTTTTAGGACATTGTGAGGTCATCTAGGTTGTTCATGATGATTTGATGGAGTGAAACCTATTTATACTTATTCTGTCATGTTGTAAGGTAAGGAAAACAGCGCAACAATCGAAGTATTGCTAGTCCGTAACGATAATAAGTTGCGGAGTAACTTTGGAAGCCTCTACCGAAAAACAATAAATTTTCAGTTTAGCGGTTTTGGCAGAGGATAGTTTTAAAGTTTCGTGGTTTTGGCAGAGGAGCGACGATATGGGTTGGACGTACGATAAATCAGAAACACGAGTGTGAATCGCTAAAGAGGCCTAATCTCCGTTCAAATTAAAGCTGACCGAAATGCGATCGATGTTTTTTTACATGTCGGATGACGTTGTTTTTTTCGATGTTGTGTTTTCGATGTGTTTGTGGCTTTGCAGACGAGTGATCGATATAGACAAATAATAAACCATTTTGTAATAATTTGCAGCGTTTTTTCACGAATCTACGATTTTTTTTGCCTGCTTTTAGCAGGCTTTTCAGCTAGTATACTCGTAGTAACCACAAGAGTACCTACTAGAAACTTAACAAAAAAATGTGTATGTTTATTGTGTTAATAATTGTTATAATAATAAATGTTATAAATAATATAATTGTTATGTTTGTGTTAATCGAGTCAAATTATTTTAATCAGTAAAAGTTGGCAAAAATAATAATTTTGTCTCAGAGAAGCCACATGTACAACACAAATAAACGATACTTCTTAACCCTTAACTTGGCAAGGAAAGTGCAGGTCGACCAATCGCTTTAATAGCTCTTTTATTGGTGTCAAACACGCTAACAAACAAGAGAACCTTTCGTAAACAATTATGGCCTTAGGCCATCGCAATCGTCGATTTTTCAAGGGTTGTCACTTGACAGAGGAAAAGGAATAAACAAAAAATCCCGTTTTGGGATTTTGTTTTATTATTTTCAATAATGAACCTCTGGAATCGATAGAGAAAATAAATTTTTAACCTGAAAGCGATCTTATCTACGGTATCAGGGATAATAAGGTTGGAAATAGGATGTTCACGTCCCTTTTCAGCGAAGACAACGACTGGAAGAAACGACACAATGACGAAGACGGGAAACCATCAAACAACGAGAATGAAGAACTTCAGCCGGTAACCTGAAGCTGAATAAAAAGGAAAAGTGGGATATAAACTTTGAGCGCCAAAATATAATGCACGTGCGGTATTATCGGGTCGTCGATGAGTGCGATTACAGCTATGAGCTCATCAACGACGAGTAATCCTGGAAACCAGGTTAGCGATGTAAAGGACAATCGAAGAAGTGAACTGGGATGTAGAAATTAAACGGTACTTTTTCGAGGGGAAAAGAGAATTACTATGAATTTGGCTCAGAAGACTCCAATAATTGAGGGAAATTGATGCAGGTGGCAGCACATGAAACATTCAGCTGTATCAATGTTGTCCACTCTCTAACGTTAGATAATATCTAATTAACTATTATATTATATTGTTTCAACTATTATATTAAAATATTATATTTATAAATTGATAGGATTTAAATGAGTAATTTACAACGTCGTACAAATAACATCGTTTTACATAAAATCAAGGACAATAAATCCAAATGTTAATTGCACTTTTATTGGCCATAAATCATATACCATTGATTTCATGTGACATTAATTCACCTCAATTCAATCTCACTCGACATTAGTCTATAAAACAAATCGTTGAGTCATCACATCCGAAACAGTCGATCAATAACGGGAAGCAATCAGCGGTGTGCCCCACTCGATTCATTCCACTCTATAAATCAACAACTGTCACAAACGGTTTGGAGGGAGCCTGAGAAAGATGGTGATTTGCACCGGAACGCAGGTGGTGCAACGCCGTTAATATAATATGGACCAGATTAACGACTAATTGTAACAAACAGCATCCAACCCCGAGGCAGTTCTGTCGATTTGTTACTTGAAATGGGTCAATTTCTCCTTGCACTTCTCGATGTAATGGATTTATACCCAAACGCGAATTTCGACATCCCAGCACTAATTGATGGATTTAAACCAAATGACATGCAGTTGGTTGAGAATGTAGAACTACAAACTGCACATTTACAAATGTTGTAAAAATAACAACGGTACGGTTTTTGGTTTATTATTTTCAATAATAAGCCTTTGGAATCGAGCAAGAAAAAAAAAAATTTAACCCCCCCTCAAAATTTAATGTTTTACGTTTCAAGGTACGTAGAATACGAAAATCGAATAAAAAAAATTCCGTCCGTCCGCCGTACGCCGTACGCCGTCCGCCGTACGCCATCCGCCGTACGCGGCACTTTTCTTAGCAACACTGGACCGATTTGGTTCAAATTTGGTATATGGGCTCCATTTGGGGTCTAGTTGTGCCGCGAAGCTTTTGGTTGATGTAGGTCACTTCTAAGGGGTGAAAATTAAGGGTTGAAATTTTCAAGAGTGCCCTAGCTCGAAAACTCTCGAAATAAAGGTATCGTTTTTTCACCAATTTTAAATAGTACAGAATTTTTAAAAATTTTTGAGACCACCCGGAGCTCTGTAGGACAAACCGTTCGGTCCCTACGAGTATTTGAAGGTTTTCCTTCGATAAAACAGAATCATGAGTGTGAATCGCAAAAGAGGTCTAATCGCCGTTCAAATATTATCGGACTAAAATGCGATCGCTGTTCATTTCTTCGATTTGTATACAGTTTTGCCTTCTGCGTAACCAGTAATCAAATTTCCATATCAAGCTTTCTATTTTTCGAATCGAGTGTGAAGCGTTTAGTTCTTTCTAATAAACTTGATTGTGAAGGTGTGAAGCCATTATAGTGTGGTAGGTAGTACCTACCAATAGTTGGTAGGTAAAAAAAAATTGGTAGGTAAAACAATGTTTGTAGGTAAAAAACGCTGCAAATCATTGCTCACTGATCAGCTGAGTGAGCTCCAAAGCCATTTTCAATGCTATTGAATGGAAGTGCTCTTCCAGGCGTCTCCAGCATTCGAGGATATCTTCTTCACTCCTCACATCACTGATCAGCTGAGTGAGCTCCAAAGCCATTTTCAATCCTATTGAATGGAGGTGCTCTTCCGGGCGTCTCCAGCATTCGAGGAGATCTTCTTCACTCCTCACATCACTGATCAGCTGAGTGAGCTCGAAAGCCATTTTCAATCCTATTGAATGGAAGTGCTCTTCCAGGCGTCTCCAGCATTCGAGGAGATCTTCTTCACTCTTCAGATCACTGATCAGCTGAGTGAGCTCCGAAGCCATTTTCAATCCTATTGAACGCAAGAAGCTGAAATTTGAGAGGGAAGGTCAAGGGAGAATACAGATGGTGGTAGGTGATATTGATGGAGAACCAGTGATCTATACAGAAAGATGATCTATACAGAAAATAATAAACCTTTGAGCAATGATTTGCAGCGTTTTTGGACCTGAAAATGCAATGTTTGGAATTCTTTCTCAACTACTATCGATAGACATGCAAATCAGTTGGAAATATCCATCTACGCTGATTTTATCAGTTACGGTTTTCATTAAGAACACGTTGAAATCATTTTTTCCCCAGAAATTAACAATAAACGAATAGTGTCAAAGTTTGTGTTACACTTGGTTCAACCAACACTAACACAAAATTACATTTAAATAGGTTGTCTACAAAACAGATCTCATTACTTAAAGGAGATTTACAACTAATTTGCAACAAAAACGCTGCAAATCATTGCTCAAAGGTTTATTATTTTCTGTATAGATCACCCTTCTGTATAGATCACTGGTTCTCCATCAATAGCACCTACCACCATCTGTATTCTCCCTTGACCTTCCCTCTCAAATTTCAGCTTCCTGCGTTCAATAGGATTGAAAATGGCTTCGGAGCTCACTCAGCTGATCAGTGCTCTTCCAGGCGTCTCCAGCATTCGAAAATATCTTCTTCACTCATCAGATCACTGATCAGCTGAGTGAGCTTTGAGCAATGGCTTCGGAGCTCACTCAGCTGATCAGTGATCTGAGGAGTGAAGAAGATCTCCTCGAATGCTGGAGACGCCTGGAAGAGCACTTCCATTCAATAGGGTTGAAAATGGCTTTGGAGCTCACTCAGCTGATCAGTGATCTGAGGAGTGAAGAAGATCTCCTCGAATGCTGGAGACGCCTGGAAGAGCACTTCCATTCAATAGGATTGAAAATGGCTTCGGAGCTCACTCAGCTGATCAGTGATCTGAAGAGTGAAGAAGCCTTTGAGCAATGATTTGCAGCGTTTTTTACCCACCAACATTTTTTTTACCTACCAACTTTTTTTTACCTAACAGCTAGGTACTACCTACCACACCATACTGGCTTCACACCTTCACAATCAAGTTTATTAGAAAGAACTAAACGCTTCACACTCGATTGGAAAAATAGAAAGCTTGATATGGAAATTTGATTACTGGTTACGCAGAAGGCAAAACTGTATACAAATCGAAGAAATGAACAGCGATCGCATTTTAGTCCGATAAAATTTTAATGGAGATTAGACCTCTTTTGCGATTCACACTCATGATTCTGTTTTATCGAAGGAAAACCTTCAAGTAATCGTAGGGACCGAACGGTTTGTCCTACAGAGCTCCGGGTGGTCTCAAAAATTTTTAAAAATTCAATACTATTTAAAATTGGTGAAAAAACGATACCTTTATTTCGAGAGTTTTCGAGCTAGGGCACTCTTGAAAATTTCAACCCTTAATTTTCACCCCTTAGGAGTGACCTACATCAACCAAAAGCTTCGCGGCACAACTAGACCCCAAATGGAGCCCATATACCAAATTTGAACCAAATCGGTCCAGTGTTGCTAAGAAAAGTGCCGCGTACGGCGTACGGCGGACGGACGGAAATTTTTTTATTCGATTTTCGTATTCTACGTACCTTGGAACGTAAAACATCAAATTTTGAAGGGGGGGGGGGTTAAAAATTTTTTTTTTCTTGCTCGATTCCAAAGGCTTATTATTGAAAATAATAAACCAAAATTATCTACGAGCAATTTCGTAGCAATTTCTTCTAGAGGCTTTCATTTCGAATCATTTCGATTTTAAAGTTGTTTTTCGTGATTTTGACCTTATGTCATTAAATAGGTAATAAATAACTCCTTTAATTTCCTGAGATAATTACATTTGAAGTTAAATATTGGAGATAGTTTTTGATTACACCGTTGGAAAGCTGTGATTTTGGCGCAGTTTTTAGGCTGACCGGCAATAGTTCATTATCTCGAATCATTTGGACATTTTGAAAAGAAAAAAGTTTTCTAAAAGTTACTGAAAAAAACAAACTATTTGGTATTAGGAAGAAAGGAATAGTATCCTCAAATTGTAATAATCACAGCGAATTGGAGGAGTTATTACTCGGAAAAGAAGCTTTTAAAAAAAATTGCTAGGAGACATTTTTTTTTGCAAATTAGTAGTAGAATCGACCCCTTGAAGGGATGAGATCTGTTTTGTAGATAGCCTGTGTAGGTAGCATATCGTTCTAAATTGGTTCAAAGCTAAGTACCAGCAGCATTGGTGTTAAGTTATCTGGCTACTTTTCTGAAGACGTTGCGGATTTATATTTAACCCAGGGCAAACTTGTGATGGTAGTACTGGTTAATAAATGTACCTACTAGTAAATAAATAAAGGTTTTGGATGTAAAAGTATTGTTCAGGAGACTTCTCATTGGAAAAGGATTATTTCAGTTACTGACTTTCGTGTTTCCGACTTTTTGTAAGTCCAACCCTCAAGGCCTCATAGGAAACGAACGGTTCCTCCTACATAGCTATGGGTGGTGTCATTCGATTCTGAAAGTTCAATTCCATTTAAAATTGATGAAAAGTAGTCTTTTGAAGAAACTCAATTTTAAATGCTTGCATACGAGTCTGCAACACATTGGGACATTTTCATGTCAACCACTACACAACAAGGTAGTGAAGTAAGGTTGTTAGTTCATGTACCCATGCATCAAAATAAGGAAACAGTTGATTGTTCTCTACGCAACACAGTGAGTCTATTTTATTTATTTATTGGTCGCGTGAGCAAGACTTGCTTAGTTTTCGTGACAATTTTTCAGTTTATGTGCCAAAGCAAAGACATGAAAATGTCAAAAACAATACATTTACTTCGATAGTTCTCGAGCTAAGGCACTTTTGAAAATTTCAACCTCCATTTTTCACCCTTAGAAGTTACTGAAAACAGCCAAAAGCTTCGGGGCACAACTAGGCCTCAAATGGAGCACATATACCAAATTTCAACCAGATCGGTCCAGTGTTGTTAAGAAAAGTGCCGCGGACGGCGGACAGACGGACAATTTTGGTTTATTATTTTCAATAATGAACCTTTGGAATCGACCAAGAAAAAAAAAATTTTAACACCCCCTCAAAATTTGATGGTTTACGTTTCAAGGTACGTAGAATCCAAAAATCGAATAAAAATTTGGCCGTCCGTCCGCCGTACGCCGTACGCGGCACTTTTGCCACTTAACATTGACCGATTTTGATGAAATTTGGTATGTAGGCTCCATTTGGGGTCTAGTTGTGCCCCGAAGCTTTTGGTTGATGTAGGTCACTTCTAAGAGTTCCAAAATCAATTTTGAAATTTTGAAAACGCCCTAACTCAAAAAATTTTGATATAAAGGTATTGTTTTTCCTTCAATTTAAGATTCTATAGAATTTTTAGAATTTTTTGAGACCACGCGGAGCTCTGTAGGACAAACCGTTCGCTCCCTACGAAAATTTAAGGGTTTATATTGAAATATATATATATATATATATAAATCAAAACAAGAGTGTGAATCGCGAAAGAGGCCTAATCTCCGTTCAAATTAGAGCTGACCGAAATGCGATCAATGGTTGGTGATTTTTATTTTTTTTTTTGATTTTTTTAAATTTTTTTATTTATTTTTTTTTTTGATTTTTTTTTTCTTCATATTGGATGGTTGGTGATTTTGTAGACGAGTGATCTATATAGAAAAATAATAAACCATTGTGTAATAATTTGCAGCGTTTTTTATTCGATTATCGGATTCTACGTAACTTGAAACGTAAAACCAACAAACTCTGAAGTTCTGGTTAAAAATGTGTTTTCTTGGTGAATTGCAAAGGTTCATTATTGAAGATGATAAACCAAAATTGATCCGTGATGTTATCATAAAATTAGCCAGATATCTTCGCCATATGAACAAATTTTGAACGAGAAGCAGTTCGTTGATGAAGTACAAATTCGATATATCCTTTCGTTAGTATTTTCGTTTTAGTGTTTTGGTCGTAAAGTTGATTTTGTCTTAAAAGTTAGTCTTACATGCTGCCTGGAAAGTTGAATAATGGATCCTATAGACGATTTCATCAGCACACCTCGAGCATGCGCCTTATCAATGATATCACGCGTTAACAATCTTCGGACCAACTCACTTGTGAAACCCGCTGGTCATCCATTCTCGCCTCACATATCTGGTCGTTCATGAGCATTAATACCCCAATTTTCCTACTCCAATTATTTTTTCTTTATTTTAAGTTAAAACTAGTTGTTGAGTGAAAATGTCGGGAGTAGTAGCTTACTTCTCCGTTCATTTGATCGTAATTAGCGCGCCTGGGTCGCTTCTCCCATTTACCGACGTTCAATAAAATAAAGTTCTCGACCTAAAAACGCTGCAAATAATTTTACCAATGAATGTATTCTAAACCGTGATTTTCTTTAGTTCTAACTCCCTTTTCACGGAAATTTCCACCGGTCTGGGAACCATGTAGGTACTAATTCAATTCTGCTTAACTTACTGGAAATCATGGAAGTTCACAGGTGACCATTCCCTGAAAATCTTCGAAATCCCCATCTGCCTGTGTCGGAGAGTATTCAAAAAAGCTAATTCATGAAGTATGAGTTGATCAGCTAATTTTCAAAGAAATCGTTAAAGCAACGGTAAAGAGAATTGAAATATTAGCTATTTATGAGACAGTTCAGCCTTGTGTAACTGGAACATCACGTTTTTTTAAAACTATCCAATCAACCCCTCGTTTAAAAAATTTAAAAAAAACCTCAACAAATAAAATAATCTTTTAGTCACCCCAAACTCCGAGTACCCATACGTATTTTGTTGTTATTTTTTTCGATTCTCAGTATATTTTGACCAACGTACTGCAAGCATAGGGTATGTTTTGAAGACGTTAAGAGTTCATATAATCATGTAGTACTCGTCTCCATGAATTCATAGAGGCTAAGTATTCCATTGTTGGGTACAATGGATATAGGATTGTACTTACTATAGTCGGCGATTGAGACGAACTTTCTATCATTCCACTTGCATTTCAGCACCCACTTCACACACTTCCGACTAACCTCGCAAGAGAAAACACGGTTTTAGATGTAAGAAGAAAGATTGAAGACAACGCGGATTCAGCTGCTATATTTCGAAATGCTGGACTTTCGGAAGTCTTTGGGAACGGGAAAAAAGTAATTCGACCGTCTTCCCGGTCGACTACCCGAATTACAGTTCCTGAAACGGCAGTAGTTGTTTTGGAAATCAAATACTGTTACTGTATACTGAATTTCTTCGTCCTAGACTTAGCAGAACCGACCGAAAATAGAATACACGCTGTAAAAACTGAATAGACACTGAAAAACTCTCACTGTCCTAATGACAACAAGAGTAAAAACGCTGCAAATTATTACACAATGGTTTATTATTGACATTTTCATGTCTTTCATATGGCACATAAAAAAAAAATCGTCACGAAATTTGATGCAACGAAATTTGATGCGACGAAATTTGTCCCAAGTCGCCACAATGATGATTATGACCATCAGAAGTGAAGTTGTTAGGTACTTTACAGGTAGGTACTTTACAGTTAGGTAGGTACTTTACAGTTTGATATTACCAGATCAGCTGAGTCGAAAATTGAGCTCCCAGATCAGCTGAGCCAAAAATCGAGCTCCCAGATCAGCTGAGTCGAAAATTGAGCTCCCAGATCAGCTGAGCCAAAAATCGAGCTCCCAGATCAGCTGAGTCGAAAATTGAGCTCCCAGATCAGCTGAGTCGAAACTCGAGCTCCCAGATCAGCTGAGTCGAAAATTGAGCTCCCAGATCAGCTGAGCCAAAAATCGAGCTCCCAGATCAGCTGAGCCAAAAATCGAGCTCCCAGATCAGCTGAGTCGAAAATTGAGCTCCCAGATCAGCTGAGTCGAAACTCGAGCTCCCAGATCAGCTGAGTCGAAAATCGAGCTCCCAGATCAGCTGAGTCGAAAATCGAGCTCCCAGATCAGCTGAGTCGAAAAATCGAGCTCCCAGATCAGCTGAGTCGAAAATCGAGCTCCCAGATCAGCTGAGTCGAAAATCGAGCTCCCAGATCAGCTGAGTCGAAAATCGAGCTCCCAGATCAGCTGAGTCGAAAATCGAGCTCCCAGATCAGCTGAGTCGAAAATCGAGCTCCCAGATCAGCTGAGTCGAAAATCGAGCTCCCAGATCAGCTGAGTCGAAAATCGAGCTCCCAGATGTCTCGGGAGGGGAGGGGGGGGGGGGGCATGAAAATGTTTCAATGTGTTGCAGACTCGTATGCAAGCGTTTTTTTTATTTTTCTATATACTTGGATCACTCGTCTGCAAAGCCACCAACCATCCAACATGAAGAAAAAATTCTCGTAGTGAGCGAACGGTTCGTCCTACAGAGCTCCGCTTGGTCTCAAAAAATTTTAAAAATTCTATAGAATCTTAAATTGAAGGAAAAACAATACCTTTATATCAAAATTTTTTGAGTTAGGGCGTTTTGAAAATTTCAAAATTGATTTTGGAACCCTTAGAAGTGACCTACCTCAACCAAAATCTTCGGGGCACAACTAGACTCCAGAAGGAGCCTACATACCAAATTTCATCAAAATCGGTCAATGCTAAGAGGCAAAAGTGCCGCGTACGGCGGACGGCGGACGGCGGACGGACGGCCAAATTTTTATTCGATTTTAGCGAATTTTCAAAGAAAATGATGCTATTGCAATGGCCTCAAAATTTTTAGAATCGACTTTTTCGAAAAATTTTTTTCACTGAAATCCGTTTTGGAACATTCTGAAACGATCCCTGGTTTCGCCAAAAATCATATGTATATATATATATATATATATATGTATATATATATATATATATATAATACTATCTTTGAATTTTACAGGGGGGAGAAAAGAAAAGCAACATAAAATTTGAATTTGAAAGAACTTACAGGAGATCGGAAATTTTCGCTCACAGCGTCGTCAGCCCGGTAGAAATGGTAACCTGAAGTAGCCTCCTCGTCTTGCATCTGGTGTGATGTGGTTCTGACGCGCGAGTTGGTATGTTTGCCGGCAAGGTGGAAATTGGGCATGGAGGAATTTTTCACAGGTTTCAAACGGGCAATAGAGAAGGGAGGTAGGTATTGAAGGTGGAGGAGGTATTGAAATAGGGTATTGAATAGGGTAATGATAGGGGGTATTGAAAGTGAGGGAGAGTAGTTATTGGCGATGAAAAGAGAATTTTTTGTGGAGAGGATGAAAAGGGTATGTGTGATGGGTATGTGTGTGTGTATGTGAGGTGGAGATGTAATGTTGTGTTTAGAGTGAAAGGGACTGTCTGAAGAGTGTGTAGGTGTGTGTGCAAGTGTGTGAGTAGGTATGTATGTATGTGTGTGTGTGTAAATGTGTGTGTGAGTCAACTTCGTCGTCTGTGATCCACCATGGTCCACAACCATGAGGGGTGGACCATGACAGACCCCAGACGACGACGTTGTGTTAGTGTAGTGTAGGTGTTGGCATTATTTTTGACATTTTCATGTCTTTCATATGGCACATAAAAAAAAAATCGTCACGAAATTTGATGCAACGAAATTTGATGCGACGAAATTTGTCCCAAGTCGCCACAATGATGATTATGACCATCAGAAGTGAAGTTGTTAGGTACTTTACAGGTAGGTACTTTACAGTTAGGTAGGTACTTTACAGTTTGATATTACCAGATCAGCTGAGTCGAAAATTGAGCTCCCAGATCAGCTGAGCCAAAAATCGAGCTCCCAGATCAGCTGAGTCGAAAATTGAGCTCCCAGATCAGCTGAGCCAAAAATCGAGCTCCCAGATCAGCTGAGTCGAAAATTGAGCTCCCAGATCAGCTGAGTCGAAACTCGAGCTCCCAGATCAGCTGAGTCGAAAATTGAGCTCCCAGATCAGCTGAGCCAAAAATCGAGCTCCCAGATCAGCTGAGCCAAAAATCGAGCTCCCAGATCAGCTGAGTCGAAAATTGAGCTCCCAGATCAGCTGAGTCGAAACTCGAGCTCCCAGATCAGCTGAGTCGAAAATCGAGCTCCCAGATCAGCTGAGTCGAAAATCGAGCTCCCAGATCAGCTGAGTCGAAAAATCGAGCTCCCAGATCAGCTGAGTCGAAATTCGAGCTCCCAGATCAGCTGAGTCGAAAATCGAGCTCCCAGATCAGCTGAGTCGAAAATCGAGCTCCCAGATGTCTCGGGAGGGGAGGGGGGGGGGGGGGGGGGCATGAAAATGTTTCAATGTGTTGCAGACTCGTATGCAAGCGTTTTTTTTATTTTTCTATATACTTGGATCACTCGTCTGCAAAGCCACCAACCATCCAACATGAAGAAAAAACATCGATCGCATTTCGGTCAGCTTTAATTTGAACGGTGATTAGGCCTCTTTTGCGATTCACACTAGTGTTTCTGATTTATCGCACGTCCAAACTTTAAATTCTCGTAGTGAGCGAACGGTTCGTCCTACAGAGCTCCGCTTGGTCTCAAAAAATTTTAAAAATTCTATAGAATCTTAAATTGAAGGAAAAACAATACCTTTATATCAAAATTTTTTGAGTTAGGGCGTTTTGAAAATTTCAAAATTGATTTTGGAACCCTTAGAAGTGACCTACCTCAACCAAAATCTTCGGGGCACAACTAGACTCCAGAAGGAGCCTACATACCAAATTTCATCAAAATCGGTCAATGCTAAGAGGCAAAAGTGCCGCGTACGGCGGACGGCGGACGGCGGACGGACGGCCAAATTTTTATTCGATTTTAGCGAATTTTCAAAGAAAATGATGCTATTGCAATGGCCTCAAAATTTTTAGAATCGACTTTTTCGAAAAATTTTTTTCACTGAAATCCGTTTTGGAACATTCTGAAACGATCCCTGGTTTCGCCAAAAATCATATGTATATATATATATATATATATGTATATATATATATATATATATATATATATATATATATATATAATACTATCTTTGAATTTTACAGGGGGGAGAAAAGAAAAGCAACATAAAATTTGAATTTGAAAGAACTTACAGGAGATCGGAAATTTTCGCTCACAGCGTCGTCAGCCCGGTAGAAATGGTAACCTGAAGTAGCCTCCTCGTCTTGCATCTGGTGTGATGTGGTTCTGACGCGCGAGTTGGTATGTTTGCCGGCAAGGTGGAAATTGGGCATGGAGGAATTTTTCACAGGTTTCAAACGGGCAATAGAGAAGGGAGGTAGGTATTGAAGGTGGAGGAGGTATTGAAATAGGGTATTGAATAGGGTAATGATAGGGGGTATTGAAAGTGAGGGAGAGTAGTTATTGGCGATGAAAAGAGAATTTTTTTCCTGTTCAGCCCTGGTGTCTTGAGTCCTCCCAGCACCGCTATGTAGGATGACTCCCAGGTTTGCCTGTCTATCCTGGATGTATTGTTGGGGAGTTTACGAGTGACTTGGACTTTAAAGCAACTGTCGAAGCTGGTACCGTGAGAACGGGTATGGATGGCAATTGGAAGGTTGGGCTTGTTGTTGATAGAGTCTCTATGACCATTCATGCGGATGGAGAGGGGAGTTGTGGTTTCTCCCAGGTAAAACGCCTCACAATTGTTGCATTTTAGATTATATACTAGGTTGGAGGAGGTACAGGTGGCTGAGGTTTGGATTTGGTATGAGTTTGGAGTGTTGGGAGTGGTTAATGTGCAGGAGCTATCTATTAAGGGACAAGTTTTACAACGGGGGCGGTTACAAGGGTGGGTGCCGGGGTTTTCACGGGGGGATTTATTGCGATTCAAAATGTTGTTTAAATTTGGGGCTCTCTTGTAAACAAGGGAGGGTGCAGAAGGTAACAGGTCTTTGGTCATCACCCTCCTCTCAGCCCCACACACACTTGAGGTTGTGATGAATAGCATTACAAAGGCTGTTGCTCTCCTGAATTCAACACGTCAAAAACAATTAGTGAAACTTTCAAAATTATACCGGGAGCTAATTAATTCCAATTTCCCTCTACAATGTATACCCCATAGAACAACACCCCCTATCCTCGCAGATAAACCAGACCTCCAAACCATTTTTGATTTACCACCTCCTCCTGCGGGACCGCCAGTCTTTCCCAAGAGACAACCATTACCCAAGGAGAACCCAAAAAATTTTGGACAATCCAAAATGGTCCAAATTTCAAAAAAAGTAAAAAAAAGTCCAAAAAAACGAGTTTTTTCGGTTTTTTGTGGTTAATACCTTCACAATCATCATAATAAATGGTATATTCGGATTCAGCACAAAACTTCTGATATAATGCGTTTTTCAAAAATGAAAATTGTCCAAAAATTAAGGAAATTATGGATATATTCATATATATAATGAAAACGCGCGTATATTTGTCGTACCCAGAAATAGAGTAGCCGTGTGGGTACTCTATGAGTTTGTAGAGATGAGTAGAACATGAATATGGACTCCTAAGATCTTCAAAGCATACCCAGTGCATACAGTATGTTGGTATGGTATACTGAAAATAGAAAATAATGAAAACGCGCGTATATTTGTTGTAATCAGAAATGGAGTAGCCGTGTGGGTACTCTATGAGTTCGTAGAGACGAGTAGAACATGAATATGGACTCCTAAGATCTTCAAAGCATACCCAATGCATACAGTATGTTGGTATGGTATACTGAAAATAGAAAAAAACCAACAATAGGATGTGGTGTTGACATGGAGTGGTCAATGCAGTGGTTAAGATCTTAACCATAGCTTCAACTGAGAGATTTCTTTGGAAATTCGCTCATTAATTCATGCTGCATGAATGGACTTTTTGGATTCTACGTACCTTGAAACGTAAACCATCAAATTTTGAGGGGGTGTTAAAATTTTTTTTTTCTTGGTCGATTCCAAAGGTTCATTATTGAAAATAATAAACCAAAACAAAGACGGTGGTCCGAATGTGTCCACCATGTTGGAGGCTGACTGATAACAGGCGGGCATGCGCATACCGATGAAAACGTATGGTTTAGTTGAAGGTTTTGCTACGTGATTGGTTTTATTGAACGTTATACAATTTCAGAATAATAGGCACAATTTTCTCTCCCTGCTGGTTGCCATTGTACGGTGTTTGATCCAAGATAATAATATTGATTCTACTATTACTTCGGTGATGTCTATTTCTGATGTAGTGTAGAATGCGATTACTTCTGTGTTGCGGTTTTATGGAGCTCGACCTCACCGGCTGGTTTCAGAGGGAAGTGGATTGTTCGTCCTAGATTAGAACTCCGCAACCCCCCTGCGTCGTCATCTGGTCTTACACACAACCTGCCAGTCAAAACTCCTGCATCTGGGTCAGCCCCATTGAATCCGATTGAATGATATCGAACGAGGCGTTATTGTTGTCATATCTGCTCCCAAAAACCTTCGACCTACTTTCAGTCCGCACCCTCCCCCCACCGCCATCCCATCACAAACATTTCGTAGTTGCGGCACCTGCACGTTTCCGTGGGGTGCACTCGATTGTGTATTCAGTGAGAAAAAAGGGGCGAGAGTTGCCCACAAAATGGATAAAGATGACCCTGTCTACAGAAGAAGGGTTGCTGCGACTACATTCAGATAGCGTTCGTAACGTTTCAAACTAGAGTGCGAGAAGGGGAGCTTTCGAAATTCCTGAGGCAGGGATTATAATGAAGTAAAATTCAGCTACTCCTGGCTTCAGCTTTAACATATAAATAAATTAACTAAATTAAAGAAAAACAAATTTTTAAAAATTAAGAAACTATAAATATGAAATGGAACAATGAATAAACGAATTTTTAAAATCTAAAGTGGGAATAACAAAAAGGTGTTTTTTACACAGATATCCTTAAAGCTAAGCTCTTTGGGTGTTTTATTGAAAGATCTGACAGGGGGATTACGCGCATGAAGAACTCTGAGCTGCGATTTTGAGCGGTGCTGTCATTGTCCTTTGAGATTCGAAATCAGCATGTGGACAAATGTTCACAGTAAGTATGACAGCATTGAATCGTCAGTTGCAGGTGAAAACGAGCTATTGAAGATATCTCTCGAGTGAACCAACGAGTTTCGATGGTTTCGACCTTCTTTCTCGGGGTTTTCAGTCAATTGAAGGCGAAAACAAGGTTTTGAAGATGTCTTGTCTCTCGAGTGAACCAACGAGTTTCGATGGTTTCGACCTTCTTTCTCGAGTTTTTCAGTCAATTGAAGGCGAAAACAAGGTTTAGAAGATGTCTTGTCTCTCGAGTGAACCAACGAGTTTCGATGGTTTCGACCTTCTTTCTCGAGTTTTTCAGTCAATTGAAGGCGAAAACAAGGTTTTGAAGATGTCTTGTCTCTCGAGTGAACCAACGAGTTTCGATGGTTTCGACCTTCTTTCTCGAGTTTTTCAGTCAATTGAAGGTGAAAACAAGGTTTAGAAGATGTCTTGTCTCTCGAGTGAACCAACGAGTTTCGATGGTTTCGACCTTCTTTCTCGGGATTTTCAGTCGATTGAAGGTGAAAACAAGGTTTTGAAGATGTATAAGCATACAAAATGGATCTTTATACTCTCAGAAAAAGAGTGAATCGTGTTCCTAAATATTAAAACCGAATTTTTCATTCATAAAAAATCATTTTTGGCAACTTTCAGTCTACAGGGTGAAACGAAAGCTTCTACTAACATCATTGGTAATTGATTCCCACTTTAGTCTTAGAAAATCACCAAATAAAGCGCATTCATACGTTATTCAATTAAACTTGAATCAACAACGAGCTACCTTCAGTACTTTTTCGAAATATTTTGGACCTCAACTATCCCAAAGCAAGTCAAAAAAGTGAGATTTTGGACGAAATACTTTTAGTTTCTTCTAAACTTGCCTTACGATTGTGTAAAATTCCTAAGTATCGTTTTTATTCGCCGGAGAATGATTCAACAACAACGTAGTTGATACTAAGGAGTCTGACGTTGGCTCTTCGCAGCGGCAACTACTGTTTACCCTGAATAGTCGAGGATTTTCGGGACTAACCCAAGTTTATCTCACCACTTAACTCGAGGTTGAGCTTCGCCCTTGAATGAATGACCTCGCCGAAGCGTTTCCGCGTTCAGAGGGAAAAGCGACGGGGACTTAAAACGCCGTTTTCATCCCAGCCGGGGGCTTTGGTTCCCAGTAGGGCTCGGAGACACGCTGGCTGAGCCCTTCCTTATGTTAATATATTAGCATAAGCCCTATTCATGTGAGCCCTCACACTCGAAACAGTCCTAAACGATGAACGTTGTGTTTGTTCATTATTTACTCTATAAAGTACCGACTACTGCTAATTAAGTTCGCGAGTAATTAATACCTCCCCATAACAAACATTGGATAGCTTCAGGTTGTTAATAATTTTACCTTGTAGGTGACGAGTAATTCCAAACAAAATGTGTACAATGGAATGCTTTTGAACCTCAAATTTTGAGTATCTATCCCCAATTTTATTTATGTGAATTTTTTTGTTCTTGAACTATTCGATACTCTAGAATCGCATCCGTTGTAACGAACGTTAACTGAAGAACTTCACCCCCTTGCTGCTCGCTCAATTCAGTAATCTTTTAATAATTAAGAAGCATGAGCCTCTTCGGTTAATCAATAAAATAAAAAAAGTGCCTTCTCCATATTACGTGCAGTTTCAATGTGCCTTCGAGGGGCGAGAAGGAAATGGAAAGCATACGACTCATTGTTGGGATTCGAGGACGGAGATGTAGTCAGTTGTGGCCTGAACTAAATTCAAAACTCCTTTAGATGGTTTTCAAAGAGATTTTCCGTTCAATATTCCTTAGAAAATCTACTTGTTATGTTGTAAATAAAAATATAATATATTTGGTAGGTATATAATATATTATATAAGGTGATATTATCAACTTAGCAAAAAAAGTGCTCATGATTGCAAAAATCGATTAATGAAATCTACGTTCATTTCATCTGTATTATTCGATTCACCGATTAATCTAACCATCAAACATCGATTAATCGATTATAATAATATTATAATCGACTAATCAAATATAATTACCTATCAATACCATGATATGATAAAAGTAATTACCATGATATTATCATGAAAATTTGATAGGTAATTACAATAAATTTTCTCAAAACACGAAGAAATTTCTCCCTTAGAGGGAAAAACAATCATATGTCCATAAAAAACAAAACATAGATATGTCCTTTGTCGTAAGGTGTAATTTGAAAATTAAAATAATGAAATAAAATACATAAGATAAGATAATAATCTTATAATAAGATAATATCTTGTATGTATTTTATTTCATTATTTTAATTTGAAATATTATTTCATAAATCATTATTCAATAAATGAACAGAGAAATTTTTCTAAAAAAAAAAATAATATCTTGTACTTATGTATTTTATTTCATTATTTTATTTTCTAAAAAATTTTTCTAAGAAAAAAAATAATATCTTGTATGTATTTTATTTCATTATTATATTTTCTAAAAAAAATAATAATATCTTGTATGTATTTTATTTCATTATTTTAATTTGAAATATTATTTCATAAATCATTAATCAATAAATGAACAAAGAAATTTTTCTAAAAAAAAAGATAATATCTTGTATGTATTTTATTTTATTATTTTAATTTGAAATATTATTTCATAAATCATTATTCAATAAATGAACAAAGAAATTTTTCTAAAAAAAAAAAAAAAAACTTCTATTTACATAGGTACTTTGGACGAAATTATTGAAACACAGAATGTGTTCTAGCTGGCGCGTTTCACATAATTTTGCTACTTTCCTCCCACTAAATCAGAATCTTATATAATCACCGCGTCATAACAAAATATCGCATAGATTACACCAGGTTACACGATCCTTAGCTCCGTATCATCGGTGTCCATGTTGTCGTCCCAGGTTTCGTCATGAAATTTCGTTAGCTTTTTTGGCTAGTTAGTCCATGGCTAAAACACATTCTGTGTTAAAATCGTAATATATCGCAGTATTCTAGAGAACCTTTCTTCATAGCTACCGATATGTAGCTATGATTTTGTTTACTGGTTATCGCGTTGCATTTTTTGTGGCAAAAGTAAGTGTCCCCCAGTCAAAAGTCATATCCATGTCAACTTAGATTAATAAGTATACATAGGGTTTTTTTTTTAATTACGCCGCATACGAGGCTCTGCGGCCATTCGTTCACGCGCAGCCCAATAAATATTCGCTTTCCTATACCAGATGGTTTCGTCGTCTCCAATCTGTTATCTTATGTCTTGCAGTGCAGGACATGTGTCTAAATGCTGGGACGTCATATCTTCGATGTGGCCAAGTGCACAGATTGGACTGTCATTGACACCGATTCTGTTTAGATGCTTGGCCAGGAAGTCATGCCGAATACAGAACCCTAAGATAATTTAGGTCAAATTTGGCCATCTCATGGCTGCGCTCCCGCTGTACACAAGAGAGACCGGGCCTTCCGCCTGCTTGGTTAGTGTACCAAAACTTATAAACTTTAGTGGGTAAATCGGTAACTTTCAAAAAACGAGCAATAAACAAACGGTAACACCGAAAAACCCTTACCTTATTTATCTTCTCCTTGTTCTTATACTGCCAAGTTAGAACGCGGGGGGTAGTGAACCACCAAGCTCGAAAATTTTTCTTTTTCAGAAAAACGTGGTTTTTTCGAAGCAGCATTTTCTGATGCTTATGTGCACTTTCTGCGGTACCCATTCAACTGATTTCGATTCTATTTTTTAGTGTTGTTCGTACGTTGCTAATAAGTCGATAAACGAGGGGGTTTTGGATAATTTCGATTTGGAGAGTTTGTGGTTGAAAAAATGTTTCCTACCAGAAACCCGGGTTTTTATTTTTCGAGAAAAAAAAGATGAAACCATTGAAAACAAAAAAGCCCTCTGTTGATAAAGTCTAATAAGATGAATAAATTTTTTTTAAAAATTGAATTCGGACGAGTACTTACTGAGAAAAGTGCACGAAAACAGGTGAAACGCCCAACTTTAGTTACTTATAGCGAAATACCTAAATGATAATTTATGATTTTTTGGTTTATTATTTTCAATAATAAGCCTTTGGAATCGAGCAAGAAAAAAAAAATTTTAACCCCCCCTCAAAATTTGATGTTTTACGTTTCAAGGTACGTAGAATACGAAAATCGAATAAAAAAATTTCCGTCCGTCCGCCGTACGCCGTACGCCGTACGCGGCACTTTTCTTAGTTACCATGGACCGATTTCGATGAAATTTGGTATATGGGCTCCATTTGGGGTCTAGTTGTGCCGCGAAGCTTTTGGTTGATGTAGGTCACTTCTAAGGGGTGAAAATTAAGGGTTGAAATTTTCAAGAGTGCCCTAGCTCGAAAACTCTCGAAATAAAGGTATCGTTTTTTCACTAATTTTAAATAGTACTGAATTTTTAAAAATTTTTGAGACCACCCGGAGCTTTGTAGGGCAAACCGTTCGGTCCCTACGAGTACTTGAAGGTTTTCCTTCGATAAAACAGAATCATGAGTGTGAATCGCAAAAGAGGTCTAATCTCCGTTGAAATTTTTTCTGACTAAAATGCGATTGCTGTTCATTTCTTCGATTTGTATAGTTTTGCCTTCTGCGTAACCAGTAATCAAATTTCCATAATCAAAAGTCAATGGAGAATACTGAAGGCGCCTGAGTGGTCACTGATCAGCTGAGTGAGCTCCAAGGCCATTTCCTCTCCTGTTGAACGCAGGAACCTGAAATTTGAGAGGGCTGGTCAATTGAGAATGCTGAAGGCGCCTGAATGGTCACTGATCAGCTGAGTGAGCTCCAAGGTCATTTCCTCTCCTGTTGAACGCAGGAACCTGAAATTTGAGAGGGCGGGTCAAAGGAGAATGCTGAAGGCGCCTGAGTGGTCACTGATCAGCTGAGTGAGCTCCAAGGCCATTTTCTCTCCTGTTGAACGCAGGAACCTGAAATTTGAGAGGGAAGGTCAAGGGAGAATGCTGAAGGCGCCTGAGTGGTCACTGATCAGCTGAGTGAGCTCCAAGGCCATTTCCTCTCCTGTTGAACGCAGGAACCTGAAATTTGAGAGGGCGGGTCAATGGAGAATGCTGAAGGCGCATGAGTGGTCACTGATCAGCTGAGTGAGCTCCAAGGCCATTTTCTCTCCTGTTGAACGCAGGAAGCTGAAATTTTAGAGGGAAGGTCAAGGGAGAAGGTGGTGGTAGGTGCTATTGATGGAGAACCAGTGATCTATACAGAAGGGTGATCTGTACAGAAAATAATAAACCTTTGAGCAATGATTTAAACATAATTTTGTTCATCAAGACTGTCGATTTATTGACCAGTATAAATTTTCTACTAAGATTTAAGCAACACAGAGGTGTTTGGAAAAAACGCCGTTTTTCGGGCTGACTCCCCAAGATGAACTCGGACAACTTTGAAATGTAATAATCGGACAGCCGAGAAAAAATGGAGAAAACTATTGACATCTTCCCTCTCACTCACACAACTGTCGTCCCACATGGCCATAAGAACATAATGTTCTAAGGTTCATATGAGTGCCCACATAGGGGTATACAATATTTGAATGATACTTGTATTATCAAGGATTAGATACTTCCTTTAGGAGATAAATACGAAAATAGATAGGACCCACCTGATATTAATACATACAACTAACTTGTATATCAATAATTAATGCCCTGCGAAAGTAGATATCGAGATTTTTCTAGAATTCAAGAGAGCAGAACTCTCGTAATCTCACCACCCACGGAGCTTCCACATCCGAACCATACATTATTATTCGCTTTTAGCTTTCATACATGAGAAATACATTATGAAGTTTGCTCCCACGTTGCGAGAAAGAATTCTGAAAAACACCCTTGGGAAATAAGTAAAATTCCAAGGTCAAACGTTAAAGGTTAAAACGGGCTAAACGAAAGAATATTAAAAACCTTCGTAGCCTCTTATATTAATTAATAATGTTCTCAAAATTAATCTTTGGCACAAAAGAATAAACCTTGGATTACGAATCTACGATAAATTATTAGAGAACGTTAGGGAAGTATCATCTGGATTGTATAATTAGATTAACGGGAAAACAGTCAAGAGGATACTAGATCCTAGCACAGCCCTCACCTAGAAGACTGAAAATTATAAAAAATGATCCTTCATTTCCATTTGATTGGTGGTTGGGGTTGAAAATTTTGGTTAGTTGGTTGGTTTTTGAAAATTTTCAAAAAATGGCCGAGTAGGTAGTAGGTACCTACCTATGGTTGGTTGGGAGGGATCTATACAGAAGGGTGATCTATATAGAAAATAATAAACCTTTGGGCAACAATTTGCAGCGTTTTTTTTTACCTACCAATTTTTTGATACTTATTGGTTTATTATTTTCAATAATGAACCTTTGGAATCGACCGAGAAAAAAAAATTTTTAACACCCCCTCAAACTTTTATGGTTTACGTATCAAGGTACTTAGAATCCAAAAAGTCAAATAAAAATTTCCGCCGTAGGCCGTACGCGGCACTTTCCCCACTTAACATTGACCGATTTTGATGAAATTTCGTATGTAGGCTCCATTTGGTGTCTAGTTGTGCCCAGAAGACTTTGTATGATGTAAGTCACTTCTAAGGGTCAAAAAATGAATTTTGAAATTTTGAAAACGCCCTAACTCAAAAAAGTTTGATATAAAGGTATTGTTTTTCCATCACTTTAAGATAGTATGAAATTTTTTGAGACCACGCGGAGCTCTGCAGGACAAACCGTTCGCTCCCTACGAGAATTTAATGGTTGGACGTACGATAAATCAGAAACACGATTGTGACTCGCAAAAGAGGCCTAATCTCCGTTCAAATTAAAGCTGACCGAAATGCGATCCATGTTTTTCTTCATGTTGGATGGTTGGTGGCTTTGCAGACGAGTGATCTATATAGAAAAAATAAAAAATCATAAACCATTGTGTAATAATTTGTAGCGTTTTTCTTAATTAAGTTAGTTATCTATGATTGAAAAAGTGAGTCTTAAATAATGAAAAACCCGGAAAACACAAAATACTGAGAAATTATTATTTCCCTTATACTCTCCCTGTAAAAACGAGAGAAATTTTCGATTAAAAAATAAAAATAAAAAAAAACCTTTAGTGCCTGGAGGAGAACAAACAGTCGATGTGGTGATTGATGGTGTCAGCTTACGCTTCGCATCCACGTTAGCCTATTACGCCGTGATATCCCCATTCATGAGGCTGCTTACGGTGACCGTGTAAGCATCAAAGTGATTCGGGGCCGCATCTCCGTGAAATCGCCTCCATCAATATCAGTCAGTTTGAGAGGATGAAGATGTCTACACGCAGAGTTTTTAACTCAAACCTATGAATACATAATGTCGCTGTGGTGGGTAAACGTATATTGATTTAGGCCGATTTTAGAGCCATAAATTCAGGAAAGTTCCTCAGTGAGATTGCAGTTGTACAAATTAATTTCCTGAATAATATCATCCGTTTTCAAGAGCCCTAAGAATCAAAGCATAGTTCAGATTTAACAGGTAGTGATTTCCTTCGGCAGTCAGAAATCTATCATTATTATTACCTATCAATCGTAGATATTTTCAAACGTTATAAAGCGTTCTAGAAAATCCACGCTGATGCAATAAGGGAATACAGAACGCTTGATAATCGCAATAATAACAAAACTAGAGTCATTGTATGGACATACCTGAATACCTTCTAACAAATAATGTAAAATTTGAAAAAATCTAATTGATATTTTTAAACCTGACCGTATTTGATTACAGTTTATGTACTTAACAGTTTTATAACGGCTAAGGCTGTTCTTATGCATCGTATAACAGTAACTGTTATTACATCAGATGTAATAACAGTTACTGTTATACGATGCATTTGTTATTTAAGAGCTTTTATAACTGAACTATAACAACTATCGTATAAGATTCTTATACGATAGTTGTTATAGTTCAGTTATAAAAGCTCTTAAATACTCTTAATATCGTATAAGATTCTTATACGATAGTTGTTATAGTTCAGTTATAAAAGCTCTTAAATAACAGTTCTTTCAACAGTTCCTACATTTTGACATTTTCATGTCTTTGCTTTGGCACATAAACTGAAAAATCGTCACGAAAAAAATTTGCTCACGCGACCAATAAACAAAATAGACTCACTTGTGTTGCGTAGAGAACAATAAACTGTTTTCTTATTTTGATGCTTGGGTACATGAACTAACAACCTTACTTCACTACCTTGTTGTGTGGTGGTTGACATGAATATGTCCCAATGTGTTGCAGACTCGTATGCAAGCATTTCTAATTACTTTAATATATGTTGCTGCTTTAGTTTCTAGTTATTGTTACAGTTATTAAAGTTCCTATAACAGTTATATCAATTTATATGGAGCTCATAACAGTTCCTTTACAGGGTGTACCATGTTAAGGACCGGGAAACTTCGGCAGCCGATTCTAAAACTAATTTAGTAGGGAAATGTCTCCCAGCAGTTTTTTTTAAATCCCTTCTTTTTCTTTTGACATTTTCATGTCTTTGCTTTGGCACATAAACTGAAAAATCGTCACGAGTACTACTCCTGCAAATCGAGATGACCGATCGTCAGAATACTCTCCTGGAGCAAAGCGTAAAGGTCGTCCAAAAAGAGTGAACGTACCATCTCAGAAGAACAGTAAAAAAACAAATCCTCGTCTATATATAATGTGCCAAGAGATCCTTGTGGACTAAAAATAATGTGTAATAAACAAACCAGTGAAATGTGGTAAAAAAATTTTAACCCCCTCAAAATTTGATGTTTTACGTTTCAAGGTACGTAGAATCCGAAAATCGAATAAACGTCAGAAAATGCATGCATTCGCGTCTGCAACACATTGGGACATTTTCATGTGTGTTTTCTTCCACTACACAACAAGGTAGTGAAGTAAGGTACCCAAGCATCAAAACAGTTGATTGTTCTCTACGCAACACAGTGATTCTATTTTATTTATTGGTCGCGTGAGCAAGTTTTCGTGACGATTTTGGTTTATTATTTTCAATAATGAACCTTTGGAATCGACCAAGAAAAAAAAAATTTTAACACCCCCTCAAAATTTGATGGTTTACGTTTCAAGGTACGTAGAATCCAAAAATCGAATAAAAATTTGGCCGTCCGTCCGCCGTACGCCGTACGCGGCACTTTTGCCACTTAGCATTGACCGATTTTGATGAAATTTGGTATGTAGGCTCCATTTGGGGTCTAGTTGTGCCCCGAAGCTTTTGATTGATGTAGGTCACTTCTAAGGGTTGCAAAATCAATTTTGAAATTTTGCAAACGCCCTAACTCAAAAGAATTCGATATAAAGGTATTGTTTTTCCTTCAATTTAAGATTCTATAGAATTTTTTAAATTTTTTGAGACCACGCGGAGCTCTGTAGGACAAACCGTTCGCTCCCTACGAAAATTTAAGGGTTTATATTGAAATATATATATATAAATCAAAACACGAGTGTGAATCGCAAAAGAGGCCTAATCTCCGTTCAAATTAGAGCTGACCGAAATGCGATCGATGGTTGGTGATTTTGATTTTTTTTTTTTCCTTCACATTGGATGGTTGGTGATTTTGTAGACGAGTGATCTATATAGAAAAATAATAAACCATTGTGTAATAATTTGCAGCGTTTTCAGTTTATGTGCCAAAGCAAAGACATGAAAATGTCAAAAGTGTAAACTTTGGAAGAGACACACTACACTTAGGTGTGAAGCTTGCCATCCACCAGCATTGTTTTTATAATTTTCATAAAATGCATAATCTTTGATTTTTGTATTTTGATGTTTGATTTCTTCTTCCTTGATTCTTGATTATCATGTCTACATTTAGTCTGAAGCTAATTACCACAAGAGTAATGAGGAAATAAAATATTATGTTTCGTGACAACCTTACAGATGCGATTTCATTAAATCCCAAAGTCCCCTGTAGGGGACCATACCATATTTTTTAACCGAGACTAAAAAAATTCAAATTCCATCCGTTTTTTACCTTTTTGAGTCCCTTAGAGTAGGAATCAGTGAAATTTTTGAATAAAAAATTTCCATAGGAGCTATGGGAATTGGAGGGTTAAGGACCGGGAAACTTCGGCAGCCGATTCTAAAACTAATTAAGTAGGGAAATCTCTCCCAGCAGTTTTTTTTTTTAACCCCTTATTTTTCTTCTGACATTTTCATGTCTTTGCTTTGGCACATAAACTGAAAAATCGTCACGAAAACTGAGCAAGTCTTGCTCACGCGACCACTAAATAAATAAAATAGACTCACTGTGTTGCGTAGATAACAATAAACTGTTTTCTTATTTTGATGCTTGGGTACATGAACTAACAACCTTACTTCACTACCTTGTTGTGTAGTGGTTGACATGAATATGTCCCAATGTGTTGCAGACTCGTATGCAAGCAATTAAAATTGAGTTTCTTCAAAAGACTACTTTATTCAGTAGTTTTTCCCATTTTTCTTTGGCAATTTTCTTCCAATATTCTTAATGTGCTGGTTTAGTAGAACTAGGGATCATGGAAAATGACAGATAGTGGATAATAGTAGATACTGAAATAGGTAGGTAAATTAAAATCTAATTGAAATCTCTGTAGCTGCCACTTAATAAACCCAATATAGAAATCTCATTATGTAAATAAATTAGGTAGTTAACCAGAATCAACTAGTAGAGGAGAAATTTATTAAATAAAAAAGTAGAGGAGAAATAAATTAGGTAGGTAACCACAATCAACTAGTAGAGGAGAAATTTACGCGATGCGGGTTAATATTAATGTATTAGCTGCATTTTTAAAAAGAAATCTATATTTTATATATTATAATTGACCAATTTTTCTACCTTTGGGACATCAATATTTGAAAAAAATACTTAGGTTTATGTGTGATTGGCCATCCTGTATGATAACTTGAACCGTGAAACATCAAAATAGAGTGGAAAACAACAAAATAAAGTCCTTAGGTACATTCAGAGTAATTCACCAAAAAACAGCTACTTGTGTGGGTTTGCATAAAACCCTTTTTTCCAATTTCAGGATGTTTTTTCGTGTTGTCAACCTTATGTCACCAAAATTACCATAACTACCTCAATTTACCGTGAAAATCTGAAAATAATCAAAAATCAGATTCAAAAGTCGGATTTTCATATTTCTAGTGCATTCGCAAAACTGGGTAGGAGTCCTGACGGAGTCCTATTTGTGGAGTCCTGATGGCTGAAAAATTGAAGTAATTTTTGTCAAAATGAAGAAATGTTCTTTTGGTTGCCAGGCTGCTATTTCTGCATGGTTTTTCAGGTATCGAAAAAACGTGGAAACGCAGATGACGTTCTTCTCAACACCGTTGTTATCACCATCAGGTCCTGAAAAAAGTAATCTGCCAAGTTGGGGAGCACAGCACACAGAAGATGTCTTTCTTAATTCTGTTCAACCCTACGAGTTCCTATGAAATTACCCGCTTGAATCCATGAAATTTCGAGAATTATATTTCGTAAAATACATGCAATATGTAAACTCGAGTGACGCAAACTTAGGTTAAGTCGGAGGATCCATAAACTGTTACATAGTGATTGTCACTCCGGTGTTCCATCGCCCACGGTCGCTGGAAGCATAATGCAACCCCCTTTTCCGTCCTCAAATAACATCAACCTACTCGAGAATTCAACCGTTAGCGCTTCCAAACAGCATGCGAATTGTTTTGGTGGAGGGGAGAGAGTTCTGGATTCCCTTTGTGATAAAGCATAACAGAGTCTGAGAGACACCGGGGCAGACGTCGAAGCGGAATGTGGTCCATTGAGCCATGAGCTGCGTCTACACTGCCATCACAAACAACGAAGATGAGTACATCTGTGAGCAGACATGCCCCACAACCGCTTTATGATGCTTCGTCACGATCGACTGTTTCAGATCATTGTAATTACATTCGCGGTTCACAACTCGATGAGCGAGTTGGCGCTTCTGAATATTCAGTAAGCGGACACCGGAATTTGCTCATGGTCAGTTAATAGACGAATATCTCCATGAAGATGAAAATTAACTTTGGTTTACTATTGTTACAGTCAACGTGATTATTATGTATAAATGCTATTAAACATAATATATGGGTTTGATTATTATAACTTTTAAAGATAGTGATATTTTCTCTCTGCATCAAGCAGACTAACTTTCTTGTCTTTGAAAAAAATATGTGACTTTTTTCACCCCAAAACGCCGCAAATTATTACACATAGGTTTATCATTTATTCTGTAAAGCTCACTCGCCTGGAAAGTACACTGCTTTGCTATTGTCACTACCTACCAACCATATCTTCCTTTCTCAATCAATTATAATTGGAACAAATTCAAATTCAAAAAGGTTTTTTATTGCCGTAATCCACCATTTGGCAAAACAATCGTCAGATAATAATAAATAACGTTAAACAAATAATAAGTAACAAATCTAAACGCCAACAATCACCAGATCAGATTAAAAAACTCTTCGATTTTATGTAATTCCGCCTCAACAAGTGTCTTTTTAATTCTTCTTTCGAACTGCTTTTCAGGTAGTCTCGGAATCGAGTCTGGCAGCGCATTAAGAAAACGGGAGCCGTGCTGGGTAGGATTGTTCCTCAGTGATGACGCCAGATGAACCGTCGGCGGTCTCAAGTCATTGCACTGGCGCGTAGCATGAGTATGAAAGTGTAAAGATTTTTGCAAGCCGCCCATATTCCGCCGGACATAATATAAGCTACTATACACAAATATCATGCTTGGCAATTAGCCTGATGAGCCATGTACTGAAGTTGTTCCTCAAAGTGATTCATCTTCGTATATATCGAAAATGTGAAGCCCATGTCAGCGATAGCCAGTTCGGCTTCAGAAATGGGTTTGGTACGCGAGAGGCTCTATTTGCGATGCAAGTACTTGTGCAACGATGTAGGGACGTCAATGTGGATGTCTATGCATGTTTCATCGATTATGAGAAGGCTTTTGACATGGTCCGTCATGAGGATCTGTTGGAGGTGCTTAGAAGCTTGGGTTTGGATGGCCGGGACTTGCGTATAATAGGTAATCTGTATTGGCAGCAGACAGCGGATGTGCGAGTTGACGGTTCTTTTACCGAGGAGCTCGCCATACAGAGAGGAGTAAGGCAGGGGTGTGTATTATCTCCCCTCCTTTTCAATCTGTATTCCGAACAGATCTTCCAGAGGGCACTTGAAGAAAGGCCGGAGGGCATCGTGGTGAACGGAATTATAGTTAACAATATCCGATATGCTGATGACACTGTTCTCCTAGCTGCGAGCCTCGCAGATCTCCAGATTTTGGTGAATTCTGTTGTCGAAGCCAGTGAAAAGAGAGGCCTAAAGTTAAATGTCCGAAAAACGAAATGGATGGTGATCAGCAAGGACAATCGCGTTCCCCAAGAGCCATTGGCAGTAGGAGGTGAAGTGATTGAGAGGGTTGAATCCTTCAAGTACCTGGGTTGCCTTCTTAACGCCAATTGGGATGCTGCACGGGAAGTACGTTGTAGAATAGAGATGGCAAGATCTGCATTCTACAAGATGAGGAAAGTTTTAGTGAGCCGTGACCTCAGCCTTGCCATTAGGGTGCGCGTACTGAGATGCTACGTGTTCAGCCTCCTACTATATGGTGTGGAGGCCTGGACGTTAACTGAAACCCTGTGCAGCAAAATCCAAGCATCTGAAATGTGGACGTATCGCCGTATCTTGAAGATTCCCTGGGTGGACAGAGTGACGAATGTCGAGGTGCTCCGCAGAATGAATAAGGATGTAGAGCTTATGGACTCCATCAAAAGGCGGAAGCTTGAGTACCTCGGACACGTCATGAGGAATGACAAGTACCATTTCCTGCAACTTGTCATCCAAGGGAAGATTGCTGGGCAGCGGGGTGTTGGTCGGAGGCGAACTTCGTGGCTTAAGAACCTACGCCAGTGGTTCGGGCTCAGTACACCCTCGCTTTTTAGGGCCGTAGTCGACAAGGACCAGGTCTCGCTACTGATCGCCAACGTCCTTCGAGGGCAGGGCACTTAAAGAAGAAGATACACAAATAGACAGGGCAACGTGAGACTGTAGAACTCCTTGAAACGGCCTGTACACGTGGCGCTGGACTCCATATTGAAGACGATCCTGAAAATGGTGGAGCTATGAGGCGAGTTTCCCCAGACAATAGCGCAGTAGGACGCTCGAGCCATAAAATATGCGTTAAAAAACAGATTTTAGCACAGTAAAGGAAACAGACTGCTTCAGCCGTCGCATCATATAATTGCAGGATGCCAGTTTTGTCGCAAGTTTCTCTATATGACAGGCCCATGAGAGCCCGTTGTCAATTTTCAACCCCAGGTACTCCACTGTACCTTCGAGCTTCCCGTTCAGGCTGATTTCCAGGTTCTGTGTCTTTTCCAAGTTGAGACGTAAACAGTTTGCTCCACATCATTCCTGAATCTGCACATCAGACGAATGCAGGACCTGGTCTAGCTCCTGTTCAGATCTACCGGATGCCAGGGTCGTCATATCGTCGGCAAAGATATAAATAACCCGTTCGAACTGGAAAGGTAGGTCATTTATGAATAACAGGAAATATGTTGGTCCAGTCACGCTGCCTTGCATAACACCACACGGAATTGAAGTGGGAAGAGAATCCTCACCATTGAAACTGACCGTCTGCACCCACCCTGCCAGAAAGCTCCTACAAAAAGCCATTGCTCTCTCACTAAAACCTTAGTGCTGCAGCTTTCGAACCAATATGTTAAGAGGAACAAGATCAAAAGACTTTTCCAGGTCATACAAACGGAGTGCTGTACGATCACCTCTCTCCAAAGAGTTCAGCACACCCATCACCAAAGAGCAGGCCGCTGAGGAGGTGCTTCTGCCTTCCTGAAATCCAAATTTTTTAGGATGCAATACTTTATTGGCCAGTAAGTGATCTCTGATCTGCTCAACAACCCACTGAACCTCGGATGCTGAAGTGCAACTTTAATGTAGTGAAATTCAATGGACTAACACTCAAGAAGGTCTCAGTCGGTCGGCATTCTTACTGAGTATTTAGCAAAATTGAAGGCGCAAAAACGTAAAAAGTTGTACATAAATTTGAAATTTCAAAGGATTTTAGAAATTCGTAAGTGCTCGGCCCTAGGGGATTAAAAACTGAAATATTGCCGCTGGAATCATCAAACTCGAACAATAATTTTCAGAGAAATATGGGAAAAACTACTGAATAAACGGGTTTTCCCGTGTTTTTCCCATATTTCTCTGGCAATTATCGTTCGATCTTGATGATTCCAGCGGCAATATTTCAGTTTTTCAATTACCTAGGGCCGTGCACTAATGAATTTCTGAAATCCTCTGAAATTTCAAATTTAGCTACAACTTTTTATGTTTTCGCGCCTTCGATTTCGTGAAAATTTCACGAAATCGAAGGCGCGAAAACATAAAAAGTATTTAATAGTTTAAGTTAGTATTAATAGTTTAATAGTTTAAAGTTAGTTTAATAGTTTAATAGTTTAATAGTTTAATAGTTTAATAGTTTAATAGTTTAATAGTTTAATAGTTTAATAGTTTAAGTTAGTATTAATAGTTTAATAGTTTAAAAGTTTAATAGTTTAAGTTAGTATTTAATACTAACCCAGAACGAGGAACGAACGGCGACCGACTGACAACCCCTTGAATGAGAAATACGTAATATATGTGAAGTAAATATTTAGATAGTTACCTGATGTAAAATACCTCAAATGTAACTAGTTGATAAATATATCAACAAATGAACGCTCCAAAAAAAATGTAATATACGTTTTACGCTCAATTCGAATAAATAAAGAGTTTTTGTGCCTTATAGGATATTTGATGACTCGTTCCTAAGAAATCAAAACTGAGTACAACGACCGCATTTTGGTCAGCTAGAATTTGAACGGATATTAGGCCTCTTTTCGATTCACACTAGTGTTTCTCATTCATCGTAAGTTCAACCGTTAAGTTCTCAATGGTATGAACGGTTGGTCCTACAGAGATCTAAGTGGTTGATTATAGAATATAACTACTATGAATGTCAAATATTCTGGGATTATATTGTTACATGCATTCACTTTTTCTTCCCACATCGTATTTCGTTCCTCAAGGGACACGTGTTTGACCTTCAAACACGTGTCCCTTGAGGAACGAAATACAGAAGTTGTTCTTCAAACTTTGAAGAATAACTGATAGAAAAGTTGAGGAACTCCAGGCAATTAATTGCTCGGAGTTGCTCCACAAAAATTGAAATTTTAAAGAAAGGGAAAGAGGGAAAAATTGCTTAACTGCCGGCAATTTTAGTTGCTCGGATTTGCCGGGTTTCGTCAATTTCAGTTGCTCGTCTAAACGCACCTTAACTCTCTTACCAGCCAACGGCCGTTATGTTACTGATTGCAACATACAGTTGCGTGGGTGGAGGTTAGACGCAAAGTATTCATGCATTCTTCGCTAGTACGGAGACAAATAAGATGACTTTTCCATTGTTTGGAATTCGATTCCATGGAGGTCACGCATAGTGCACTTCTTGTACTTTCAAATTCAGTCTCAAGAATGAAGAGGCCTTTTTTACAATTCTCTCCACGATGTAAGAAGACGTTGTGTTTTCCCCGTACAGCACGAGAAAACGAGGTACGAGTAGCGGTTAGGGTTAAGGCAGAAGGGAGGAAGTTAAGGTGAAGCGTGGAAGGTGGAAAGAGAGAAGCGAGAGGAAGTTGCGAGGGAAGGTAGAAGAGTGGGGAGGGGGAAACAAGCGTTTAGGTATTCAATTCTCCTTTGCCATCCTCTTCAGAAACTGTGGTTCTCCCCTTCCTCTTTGCTCGCCTACTACTCGTAATCTGAATAATGCCCGAGGATTGAATTAAAAGGGAAAAACCCTAATTAGAGCGCCGACGTCGGATCGATGAGTGCGACCTCGAAAAGGCTGTTTCGTGTTTCGGTCGGCTGAGAGGTCAGTTTTGACTGCTCGTGTTTTCGTAGTAATCATTAAGGCCCCAATCCCCCCCCCCCCCTCACCCCACTCGAATCCCAAGTAACAACCGAAAGATCACGTTAGAAGGAATTTATTACGGCAAAGGGCGCCGTTGCATCGCCGAGACTCATTTCCGAGGTTGCACAGGGGAGCGATTCATGTTTGATTCACTGATTCGAGGGACTCAAACATTGCGTGCAAACAGCGTTGGGGCAACGAATGATGAATTAGTAGAGAGTGCTTCCTGGATAGCTAACGAAGAGGAAGGAGTGTAAGGACATATTTAAGTGGGGCTACGTTGGGAGTGCAGTATGTGAGAAGTGACGTCACTAGCGGTATAAGCTGAGAGTACTCCATGGATAGCTAACAAAGAGGACGGAGTGTAAAGACATATAAGTGGGGCTACTTTGGGAGGAGAAGAAGAAGAAGAAGAAGCAATACGTTTATTGGATGACCGATTAAACAAATTTACAGATAATTTCAATCGAAGATAAAGTACCGTAGCAATGACTTGGTTGTAACTGGAAATCATTAAAAACTAACTTTAATGCTTTTTCGTCACCTGTTGGGTGTAGTCACAAAAGAACAAGCTGACTTTACGGCACGGACACTTCTGAATAATTATATTTCATTAATTATCTGAACACTGGAAACTCACATAGAATAGAATAAATTTCATTGATTCAAGGACATCGACGACTGAGACAGAGAGTGGGAGAATCCAATGATTCCTTGATCAAGCAAGTGCCATTAGGATACAACATGACCGATTTTGTGACCAATTTTGTGATGATTTTGACATTTTACGTCTTCACTTTGGAACATAAACGAATAAGCGTCACAAAATCGGTCACGACAAAGCGTTACAGTTAGTTTTGACATTTTATGTCTTTACTCTGGCACATATACGAAATAAATCACGAAAAAACGTCACAAATTGGTCATAAAATCGGTCACGAAAAAGCGTTACAGTTAGTTTTGACATTTTGGGTCTTTACTCAGGCACATATACGAAATAAATCACGAAAAAGCGTCATAAATTGGTCACAAAATCGGTCACAAAAAAAGCGTTACAGTTGGTTTTGGTATTTTATGTCTTTACACTGGCACATAATATGTCAAAGCAAAGACATAAAATGTCAAAACTAACTGTAACGCTTTTTTGTGACCGATTTTGTGACGCTTTTTCGTGATTTATTTTAAGTTTAAATAATAAGAATATATAAGTGATTTATAGTAAAATTTATTTTTTTTATTTATTTATTTGTTTATTTTTTAAATATTTTTTTTAGTAAAATATAAGTGATTTATTTTAAGTTTTGACATTTTATGTCTTTGCTTTGGCTCATAAACGAAATAAATCACGAAAAAGCGTCACAAAATCGGCCACGAAAAAGCGTTACAGTTAATTTTGACATTTTATGTCTTTACTGCAGCACATCATTGGTCACAAAATCGGTCAGAAAAAGTGTTAAAGTTAATTTTGACACTTTATGTCTTTAATTTGGCACATAAACGAAAAACGTCACCAAGAAGCGTCACAAAATTGGCAACAAAATCGGTCACAAAAATGCGTTACAGTTAGTTTTCACATTTTAGGTATGACTTTACTTTGGCACATAAACGAAAAAACGTCACGAAAAAGCGTCACAAAATTGGTAACAAAAAAGTGTTACAGTTAGTTTTGACATTTTGTCTTTAATTTGGTGCATAAACGAAAAAAATCACGAAATAAAAATTGGTCACAAAAAAGCGTCACAGTTAGATTTGACATTTTAGGTATGTCTTTACTTTGGTACATAAACGAAAGAACATCACGGACTAACGTAACAAAATTGGTCACAAAATTGATCACAAAAAAGCGTCACACTTAGTTTTGACATTTTAGGTATGTCTCTACTTTGGTACATGAACGAAAGAACATCACGAACTAACGTAACAAAATTGGTCACAAAAAAGCGACACAGTTAGTTTTGACATTTCATGCCTTTAATTTGGCACATAAACGAAAAAACGTCACGAAAAAGCGTCACAAAATTGGTAACAAAAAAGTGTTACAGTTAGTTTTGACATTTTGTCTTTAATTTGGCGCATAAACGAAAAAATCATGAAAAAAAAATTGGTCACAAAATTGATCACAAAATAACTAAATTTCGAAATCGGATGAAAGTAATGGCTACAGCTTTCGTACAAGTACGAAACCACGAGAGACATTTTATGTAAGCGAAAATCATCAGAAATTTCCGCGTAACGCTCCCCGCGTAACGCTCCCCGCGTGACGATTTTTCATTTATGTGCCATAGTAAAGACATAAAATGTCAAAAAGCGTCACAGTTAGTTTTGAAGTTTTATGTCTTTACTTTGGCGCATAAACGAAAAAACGTCACGAAAAAGCGACAACAAAAAATACAGACACAACAGTTATATCAGTAGGTACTTATTCACACTGCGCCGTATTCGGAAATTACTCCGAAATAAGAAGTTCTGTAATGTTAATCGTGATGCAACCAACAAATTCAATTATACAAAAAACAAACGTACCTTCCCATTCTCTCCATCATTATTCATTTTCAACGAAAGTACGGAACAGTTCAAGATAACGGTAACCACTCAACCAATATAATACGAATAAAAAAAAGCTTTCCAGGAAGCTAACAGACAAAAATTCATCCCAATAGGCTTAAAACGGAATTAGTACCGATGAAAAAGCCGATAACGGGCTATTTGTAAAACGAACGAAAACTTTTGACGTTAAAAGACCATTTTCTGGATATATTCGTTTGATATAAAAAAGGGGAAAAATACAAGAAGGAGCGAAAAAAGAGAATGAAAATGAAAGAACGGAATGGAAAAGGCTATTAGCGAGTGGTGTGATGGGCCCTTCCATCAAAAGGCGCGAGCCGTGCTCCCCCTCCGGGAGATAAGCTCTGATTTATATTTCCCCTAGATCGTGACTACGTTTCATTTTTGTTTAACAACACCGGGAGAGCTCTCCGATTCTCCCACTTCCCTTGTCTTTTTCACGTCATTATGACGGCTCTGGGTAATATTTTTGGCAAAAAAAAGCGTAGGTAGCGGGAAGGAGGGAGTGTTCTACCGAGGTTATTCTCAAGAGAGGGAAAATGTGGTTTTCTCGTTTTTCGCAAGAGCAATTTGTTACCCGCACTATGGAACGCGGGAAATGTTTTTTTTTTTTTTTTTTTTTTTTTTTGGCTTTCTAAGGTGCAAATAAACCGTTCTCACGTGTAGTTTGGAAAGTCAAGGATTTTTGTTTGTTCACTTTTTTTTAGTCTTTATTAAAACAAATGTACCACTCTACCAGACAACAAAGTAAAGAGGATTCACTGGGACATTCGGTCACAGGCTCACTTGTGGCTGTGAGTCCACTTTCACCGAAATGGGGTGAAGGAAACGAGTCAGCCTCATAGCAAATCAATTGGAGAATTGACAAGAATGAAGCCGAATCAGTCCATGTCGATTTTACCAACCGCCAAATCAAACATAAATACTAATACTACGTCAACTGATGGGGAATGGGGTGCACTGGAATTCAACTCCTTCTATGCTTTCGGTAATTAAATTGATTACCTTCCTCAGGGCTAGAAGGACGTTTTACACAGTGATGTACAAGAATGAAATCTTTACCTGTAAATTCGCAACTCCATCCTTCAATAGTCTCCTCACTTCATCACTGATTAATCATACACTCACTTCCTTCACATTTTCCAATAGTTTTCCATAAATTTCCATACCAATCCATCATTGTAAACAATCCGTCCGTCCCACAACTCACTTATTCCTCAGCTGATTTGCGGCCGGTGTCAACAGTTTTGCCAGCCTGTTGAACCTCATTCCAACAAATTGCATGTTTGCACGACCTGTTTTCGCCACAATTTCTGGCAGATTAATTCAAATAAGTACATGAAAAAGTTTGTTATACCTAGTTTTATGTTAGATAAATTTATTAGTGCTGTGCGTGGGGAAAAAGTGAAATTACCACGTGTGTGATTTTGCACCAGCTTTCAAACATCGCCGACATCACTCTCTCGCCATCTTTCGCCCGTTCCTGATCTGCCTCAACCTTTTAAAACGTTCGTTCTCCAATAAATCTGCCGGCCGGCAAAAGCAAACGCCTTCGTTCAAACGCGGCTTCCCATCGTTCCTTTGGGAAGAACCGAAAACCATCCACGGAGGAATCGTTCCCGGGATCTCGTTCGGCGGACTCTTAAATTTAACCAGGAACCTGGTAAGCCACTTCTACCTATCTACCTTGCATTTCTCCTCTTCTGGAGGCACCACTACCTACCTCAAACCTTTTGGGATTCTCCACGAACGACGGATAAGGAACATTTATTCAACAATTCAAGAAATCATATACAAATCATACACAATTTAATTCTAGCTCTTTGGTAGGAACAGTGGCCCCTGCATGGTCTATTATAAAATCAACAATTTCACGATCAATTTAAATTGCTTAATAAATCATTTAATAATCTAATCATCATCGTTTTCACAGCTTTATTTAATATACCTATACCTACAACATTCTGGTATTCCAGTGGTCGAGTATTTCAGCATCATTTAAACATAAACTCACATCATTAAAGTTTTGAATCATTTTCAAGTCATACAGAGGTAAGAGTTCGAGACCACGTCATAAAGGGCCCCCCTCTGTATGCACAGTGAGCATAACAAGCGTTAATTATTTTTTTAAATTTCATTGGCTTCGTTATTTACAAACATACAGCCGTGCTTGTAGGTAATTCAAACTTACTAATATGCTTCAAAAATTTTACAGTAACATTTCGAATTGACGCTTGGTATGCTCACTGAGTAAACCGTCCTTCGAGCCCTGAAGAAGGTAATTAATTTATCGAAAACTCGGCATAGAAGGAGTTTTATTCCAGTGGACCCCATTCCCCATCAGTTGACGTAGTGTGCATTGTCGTGTCGATCTACATATTTGCTGATAAATACTGATTGTTTGAGCTCTTCAAATTTGTGTTTCAATATATATTCTAATTTAAAATTTAACTCGCTAATCATGTTTGTTTACCTCCTACTAACCTGTTCAACTGACATTCCCATTTTGTTGATATCTTCTCATCAGGCCACTATTGCAAACCATTCTATATAATTCAACTGATAACCTATTTTTTCTAATTATATTCATCAAGTCTTCAACTACAAAATCTATCACTAGAACAGTAAACTTCATTATTTTCACCTCACATCAACTTCCTAATCGGCCATTATTCATTTGAACACCTCTGGCGCATGTCCCCTTGCACATGCGCACATTGTGAGTGGTGTGCCACCCTAAATTCAAACCCCAACTGAATTACTTTGTGATTTTCAAAACGATTATTCCTCATTATAAATTTGGCTAATTGCGAAATAAATTAATATCAATTTTGGAGGTGGATGTGCTGTTCGGGTGTCTCTAGTATGTTGGAACTGGCAATCCATGGAGTCCACTGCCTGCTGCCAGGTTCAGACCAGTCTTTCTTCAACTCTGGCAGAATCAACTACTCCATCTTTATTTTTCGTGCTTCCTTCTAACTACCTCATGTTCAAAAGTTGTCAAAAAACATCCGTGTTAAAGTGCCGTATCAGTGCATAGGGAAGATTCTGACAAAGAAAGGACCTCTACCTACACCCAGAAATAAAGGACCTATCAACAGATACCAGCTTCCTACACACCTGTGAGCTCCAGGACACCCTTCACATAGTGCACCAAGTAACAAGGTACCCATCTATCATTCTTACCAACTATTATAGAGTTCCCTGTCCAGCCTATACCTCCAATACCCAATTGTCCATGGTGGTAACCACTTCAGCTTAATCATTTCCCCAAACTCAATGTGTTTTGGAAGTCAGTATCGACAGGTAGGTAGGTAGCCAGGAAACCACAAAAATCTGGTTGTTAACACTGATATATCTAATTTTTCAAAAATCTTACCTTGGTAGTCATTCCAGACCCACCAGGTTGCACCTGTAAACGAGAAAAAATACGTTAGATGAATTCAATTTATCTAGTTAGTTTGATTAGTTCAATTTAGTGTATACCTGGAGGATTTGAAAGAACTGCTAGGTATAATAGGGTGTGCGCCTGGGTGGGAAAAACTGTGTATTGTTATTTTTAATCTAAGGTAGACCTCATTCTGAGAATTTCGGTACCAACCGCGACCTTCTAGCGAGTGTAATCTTTTCCTATGAATTTTCAAAGTTTCGACCGTTTATGACGTCACAGTGGGCTGGGAGGTCCCTCCCAGGCGGGGGGGGGGGGGCGTGTTTATATCGAAATTTTTTGAGTTAGGGCGTTTTCAAAATTTCAAAATTGATTTTGGAACCCTTAGAAGTGACCTACATCAACCAAAAGCTTCGGGGCACAACTAGAACCAAATTTCGTCAAAATCGGTCAATGCTAAGTGGCAAAAGTGCCGCGTACGGCGGACGGACGGCCAAATTTTTATTCGATTTTTGGATTCTACGTACCTTGAAACGTAAACCATCAAATTTTGAGGGGGTGTTAAATTTTTTTTTTCTTGGTCGATTCCAAAGGTTCATTATTGAAAATAATAAACCAAAAATTGAACTTCAAAAAACGTGTGAGAATGTCCTAAATTGGATTTCCATGGAGGAATTTTAAACAATTTTCGAGCCTAAAAATTGTGAATAGCTTTATTTTTTATGGAAATTCGTTAAAGGTTGTGCGGGATTTCAGCCGAATGATGGAGGGAGGTCTGCGGCGAAGAACCGACTTCTACGGGGAGCCGTGAAAAATTGCACACGAGGGAATGAATGGTTAACGGTTTCCGTGCGGGGAAACAGCGGTTTCCAAAAAATTGAGGGGGACCTCGCGGAGGGAAAAACGCGGCCTCGCCGTAGTTACGGGATTTCGAATCATTGGTTGTCAAGCATCGGGAATAATTGCGCGGGTTTGATTAATCAACTCGACCAACCTATTGACAAAGGGCTTTGAAAATTCCGGCGGGAAACTCGCCCAGGGGACGCAATTACCTTTGAGGGCGGACCGGCGGACGAAACCGCGCAAATTTAATTCAATTCACACCCCCCCCCCCCTCCTACCACAGGTCGTGTGCCATCAACTCCGTGATTATCGCAAACCAATAACTCGCGGATGGCGAACTAGGAGGACGTCGGGGCGCCTCTCGGGCGGCCTCTGAGGGAACTGCCGGTTATGATTAGAAGCTCCTTTGTCGCGCAATAATTTTACTTTGTGGCGGTCGCAATCAGAGGCGACGGTACGGGGAGCATGCGAGTAATTACGAGGCACGTACGGGGCGCACAAAGGGTCTCTTCAGGGACGGCCTCTGACCATCACGGCTACCCGCACATACTCAAGATGACCCTCATCTTGGTCGTGTTTTCTGCCGGAGTCCACAAGGGGCCTCCAGTGCTTGCGGTGTCGTCTCTGAACAAAGAGATTCATTCGACGTGAAACCTCTCATACGGGAACAAAACCAGCTGTTGGCACAGAGGGCCCCTCATACCGGGACGAACGTGATCACCAGCACCAGGATTTATAATATAAATCTAATATTATTAACATATTATGTAGTTAAACATGCAAAATATGTACATAATTATATCATATATTCAGGGATAATATTGTCAGAGATTTGAGACATCATGAATACAGGGGTAAAGGTCGTAAAACCGACCGGGGTTCGATTTTACAACTAATTTGTGACTTTTTTTGTCTCGTGACTTTTTCTTCTTAACCCCCTTAAAATCGGACTTTTTTCACTTCTAAGATTTTTTGTAATCTCCACTTATAGCCGTACTTTAGAGAAAACGCTATTCACAAACCGAACTTTAGAAGAAGCGTCACTTCAGCTCCACTTTACCGAAGCTGAACTTTCGTCAAGTTACACTTTCCGGGTAAGTTTGGCTCCTACCACACTTTACTGGCCCTTAGTACAGCTTTTGACAAGAAGTGCGTCTATTTTGCTTGCTTCGACAGCCGTTTAACGAAGTTTTTCCGTTCGGATTTAAATGGAAAACGACTACATGGAATATTAAATATTGCAAATTTTGCAGTATCTACGGAAAGGAGACGAGTACAAATTGTGCCAAGAAGGCGAAGAGAAAGCGAAAATGGATTCGATTGTTGTGACTACTAGCGCATTCAAATCAATAAAAACGCCAAAATATATGTTTTGGAAAGGAATGAAGCAGAGATGGACAATTATTTGTTGATCACCAACCACTTATGAATATTATCACTGAATATTCCCATTGGTCAATAGGAGCGAGTCGCCCTAAGGGTTACCCTCTCGGAAGTTCAACTTCCTTATCAGTTGAACTTGAAGCTGACCTTGGAGCAGCTACACTAAAAACGATTGTGAATAGCGATTTCTCCTCACGTTTCACTTTGGCCTAAAGTAAAACTTTCGGAAGTGCGACTTCAAGTTTCACTTTGGCGATGTTTGTGAATACGGGCCAAGGTGTTTGCCTGACGAATATTCCCACCTGACGCCACTGGGCACTTTCCCCACTTAGCTTAGTGTAGGCTCTATTTGGGGTCTAGTTGTGCCCCGAAGATTTTGGTTGAGTCACTTCTAAGGGTCGAGAAATTAATTTTGAAATTTTGAAAACGCCCTAACTCAAAACAAATGTTGATATAAAGGTATTTTTTTCCCTTCAATTTAAGATTCTATAGAATTTTTTGAGACCATGCGGAGTTCTGTAGGACAAACCGTTCGCTCCCTACGAGAATTTAAGGGTTGGACGTACGATAAATCAGAAACACGAGTGTGAATCGCAGAAGAGGCCTAATCTCCGTTCAAATTAAAGTTGACCGAAATGCGATCGATGTTTTGGTTTATTATTTTCAATAATAAGCCTTTGGAATCGAGCAAGAAAAAAAGATTTTTAACCCCCCCTCAAAATTTGATGTTTTACGTTTCAAGGTACGTAGAATACGAAAATAGAATAAAAAAATTTCCGTCCGTCCGCCGTACGCCGTCCGCCGTACGCGGCACTTTTCTTAGCAACACTGGACCGATTTGGTTCAAATTTGGTATATGGGCTCCATTTGGGGTCTAGTTGTGCCGCGAAGCTTTTGGTTGATGTAGGTCACTTCTAAGGGGTGAAAATTAAGGGTTGAAATTTTCAAGAGTGCCCTAGCTCGAAAACTCTCGAAATAAAGGTATCGTTTTTTCACCAATTTTAAATAGTACAGAATTTTTAAAAATTTTTGAGACCACCCGGAGCTCGGTAGGACAAACCGTTCGGTCCCTACGAGTATTTGAAGGTTTTCCTTCGATAAAACAGAATCATGAGTGTGAATCGCAAAAGAGGTCTAATCGCCGTTCAAATTTTATCTGACTAAAATGCGATCGCTGTTCATTTCTTCGATTTGTATACAGTTTTGCCTTCTGCGTAACCAGTAATCAAATTTCCATATCAAGCTTTCTATTTTTCGAATCGAGTGTGAAGCGTTTAGTTCTTTCTAATAAACTTGATTGTGAAGGTGTGAAGCCATTATAGTGTGGTAGGTAGTACCTACCAATAGTTGGTAGGTAAAAAAAAGTTGGTAGGTAAAACAATGTTTGTCGGTAAAAAACGCTGCAAATCATTGCTCACTGATCAGATCACTGATCAGCTGAGTGAGCTCCGAAGCCATTTTCAATGCTATTGAATGGAAGTGCTCTTCCAGGCGTCTCCAGCATTCGAGGAGACCTTCTTCACTCCTCAGATCACTGATCAGCTGAGTGAGCTCCGAAGCCATTTTCAATCCTATTGAATGGAAGTGCTCTTCCAGGCGTCTCCATCATTCGAGGAGATCTTCTTCACTCCTCAGATCACTGATCAGCTGAGTGAGCTCCATAGCCATTTTCAATCCTATTGAATGGAAGTGCTCTTCCAGGCGTCTCCAGCATTCGAGGAGACCTTCTTCACTCTTCAGATCACTGATCAGCTGAGTGAGCTCCGAAGCCATTTTCAATCCTATTGAACGCAGGAAGCTGAAATTTGAGAGGGAAGGTCAAGGGAGAATACAGATGGTGGTAGGTGCTATTGATGGGGAACCAGTGATCTATACAGAAGGATGATCTATACACAAAATAATAAACCTTTGAGCAATGATTTGCAGCGTTTTTATTCATGTGATGACGAGTGATCAATATAGAAAAAAACGCTGCAAATCATTGCTCAAAGGTTTATTATTTTTCTGTATAGATCACCCTTCTGTATAGATCACTGGTTCTCCATCAATAGCACCTACCACCATCTGTATTCTCCCTTGACCTTCCCTCTCAAATTTCAGCTTCCTGCGTTCAATAGGATTGAAAATGGCTTCGGAGCTCACTCAGCTGATCAGTAATCTGAGGAGTGAAGAAGATCTGCTCGAATGCTGGAGACGCCTGGAAGAGCACTTCCATTCAATAGGATGGAAAATGGCTTCGGAGCTCACTCAGCTGATCAGTAATCTGAGGAGTGAAGAAGATCTCCTCGAATGCTGGAGACACCTGGAAGAGCACTTCCATTCAATAGGATTGAAAATGGCTTCGGAGCTCACTCAGCTGATCAGTAATCTGAGGAGTGAAGAAGATCTGCTCGAATGCTGGAGACGCCTGGAAGAGCACTTCCATTCAATAGGATTGAAAATGGCTTCGGAGCTCACTCAGCTGATCAGTGATCTGAGGAGTGAAGAAGCCTTTGAGCAATGATTTGCAGCATTTTTTACCCACCAACATTATTTTTACCTACCAACTTTTTTTTACCTACCAGCTAGGTACTACCTACCACACCATACTGGCTTCATACCTTCACAATCAAGTTTATTAGAAAGAACTAAACGCTTCACACTCGATTGGAATAATAGAAAGCATGATATGGAAATTTGATTACTGGTTACGCAGAAGGCAAAACTGTATACAAATCGAAGAAATGAACAGCGATCGCATTTTAGTCCGATAAAATTTTAATGGAGATTAGACCTCTTTTGCGATTCACACTCATGATTCTGTTTTATCGAAGGAAAACCTTCAAGTACTCGTAGGGACCGAACGGTTTGTCCTACAGAGCTCCGGGTAGTCTCAAAAATTTTTAAAAATTCAATACTATTTAAAATTGGTGAAAAAATGATACCTTTATTTCGAGAGTTTTCGAGCTAGGGCACTCTTGAAAATTTCAACCCTTAATTTTCACCCCTTAGAAGTGACCTATATAACGGTACCAACACGATTGGTGTTTGCAGTTGATTAAGTATGTTCATGGCCAAATCATTACCTACGATAAGCAGAATGGGTACATACTCGAAACTACATTACGACAAGCGACTACACCTCCACTGCCTTATAAAAGCTAACCAAGTAAAACAGCTGGGAAGGAAAGAAGAAAAAGAGAAAAAGAAAAACGGTTTGTTGAGATTGAAGTTTTGGAGAAGTGAAAAGTTGTAAGTGAGAAATAAAAGAAAAGTCAAAGAAGGAGAAAAGACATTATCAACCCATCATCCGAAGAAAGAAGATCTACCAACCTACTGCCAGCGGAGTTGCTACCTACTGCCAGAGCACCAGACCATCTCAGCCGAAGTTGAGTAACCATTATCGATAAAACAAAACTTATAAGAAGAACTTTAATAAAGTGGTTTCTCATATGAATTCATTGTACCTGATTCGTAGAATCGTAGGTAAATCTATTAGGATTTGAACATACAATCGATAAGCAATAAGAATACCGTTACACCTACATCAACCAAAAGCTTCGCGGCACAACTAGACCCCAAATGGAGCCCATATACCAAATTTGAACCAAATCGGTCCAGTGTTGCTAAGAAAAGTGCCGCGTACGGCGTACGGCGTACGGCGGACGGACGGAAATTTTTTTATTCGATTTTCGTATTCTACGTACCTTGAAACGTAAAACATCAAATTTTGAGGGGGGTTAAAATTTTTTTTTTCTTGCTCGATTCCAAAGGCTTATTATTGAAAATAATAAACCAATAATAAACCATTGTGTAATAATTTGCAGCGTTTCTAGCCTATAATTTGCCACTTCTAGTGGAATCTCTCAAGTACACTGCCGTGAGAAGGAAAAACAGCTTATCTGTGAAATTCTGGGGCGCCCGAAAAATGCCTCAAGGATTTTGAGCTTACCACTCCATTATTCGTCTCCAGTTTATAGTTATAAGTCCACATTTTCGATCGTCTGTTAGGTTACATCCTATCGATCGTGCTGATATCGATTAAATACAAGAAACATCGATTTTACTTCGATTATTCATAGTTAAGCTCTTTCTCCCAGTTAATAACCAAAACTGTGGCAGCGATTTGGAGGAAAAACCACTTGAGCTGTTTTTCCTCCACATCTTATACAAATCAAACGAACATTAAATTTGAGAAAACCACTTATAATGTGAGGGAAAACCAGCTCAGCTGTTCAAACAACTTCTCAAATTCAGGGAAAACATCTGATGTTACCAATGGAGTGAGGGGATTAGGAGGAAAAACCACTTGGCTGAAGCGGAAAATGGCTCAGCATGAAAGATCTAGTCGAACGATTTGGAGGAAAAACAGCTTATGTATAGTTGAGTGGTTTTTCCTCCACATTAAATTACGAAAGACCAGGCCAAGGCGTGCTAACCGTCAAAGATAAGCCCCTTTTCCTCCGAACGATCAAAGGCAAGCTGTTTTTCCTCCACATTAAACTACAGAATTTCTAGTTGAGCTTTTCTGACCAAATTTTTCAATTTCGCGATTCTATTATTTAAGCTGTTTTTCCTTCTCACGGCAGTATAATAGGGTGTGCGCCTGGGTGGGAAAAACTGTGTATTGTTATTTTTAATCTAAGGTAGACCTCATTCTGAGAATTTTGGTACTAACCGCAACCTTCTAGCGAGTGTAAATCTTTTCCTATGAATTTTCAAAGTTTCGACCGTTTATGACGTCACAGTGGGCTGGGAGGTCCCTCCCAGGCGGGGGGGGGGGGGTGTTTATATCGAAATTTTTTGAGTTAAGGCGTTTTCAAAATTTCAAAATTTCAAAATTGATTTTGGAACCCTTAGAAGTGACCTACATCAACCAAAAGCTTCGGGGCACAACTAGAACCAAATTTCATCAAAATCGGTCAATGCTAAGTGGTCTCAAAAATTCTAAAAATTCTATAGAATCCTAAATTGAAAGAAAAACAATACCTTTAAGTATATCGAAATTTTTTGAGTTAGGGCGTTTTCAAAATTTCAAAATTCATTTTGGAACCCTTGGAACTGACCTACATCAACCAAAATCTTCGGGGCACAACTAGACCCCAAACGGAGCCTACGTACCAAATTTCATCAAAATCGGTCAATGCTAAGTGGCAAAAGTGCCGCGTACGGCGTACGGCGGACGGACGGCCAAATTTTTATTCGATTTTTGGATTCTACGTACCTTGAAACGTAAACCATCAAATTTTGAGGGGGTGTTAAAATTTTTTTTTTCTTGGTCGATTCCAAAGGTTCATTATTGAAAATAATAAACCAAAAATTGAACTTCAAAAAACGTGTGAGAATGTCCTAAATTGGATTTCCATGGAGGAATTTTAAACAATTTTCGAGCCTAAAAATTGTGAATAGCTTTATTTTTTATGGAAATTCGTTAAAGGTTGTGCGGGATTTCAGCCGAATGATGGAGGGAGGTCTGCGGCAAAGAACCGACTTCTACGGGGAGCCGTGAAAAATTGCACACGAGGGAATGAATGGTTAAAGGTTTCCGTGCGGGGAAACAGCGGTTTCCAAAAAATTGAGGGCGACCTCGCGGAGGGAAAAACGCGGCCTCGCCGTAGTTACGGGATTTCGAATCATTGGTTGTCAAGCATCGGGAATAATTGCGCGGGTTTGATTAATCAACTCGACCAACCTATTGACAAAGGGCTTTGAAAATTCCGGCGGGAAACTCGCCCAGGGGACGCAATTACCTTTGAGGGCGGACCGGCGGACGAAACCGCGCAAATTTAATTCAATTCACACCCCCCCCCCCCCTCCTACCACAGGTCGTGTGCCATCAACTCGGTAATTATCGCAAACCAATAACTCGCGGATGGCGAACTAGGAGGACGTCGGGGCGCCTCTCGGGCGGCCTCTGAGGGAACTGCCGGTTATGATTAGAAGCTCCTTTGTCGCGCAATAATTTTACTTTGTGGCGGTCGCAATCAGAGGCGACGGTACGGGGAGCATGCGAGTAATTACGAGGCACGTACGG